>CM026280.1:14249220-14766896 GCA_014851415.1 Cnaphalocrocis medinalis
CCTGATGGTAAGCAATTTCCACCGCCCATAGATACCGGCAATACCAATGGGGTCACAAGTGCGCTGCCAACCTTTTATCCCCTTCCCCCCCCGGTGGGCCTCCGGTACCCTAACTCACTCGGCGAAACACAGCACAGGAGTTGCTTCACGCCGGTTTTCTGTGAATACTATGTATGTACACTGTATAATAGTATGTAATAATAGATGGATTTCTATTGTAGGTATGATGAAAAATGCAAATCTATCACGATAATGAGTCAAATTCTACAAATGACAACAAAACTTAAAGGTAAACTGGAAAGTAAAACACTAGCGCGATGCAATCGTCACTCAACGCCATCTACTGGTAAATTTTGGAACTAAACTCCCGAAACGAAGTGAGGGCGGACCCCTAGTAAATAAATAAAGCCGTAAAGTGATAACGTTTGCTTTGAAAAATACGCTACAGTCGGCTAGATGTGCCTCTGAGTGCGGATCGTAATCGAAGCAAAAATACTCTATTTGGAAGCTGTTATTGCAGCTATCTGTTAACTTCGACAGTAAATATCGACGACGGTCTTGCAGAGATATGTGTGGCGTAAATCGGTTTTATGGGTGGAGAGGCGTGTTCACGGGTGAAGAGGAATAGCAGTGTACCTGGAATGATAACAGGCAAGTTATGGCTTGAGACTGCTTTGGTGGCGCAGTTGGTAGTGGGTCGCGCTTTAAAGCGACGGCTGCGCTTGAGATTCCGTACCCGGGTCGAGTCAAACATTTGCATTTGTAATTCTCTGTTCAGAAAATCTCATTGTCAGCCCGAAACCTGGAAGTTCGTGGTCTTGTACCCCCGTTTTTCGGAAAGCCGTTGATCCTGCGGCCAATCTCTCTTCGGTCTTGTCGCACTGGTGTCAAGTCAATGTATGAGATGATGTGTGAATTTCAAAAAAAATCTTGACCCATATGTTTGTATGTGATAATTGGCAGGCGAGCAGGTGGATCACTTGATGGTAAGCGATTGCCGCCGCCCACAGACACCTGCAACACCAGCACAATCACAAGTGCGCTGCCAACCTTAAACCCCTTTCCCCCGGGCATCCGGTACCCTCACTTAACGAAACACAACGCAAGCGCAGCTTCACACTTATTCTGTGAGGCCGTGGTATCACTCCGTTCAAGCCCATTTATGCC
Source organism: Cnaphalocrocis medinalis (assembly GCA_014851415.1). Taxonomy (NCBI): domain Eukaryota; kingdom Metazoa; phylum Arthropoda; class Insecta; order Lepidoptera; family Crambidae; genus Cnaphalocrocis; species Cnaphalocrocis medinalis. Next base: position 14,250,388 of record CM026280.1, read on the forward strand.
GAAGCGTGGCTCTCCCACAGACACATCTGATGTGATAGCATTACCTGTAGATAACAAAGCAATAACTGCAAAACAGGCATTATATCACTTATCTGCCCGGGGCTTCAATGGTTTATTGTGATGACAAACGGGGAAACCGCCCATAATTTTAGTACAATGTCGGCATTCAACCCTTTATTTGGTCGCTCATCAAATATTTAAACAAAATCCTTTGTCCGGTTCGATTTTATTTATATTTTGACGATTTGTGTTTGACTTTGATCTACATAATTGTTTGGCACTTCGTTCTGTGTTTTTATTTCAAAATTTTTGGGAATTCTTATCACAATCAAGCGGGAATGTTGACCTTTTAGAAAGTGTCCTTCTATATTATTAACTCTTTGTTGGTATTTCAAAGCAAAGATATTATCTTGTGTTTGTTCAGTTCAGTTGGGGTTATTAAAATTTCTTTTTAAGCACAAGTTTTACTTTCGTTAATTCATATTTTGTTCAATAACTCATGAATTCTCGTAGCTATATAGTATGGTGGTTACTATAGTGACTAGATGGTTTAAAATTAGAAAAAAAAATACAGTGTAAGAAGTAATAAATCAAATAATGGTTCTAAAAGGAAATGTCATGTTTTCTTACTTCGAAATTAAACCAGGTTTTATGAGCCAATGACACGCACACACTCAATTGTCTATACATAAATTGCTCGTAATATATCTATAGATATAGGTACAGTCGAGTTCAAAATATGGTATACACTTTAGGACCTTGTCACAGTACATATGTCTTCCACTTCTTATAATATGTATTGTGACAAGGTCCTAAAGGGTATACATATTTTTGAACTCGACTGTATGCCAGAAAGATTAGGTAAAAAATTAAAAAAGTTGTAAAAAGAAACTAACTGGCGGACACAAAGGCATCGTTTAACCTTAACGCTCATTATCTTATTAATGGATAGTCTGTAATTCTATTAAAATAAAGTTTACTTAAGTGACTATTGAGGATTAATTACCGTCTCTGACTGCGGCATTTATTTTAGTTTACCAACAGCGAACTGGAAAAAAGAAGCGATTTCCCGCTATATAATAAAAACTCATTTTGTTCGATTTTTCTTGGTTTCTTTTTCAGGCAACCCTTCAAGTGTCTTCTAGCACATCGAAACTCCAACAAAACATAACTGGAGTAAATTCCACCAGACTAACTATTGACTCCCACTCAAATTAAATCAGTGATTTCCTCCTAATAGGTAACAAATAAATATGGATGAAGCCAACGAGTCATATAATTATGAATTATGCAATAGGAAGGAATGATCCTAATAGTGACAAGTTATTTACAAGTATCCTTCTTTTAGCAGGAGAATACTTAGCTGAGGGGGAGTGAGCCGTCGATTTTCTTTTGTTTAATTTTTTTACACACGAAATCTCATACATTGACCGGACTGAGATTATGCTAAGGACCTGGACGCCGTACTAAGCACTTGTCTTATCAGACAACAGAAAAACGAAAAATATAATACTTAAATACATATTTATAACACCCACACACTGATCAAACACAAGTGTTCATCACACGAATGTCAGCAATTCAGAAGCATAATGTCCTTTGCTAGCTGTTGCGGCCAATCTCAACAATTTACAATTACAACCACATTTTCTTGATATATTTTAGAAATAAATATACCACCAGAAACTTGCCTATAGTCATTCTCCATCCAAAGTCTATTATAAACACAAAACATTTAATTTTAGGATCAGTCTCACACCTATTGTAAACAATGTAATCCCGAGTGTTACCTTCTATTAGAGAAAAGGAGAATAAAAAAACAGATGGAATAAAATGTTACCCGAGCAAAACAACAAAAGCCATCGATGATGTTCATGTAATCCCTTCCATTGACCTTCCAGTGACCGATGATGGATGACGCGCAGCAACATTTGGTTTTTTCACCGAAGCAACGAGATTAAAATGCAAATGAGCAGGACACATGGCTCAAAGAGATTACGGGTCCAGACTGAGCAAACTGCCTTCCAAAGAGTTATAAAAGTTTCAGTCGGAATAGCGGAGGCAGGGAAAGCAATATGCTTGATAAATACCTACGTAATACAATATTTCTTGTTTGTCTTGGTACTGACGAGTTTCTATCCGGTTTCTTGGATGGAAAACTTGTTGTAACATATTTTTGTGTAAGATGAGTCATGGTTAAGCTGAGTGGATAATAAATTCACACAACATCTCATGCATTGACCTGATTCCGTACTAAGTAATTCAAGCACTTGTGTTACAAATATCAGAGAACAGAGGAAACCCAAATACATATAATGCTTAAATACATAAGAACGGTCGATAAGAACGGTCGTGGCTTGAATACGAGCATACACCTCTGGATTTCAAATCTATGTGCGTATTTATACCATTGTATCGGCGTTGAGGGAAATCTTTCTTAGTTAGGACAAACCTGCACATTTCGGCTAGTTTCTGAAATGCGTTTCTTGATTCAGTTGGTCTTGTTCTCCTGTTAAAGGGTTGCGAATGTCAAATGGCAGTCGCTTCATAGTAATGACCTGACTTCCTAACTCCTGAATCATGGTCCAAATATACGGCCATCAAACATAGCTAAGAACACTCCTGACTGTTAAACTTTACACCAAAAAAAAAGCAAAACCAGTTTATCAGCTAACGTAAAACTTATAATACTTCATCGTTTTTACGTCAGTGTTTAAAAATAGCCCTTAAATGTTATACGTTTAATATGACATTTACTCACTACTCATAAGTTCCGTTATTATTACCAACAACGTAAGCTAAAGAAAAACACCGATGTTTTCTAGCAAAATGTCTCTCATGGGGTTCATTTTAATGATACCCGCTTCTAAGCGAATAACACAGTACATTTATCCTGCTTTATATAAACGCGAAAGTTTGTGAGCATGTATGTATGTAGGTCACGCAAAAATATAAAATAGATTTTGATAAAACTTCACATTAATAAATAGCTCACACATCGCATCTTTGACAAAGCAAGGGCAAAAGGCAATAATAAGTGTTAAAAATTGCATTTATACTTAATTATGCAGAAAAGCATAAAAAATCCATGTCGCTTAACTCATTTATGCAATTTTATCAAAATTTAACAAACATTATTTTCGGTTTTCCTCTCGGTAACACAAATGCTTAAGCTGCTTAGTTCGAAGTCAGGTCAATGAATGAGATGTTGTGAGAATTTACTTATACACTTTTATTCTTTTCATATACTATTTTTGGCAAACGCGTAACATACTAGAAGACCTCATTGACGCTTTCTATGAGGTGTGATTGTATTCAATCGCAAGTATATATATTTTTTATACGAAACAAACCGCTGCAATGCGGATTCTTTAACTCCATTAATAACATATCTAGAGTAGTTTTTCAAGTTAAAAAGTGATCCTAGCTTTCTTGGTTGCTTCCAAAGCCATCGTTACGCTCGAACCATAATATTGCAGCACCTGCTATATAACCTTCGTAACCCTTCAGGGAATGAGTAGTTGTTGTTGTCATTGGCAAGGGCGAATGGTTAAAGATTTGAAAAATTCAGAGGTGAAAACCAGCATCTCAGCCTGAAAACAAGGCTTCTACCTGCTGTAGCTAATGCTGAGGTTGTGCCTTATTCGCCACCGCAAAATGTATCTTAAATAATTTTGTTATTTCTTTTTATTTTGTAGCCAATAAACGTTATCTATCAATCTACCAGTTCGCAACGTTACCGGCGTCTTCAACACTTAAAGTAAAGCAACAATGGTTGGTCCCCCTTCAATTCCAGTACACCAATTTACGTCCTCTAAAGAGTGACGGTCTGTGGATTTTTTTCCGTGACGAATGCCTAGTAAAATGCCTATTATAATTTTCACTGAAGAGAGACACTAATACCGAGTGGTATCATAATAGTTTCAGCCAATAGGCGTCCACAGCTGGACATAGGCCTCCCCCAAAGTTCTCTACACAGGTCGGTCGTGTGCCACCCGCATCCAAGGGACTCCTTCACTAGATCGTCGGTCCACCTGCTAATTAGTGTTATTACTTCTGGCCAATCTCGCTTCATCGTACGGTTTTTTTAAGTGGGTTCAATGTAAACTATGCCGTTTTCCTAGCGGTAGGCGTATAATACTAGAGTTTGGTTGGATTAGATATTTTTATCTCGAGGTTATCAATTAATCTAGTCCAAATACCATAGTCTTTTCTCTTTCGACAGCCGTCTCCTCCTCTCCTTTGAGCAAGTGAAGAACAAGACCATTATCAATAATAAAAATTACTAGAAACTTTTAATCAAAAGTTATGATCTAAAATATAGGTTTTGAACTCTTCGTATAAAAAAATCTACAGTATTTGAACGATTAAAGTACCGTAGGCAGGTAGACACTTACATGTTACCGCATTGAGCTTGATTTTATTTTCACATTAGGTATTAAAGATCGAAAGGAAGAACGAAATCTACAAACCAGACCATTTCCTTGAAGTCCAGCTACATTACAGGGGAATTAAATTGTAGTTAAGAAACCGTCTAATATAGAATTTAATACAAACTTCATTTCATTTAATTGAAGTTCAATGTTATGGCACAAATAAATATTTCTTATACGTGCTAGGAGACGCACTTAAAATAAATTCAACTCAGATTTCATGTAAGTAAAATAGTAAACATAAAAATTTATTCATTTAAATCTATAATATAAAAATGAATCGCAAAATGTGTTGGTAACCGCATAACTCAACAACGCCTGGACCAATTTGGCCAAATCTTTTTTAAAATGTTCGTTGAAGTTCAAGGATGGTTTTTACGGCGAGAAAAATTAGAATTACTTTTCCACGCGGACGAAGTCGCGGGCGGCCGCTAGTTTATTATAAATCGTAAATACGAAATTCCTATATGTCCGTCCTCTTGTAAAGTTCCAACACGTATTACGATAAACAAAAGAAATAAATGCTATTTACCAATTTTTTATCAGACATTGCTAGATTTTTTCCTAGTTATCTAAATAAATTGAAAGTTTATAAAAGATTACAATTCTTAAACATCAATCTGAACAATAAAATTGGCTACAACAATTCACAAAAGACTCCAACCGCAAAAAGTTCCAATTCCAAATAAATAAAACAAATCAACTAACCTGTTCCTATCCTATCAGGTTCGCGTGTCACAAGCCAAGCCACTCATGTCCAAACACTTCCAGACACGTCTTATAACTCCTGTATCACTGACACAACGCGCGCGCACCACCGTCTCGCGCCGAGGCCGCGGGCAGACTGAGCCACCGAGCCTCCGGCCTCCGAGCCAAAGGTCCCGAGCATCGGAACACCTCGGCAACCCCCGCACGGTGCACTCACATATCTTTTGCATTAAAACCTATTTGATATGTGAATATTTAACCTGATGACTGAGGGAAGGTGGCCTTTTAAGGTCGAGGTAGAAATTTAATATAAAAGTTTGTAATTAAATTCCTGGGAAGCTGCCGTCATTGCGTTCGCGTAAGATTACTTTTTTTGGTGCAAATAAGATAATTAGTGAATTTGGATGATGCAAAAATGTTTATGACCACTACCATGACGATACAATACAACTAGTACTTTTAAATAGAAAAAAACACCATTATATATTACAACGGCAATTTATTACTTTTGTACCTACCCGATTTTTTGATCCGAAGTACCACTACTTACTTATTGTTAAATTATTATAGTACTCTTTCAACAATTCCAAAACATCGCCATTTTTCATACCATGAAATGGGAAGAATTTCATTCTGTAGATCTTAGTACTACGATTACGAGTTAGCTACGGTTTTCATTGTAGCACATATTCGTAGCAATACTACGAACGCGCATCGTAGCAACACGCTACGAAAATTAGTTGTGGCTACGCGCTTAATATTATTCTTCTTTATTTGAGGACTTTTACCAACGTTTGATTCTGTTATGTATTTTTGTGTTTGTATGCATTATCTATCTCTTGGCATTATGCTGAGGATCACCAGGCACAAAATATTTAATTTTAATATTTAAAATGTGGAATATCTAAGTACGAGTACTTATCTATTCTATTCTAAATGTGATAAAGTGACTCAAAAGACAACATGACACCCACTATCGCTGACAAATTAAAGTATTACTCTTTTATACAGTCAATAGTTAAGTTGATTTTGGATAAGTTATACCTTTCTTTTAATAACTTGATACGCAAGATAAAGTTAGAAAGTGACTAGATAATTTGAGAAATATATAGAATTTTACATTTCTAGGTCCTTGGTTTGAGAACTGAGTTTTGGGAACTAATAGTTCTTTGATCTGTGGATGGGCGCTTACGTTAAAAGAGTATTATTTTTGAAGTTTGCGCTACCAAATTTAGTTATCCTTACATAAAATACAGAGAGCTCTTAAATTTTTCATACAATTTATTTACAATTTCTTTAAAAAGTTCTAAACACAATTTTGAATCATCCTAATCCTAACTAATATTATAAATGCGAAAGTAACTCTGTCTGTCTGTCTGTCTGTCTGTCTGTCTGTCTGTCTGTCTGTCTGTCTGTCTGTCTGTCTGTTACTCTTTCACGCCAAAACTACTGAACGGATTTAAATGAAATTTGGTATACAGATGATCTAGACCCTGAGAAAGAACATAGGCTACTTTTTATTGCGGAAAAGGGGGTTGTAAGGGGTTAAAAGGGGGGTAAAAACTTTTCCACGCGGACGAAGTCGCGGGCGGCCGCTAGTTTTTAATATACAGTCCTCCGCTCACCTTATCTCTTAAAGGTCCAGCCTGTACTCGCCGCCACAATAGCAATAATTTATTGAATTATTCAGTTTAATGAAATAGATCAAGTTGGTTGCTATTGAATATTTCAAATTATCTTCGTGGCTGTCTATTCGGTTTAGCCACTATATGCAAAGTTATGCTAAACCTTGCACCGGCTGACGCAGTCAATTACATTCAGACGAAAGATAAGTTCAAATTATTTACCTAAGTATTAGAATTCTTAGACTATTTTAGAGCTGAAATTTCAAAGAAATGAATAACTCGACTTGATGATTTGTTCTTTACCTGGCTCGGACGTTTTATAAAGTAAATCAGGAAAAATCGGTTATTTTTGAGAAAAATAACCGAAAAAGAATTCAACGTTTGTATAATTACGTGGAGCAATAATTCTGAAAATAATTTGTTCCCAAATCATCATCATCATGATGGTTTTTGTTATTCTGCATTGTTATATTGTTGTGATTTTATTTATTTCGTACCAGAAAACGAACCCATTAAAACAAAATGATTTAATAACAGACTGTAGTAATTATTTAACGCCCTGTTTTGGATATCTGTAGCGCTACCATGAGTTGACATCTAAAACTGACATAACGTAAACCAGAGCTCTGTCTCTTTCAAATTCATCACAATGTAAGAGACAAAGCGATAGTTTTCGATAGCGAGGATAGTATTTCACACTCATGGTAAGGCTACTGCACGAGATTTTAGCCGAGCCTCCATACAATCTCGATACTTTGCACTATTTGTTCAAATAGCTGCTAGTCACACATACCTTGCACAAATGCCTATTAGTACCAGTAGTGCTACCATGAGTTGACATCGAAAACTGACATAACGTAAACTATTGCTATGTCTCATTCAAATGCATCACAATGAAAGAGACAAAGCAAAAGTTTTCGATAGCGAGGATAGTATTTCAAACTCATGGTAGTGCTACAGAAGTCCAACCCACATGAGCTCGTGTGTTAGCTTCATTCCGGCCTGCTCTTAATTTATTTTATTTTTTCCACGCGACTTACTTTAAAAGAAAAACTGCTGTAAGTTATAAGGAACTTAATTACCTTAACGAACGTCACGAAAAGGAACACTTAGGAGAAAGATAAAAGCGGCAAGTGAGTCTGAAAAATTTGTATGAATCGGAACAAAAGTTGAAAGGACTGGTTGGAAGTTAGCATAAAGGCGTTGGGCGGCGAACATGAAACATTGTTTGACCTTCTTTCTAATAAAAGAACTTGGCGAAATTTATCACGTTCCCGTTTATTGAGAGTTTTGACGATTATTTGTGATTAATGCACCAATTAGAGGCGGCCTGGTCGATACGTGTGGGAGGTTACGTCGATTGTGATTTAATGGCCGCGTTTCTAGGTCTAAATGGCGTAATCTAGCCGGTAGAGCTTTTGTTCCCTTTCCACCCTTCTATATTTGGCCTTTTCTTGAGGAAATGAAAATGTGTAATGGATACTTCTGGTTTCACTTTATGATGGTACAATGTATTTAGATTAAGTTTTGTTATTGCAATAAATAATTCACACACAACATCTCATACATTGACCTGACTCCGTACTAAGTAGCTTAAGCACTTGTGTTACAGATATCAGAGGATCACAACGATAATACTTAATTACATATAACACCCAGACACTGACCTAACACAAGTGTTTATCACACGAATGTTTGTCCAGGGTGGGGACGTTTGGCGTATGAAAAAAAATAAACATAAGTACTTACATTTATTCTGTACATCACGATAAACGATATCTGAGTGTATATTATACTGGTTTGTTATAAAGAATTACGGCTGCTGTAGCTTCTATGAGAGAAATTTAATCGACATCAAAGCGACTCGGTCATTTTGATGAAATTGAAGATGAAATGTCGGCATCCGTGTTTTGTAGACTGCGATAATAAAAGGTCAATTTGACGCGATACAGCAAATTATGAGAAAGTCGGTGTAGAACTATACAGGGTTATTCTGAGAACATTTACATCCCTTTAGCCTTGTCTTCTATCAACCTTTCTGATCTACATTTGTTCTATTACGTTTGGAAAGCACATAAAAAATTTAAACTTTTCATACAAAGTCGGTGACTTGTTCATTTTGTATGAGAAAACTCGAAAAAAAATTCCACGAGCTTTCAAAAATCGTAGAAGAAATGTTGTTCGGAATGGTTGGTGGGAGACGTGGGATGTAAATGTTCACGAATATACCCTGTAGATATATGTACCTCTACAGTCAGCAGCAACTACACCTAAGCGGGCAAAGTGTCAAAGAAAACAAAAACGCTTCGATCGTCACAGAATTATCCTACTACTATATAAAGGCGAAAGTTTGTAAGGATGTATGGATGTATGGATGTTTGTTACTCTTTCACGTAAAAACTACTGAATGGATTTGAATGAAACTTTACCACAATATAGCTTATACATCAGAATAACACATTGGCTACAATTTATAAAAATATATTGTGTGGATTGTCCAAAATATGACGGTAAGTGTCAATAATTACCTCCACGCGTACGAAGTCGCGGGCGGCCGCTAGTTGACATATAAGTTCTCATTTTCATGTAGACGTTCTATTTGCCAATATATCTTAACATCTGAGTGTTCTGAAACACATACATCATCAAAAACTACTTGTAATTTAAAATAAAGTACCTACATCGACGGATAAGATGTCACACAAGGATTACCATAGTATAGACAACAGTCTCTCACAAAGGTAAATAATTATGTAACTCTGTCTGTAGTACATAATAATGCTACGTATTTATTTAATTACCTTATGTAATGTACTCGTTCAGCGTTCATACGTAGAACGTTCTGAAGACTGATTCTCGTGCACTCGCCATTGAAGTCGAATTAGAATTTGAAACGACCATGACGAATATATGGAATCTCTAAATACGACGGTACGGTCAAACGGACGGACGAACGGACATGGTGAAACTATAAGGGTTCCTCGTAGACCCCGGAACCCTAAAAACTGAAAAGAAATGCCTCTCGACCCACCTAGTTACTTACTGCCCCTCAGATACTCAGAGTAATCTAAGAGTTAAGCGCTTCTCCCGTCTATCGAGCAATTTCTCTGTAGTGACAACATAAAGACCCCCATTGGACGTGATAACGACGTGATTAGCTGCAAACCAGCTCGATTAATAACATTATAAATTGATAACATTTGGTAGAAACGCAATTTGAATAAACATTTTGGTTCAGCCACGTGCTACAAATTCATGCACGTTATTAATAGAATTAAAAAAAACACCGCATCATTATTAAACTGACATCTGTTCTACCTTTTTTTTTTGCTAGAGCATAGATATTTTTAATTTAGAACATGACGGTATGATGTTCTAAATTCAAAATAGTAGAAAATAAAGTAGGAACTACATTTTATTTTCTTATAGTAATGGGGGCTACCACATGTGAAAAATCCGTTAGACCTTTCAAATGCGGTAGTCCCCATTGGCTTACATTCAAAAATGCCAAATAGCGCTCTTTAGTGAATGGAGCTTTCATAAACGGCGACACCTTTAACGCATTCACGCTGTATCTATTCCTCCGGTTTCTATGATCGAAGATGTATTAGCATAAGTATATTTTGGCTTGTTACGCCACCTTTCTACAACCCTGTCTATAATAATCTGACGTGAGAAATAGTCTAACAAACACAGATATCCGAATCCCACCCCAAACATTGACAATCACGCAGACAGAAGGCACGGAAACGTCGCGAATATTTCAAAAGGATTAGAGGATTCGACTTCTTCGCCAGGCAATTTATTACTTTAAACCGGCGCCGTTTGGGGACCAATTTGATTTTGAAATATAGGCCGTAGGCCCAGCAATTTGGTGGCAGTCGTTTGCCGCACGCGACGCACCGTGTCTTTCCCGAAACGAAATTGTCTACCAATTTAACCTTCGCTTTGTATTGAATCACTTGAAGGTCTGCGGGACGGCAGACTTGATGTTTATAAGGTTTATTAGAAGGTAAAGTTAGGGATGCTTTACCACCGCAGATGAAGGGTCAAAGTTAACTCACATCTCTTATTAATTAATACCCGCTGCCAATGCCAATTTCACCACCGCACTACACGCCATAAACTCGGATTCCATCCATACCACCTGGATGGATGGCGGTCCACTACCGTGCGCTTTACTCGACACTTTCTGCCACGCACCTCCTCATTGTGGAATCAACTTCCCGCAGCGGTATTTCCAAACCGGTACGTCATTCAAAACTTCAAGAAACGAGCCTATACCTTCCTAAAAGGCCGGCAACGCATCCGCACTCCTTCTGGTGTAGCTGGTGTCCATGGGCGGCGGTGATCACTTACCATCAGGTGACCCGCTTGCTCATTTGCCTTCCTATAATATAAAAAAATATATATTAATTTATTTCAGGAAAACAAAATAGATAAAGATCATGGGATTATACATATTTATTTATTTAATAGATTTACATTAAATAGATAGAAAACAAAGAAAATGAAACAATTTTCGGGTGCTAGAAAATATTATATGCAAATAAGCGACTTTGTTCTTGAAGAAATTGGCATGTTGCTTATTAGTAAAATTGCTTACTTTTTCATACTTTAGTTTAACAACAACCTTCATTTAAATTTGTTATTGTGAGCACTAAAACCTTTACATTTGTAGGCCTCTAAACTTGAATGTTTATTAAATTTTGATTGTAGCCCGTATTTACGACCCTGTGTATTTATTATAAAGGATAATGGTGGCCAAGTTGTGTTACTGTCATAACAGAACGGAACGTTAATTGGGATCTTGTCGGCTGTGGCTCTGTCTTAGCAACACAATGTTGATACCGTTGTTAGGAAAATGTTGACATCCAATAAGACAATCTATACAATCCTTTCCTATCCAACTTTACTCATACATCTTATACATTGACCTGATTCCGTACTAAGTAGCTTAAGCACTTGTGTTACAGATATTAGGACAACAGAGGGTCATGTACATAATATTATTATTATTAAAAGCCCGTCGTGTCCCAATGCTAGGCAAAGGCCTCCCCACCCCTCCTCCACATTTCACGATCCTGGGCGACTACGGTCCAGTTGGCGCAATAGGTGTCGAGCTCATCCCGCCATCGCCTCCATGTCGGACACCTTTTGGGCCAGAACAGTCACAGAGTGGGAACCCAAAAATCGACGGCGGCCACGAGGTAGACATACAAAATGTATAAATACCTAATTACATATTTAACACCCAGACACTGAACAAACACAAGGGTTTATCACACGAATGTTTGACCAGGGTAGGGATCGACCCACGACCTTTGGCGTGTGAGGCAGGGTCACTACCAAATGCGCCCTCCTGGACCGGCTGGTTACTAATTTATAAACGAAAGTTTGTGAGGATTTATACATTGATATTAAAATCCTGAATTTAGATTTTCTATGATTCAGTCTAGTTCCTCTGGTAAAGGGTTGCGGAAGTCAGACGGCGTTCACTATATCGTAATTATGTTATTAGGATCAGACTCCTTAAATCCTGAATCATCGTCTAAGCATACCCTGGGCTCCAAAGCGAAAATTTTGGGTGCAAATAGGAATCCCACGCTAAGATTAAAGAAATACTAATAAAATATTTCGTACATTATAGTACGTATCATATTGGAATATGGAATACGTTTAGCAAATTAATATCAGCAAATTTATCACCCCGATTAACGGCGATTTAGTTTAAAATAAACTCGATGCTTAAATTCATTACTGCATATTATTAATTGAATTCATTTGGTTGGGTCATGCTTATTTATAACGAGGGCGGCATTTAGTTTGAAGCAAAAAGTATTTTCATACGTAAACGTATTTGTGATGTAATTTTTTATCTTGATTATTTATCATCATCATTTCAGCCAATAGACATCTGCTGCTGGACATAGGGCTCCCCAAATATTCCACACAGATCGGTCCTGTGCCACTCGCATCCAAATTCCCACAACCTTCACCAAATCGTCGGTCGTGGTCTGCCACGGCTGTGACTTCCTGTACCCGGCCTCAACTAGAGAACCTTTTCGGCCCAAACGGGCGTCAATTGTTCTCACAATGTGCCCTAACCATTTATTGATAGATAGATAACGTTTATTGCCACTTAAGTCACGCAATATTTTGGGCTACGTCTGTGACCTTAGGTCTCCTGCGGATCCCATCGTTCCAGACCCAACCACGTAGCGAGATTCCGAACATAGCTCTTACCATTTCTCTCTGAAGTCTCTTATGTAAGTGTAAGTGGCTACGTTTCGGTTCCGTATATCATCACTGACAACACACACGCACTAAAGACTTTCGTTTTGAGACACTGTGGTAGATAGGCCAAAAATATACTGCGAAGCTTTCCAAACACTACTGCCCATCCTGATTTGGATCACCAATTCATTAATTTAAGTTTGAAAACCTGATACTACAGAATTAAGCAGGGGATCTTAGGCTATTAAGTATACCACCCTGTCCCCCATATGTGACAAAATCTCGGCCATGATTGTTTTTGATACGGCAAACACCATCTTCAAAAAGGCAAACTTAGACGTTCGGGCAGCAGTGCACGTGTGACACCTCTGGTATTGCGGGTGACCATAGTCGGCGGTAATCGCTTACCCTCAGGTGATCCGTCTGCCCACTAGTTATACTCGTATCATAAAATATACACCTATGCAACGATGTTCGACTGTAATCTACAAGAAAGCCTGCTCGCTGAAAGTACGTCGAAGAATTCAAGCGTACGACGTATGTTTAGAAACACTCGTACGCTGTTGTATCAGCTGACAGTTCCGGTGAACTCAACGTTATCCATCTTAACGTTAACTCGCTTCTTATTCCGAACTTTGAGAAAATATTCCGGGGCTGCGCGCTATTTTTGTTGCGCTGAGGTGCATTAATCCAAGGGAGGTAGACAGGGGAGTTTTGTTGAACAGGTTTTGTTGGAGTTAAAACAAAGGTTAAAGGTTGTCCCTGGTAAACAGGCCGCATTAGCATGAGCATTGCTAACTATTTTTAGATATCGTCTGTTTCCTATTTGTATATCTTTGAATAATGTTTAGTAATGTTAACCTAAAAGCGATGGTAGCTCAGTAAGTAGTGGTTGGAATTCAAGGATGGAAGGATTTTTCAAATCTATGTTCGTATTTCTACGATTAGCTTGGCGATGAGGGAAAGAGGAAACCTGCACGTTTCGGATAGTTTCTGAAACGTGTCCATGAGTCGCTTCATTGTATTTACTGGACTACCCAAATTCTGAATAATGGTCTAAATGTACCCCCGAGCTTAAAGTTACAACTTTGGATGCAACCGAGCATTGCACGCTATATTATGATCGAAGACTAAGCCACATCTTCATCATCATATAAGTTATAAAAATACTGGAGAGTGATGGGACTGAAGAATAAGTCTTGGAGAGGAGAGGTTTGCCTATCATATGAAAAAAAAATTAAGTCAAAAACTATTCAAATATATTCAATCAAAAGATTTTAAGCTGCGTCTTTTTTTACTCTTGTGAATTTTACGTTTGATCCTCTCAGTGTAGGCCGCCACAATGTTGGAGAGGAGTGGCAACCCGGAAGACTTCTCATCGTCCCGGACACCCACTTCCGCACACAACTCGTTTCGGGTCCGTTTGTCCTAGAAATAAAATACTTCGTTTATTTGTAAGCGATCAGCTTTTTTTTGTAATAGGTGGCAGGTGAGTAGACGGTCACCTGATGGTAAGCGATTGATAAGGACACTAGCAACACCAGTAGAGTCACAAGTGCGCTGCCAACTTCCAACCCCCTTTCCCCCCATTGGGCCTCCGGTATCCTCTCACTCGACGAAACACAACGCTGGTGCTGCTTCACGCCAGTATTCTGTGAGGCAGTGGTATTAGTCCAGGCGAGTCAGCCCATTGTTGGTTTACGATATAAGTGGCAGACGAGCCGACGGATCACCTGATAGTAAGCGATAAGACCAGTGGTGTCACAAGTGCACTGCTTATTGAGTTTCAGTTACCCTACGTCACGATTTACCTTAGACATGGCCGCCTCTGACATCATCACGGATGCCGTGTACAGGTACCCGTTCCACTCCAGGTACTCCCTCACCAGCTCATTGACCAGCAGCACCTCATCAGTGGGCGCTGGGATGAGCGTCTTCCTGTCTCCAGCGTTCACGGCAAACTGCCTCTCCTGTAGCACTTCGGTCACTTTAGCGCGCATCTGAAAGTATATAAACCAGTTTGCGATCTCATGAACAATGCCTAATTTTACAAATGCCCTGGATCATTGATACATTTCGTCTTTTTTATGTGACAGGTGGCAGACGAGCAGACAGACTACCTGATGGCAAGCGATCGCCGCCGCCCATAGACTCCAGTAGTCACAAGGGCGCTACCAACCTTTACCCCCTTTTCCCCCTTTGGGCCTCCGGTACACTCACTCACTCGACGAAATACAGCGCAGTCACTGCTTCACGCAGGTCTTCTGTGAGGCCATGATATCAATCCGGTGGAGCCGAACAAAATGGCGAACTTTGGCGTTGGAGGCCAAGACCCAGCTTGGATCGATGAGCCAGCGTAGTATGTAAGTAGTCTGCTTGTAGTGAGTACTACACTACTGCCTACTGCTAGTAGAATTCTATACAGATCTGCGGAACTCATAATCCTGACACGATCACGCAAGGAGATTTCGAGCATCTCCATTTTATCCTCTGAGTGACTTTGAGCCTTCTTAATCTCCGGTACCCTCACTGACGCGCAGGCACGCAGCTCAGGCACTATTTCATATCGCTTTTCTATGATCACTCCGTTCGAGCCGCCCTAATAATTTTCTACAGGTTCTATAAAATGTTAATTACCTCCGCCTGCAATTTATTCAAATGGCCGCTATGCTTCAAGAGATCTTTTATTGCGACTAAGAGCTCGTGCTCAGAACTTACTTTGTTTTCGTTCATTATAATAATGGGAATAATAAGCTTCGGAATAACAGTTGGGCACTGACGTTTCGTTTCGATAACAAAAGTGCTGCTAAATGATCGAGTTTTTCTATCGATTTTAAATATCGATGTTTACTGTGCATACACACATAAATAGTCTAGGTAAATTTCATTAGTTTTCGCTTAGTTTTATTATTTAGAGGTAATTCTAGTTATACACGAATATACTAGAACTACCCCAGCATAAAATAGCATAAAATTTTGGATGATAGGTACGAACCTATCATTCGATTTTTTGTCTTATAATTAAGATATAGAAATAGAAATAATTTATTCAGTATTTGTTAGAAACATTTACAATAATGTTACAGGTAAGTCTTACACCTAATTAGATAAAATAAAAAATCGCAACACAAAAATGAACAAGTACTAAAAAGCAAAGATTTAAATCATAGATATGCCCTGACACCCAAAAACGAGGCAATATTTTGATGACATGACGTGTGCGTGTCATCGAAAGTCACTATCTATGAGGATAAAATACGGTCAGCAAAATTTTCATACTGGGAACTAAAAATAAAAACAATTCCTAAATTTAAAAGCAATTTTATTTATAGGACATTTTATTTCTAAATGTGACACTACATTTATCTATTTATTCAAATAAATTACTCTAATCACAGAGCGAATATCGGGTTTGATCACCAAACCGCATAAAGGGTGGTGATTATGCCTAATCCCATCATAGTAGCTATGACTTGATTTCTATAATAAAGGCCTTTGCCCTACTATTCCTAAAGAAAAATTATGAGTAATATTTACTATAACTTAATAATTAACACAACCCCACATTGAATGTCCTGACTCCGTACTAATAGCTTAAGCACTTGTGTTATAGAATAAGACAACAGAAGAAACACAAATATAATACTTTTTACTTTACGCCGACCTAGGGAAGTCAAATATAAATATTTTTTTTTGAAATGAGAAGAGAAAATTCGACTAAATTGTCCAGGTAACCAGTATTCATCCCTTCGATCCCGCTGGATAACTTTGATCCATTTTTCTTTTAAACGCGGATCTTGCGGAAATCTAAAACAATAAACGTTCACTTAAAAATAATACGTAATTATTATTTGCATGTTTATTGATTTCTAGTCGAAATAAAATTACTATTTTATATCTGACCGCTATTAAAACAATGCCTATCGAAACTGCTGACGCTACCGTACTTTTCCCGGTTATTGTAAACCATTAACAAATGAGCTGTTATCAACTGAGTTCTGAGTACTACAGCGGGTCTAAGTATATTGGCCACCGAGATAATGATGTTGTCTCGTTTTGTCTCACAGTAATTGCCAATTTTACTCTCTCTGTCACGCGCTGGCCGATCAGACGTTGATGTTTTGTCAACAAAATAAAATAAATTAAATTATTGATGAAATATAAATACTTACGAATGAAATGTTACACCATTCGCTTTATTTGAATTTGTAGTATTTTTCTTGCACAATAAAAAGGCACATGAAGGCATTTTGAGTGCTTTTTCCTGTCAAAAATCCAGGCAGCTGTGTCGTACAACTGTCACCGAGTGCAAACGGCAACTAATTCGTGCTAATCCCAGTTGAGTTACACTAGGTTATTTGAGGTGCGACTCAAATCGGCGCGGTCAAAGTATGGCGAGGGCATATCTATGATTTAAATCTTTGCTAAAAAGGCCTCCACTCAGCTTTATGTCGAAGTGTTCCGAGGATCACCCCAACGCTGGTCTTCCGTGGGTACCTAATAAACGTCGCCACTGCGCGCACCAACGTCATACATTAAACTATTTAAAAATTAAATTAATAATAAATTAATTAATTAATTATAAATTGCATCAAGTGTTTTAAATAAATGTTTATTCCATGTAATACCTACTTTTAAAATGAACTCAGCACTAAATTTTATAAAATTCAAAAATCTTATACATTTTCTCACTATTTTATCAAATATATATTTATCAAATCAATAGGTACAACCCACGCAGATTTATTTATTTTATACGCATTACAAATACCAATCATTCCAATATATCAAAATGATATTATTTACATTAATTTAAAGTTAAATAATAAATGTAAATGATATCGATGTAGTTTTCGACAATTTCGACGTCACTAAATGCGTTTAAATAAATGATGTCACATTAATGCCAGAGAGATGTCTCCTGTCAATTCCAGTGCTAGTGACTGCCAGTGTGGAAATTTACTTGAATGAAACCTTTTTAAATGTATTTTTAAATAACATACGAATTTGTTGCACATTGATGGGATAGTTATAAAGAAAAATGTTGAGTTCTGTAGAATTTGGCTCAAGTTGAAAACGGCAGGGTAGGCGAGGAGAACTGACGGCCGTTGGGGCGGACTGGTCCTCGAGTAGACTCGTAGCACCCAGCAGTTTTTCTGTCCCAAGGTTGTCTGGAAGAGATTGCGGAAAAAGATATTAGCGATAAGACAGCCCTGATTGTATTAACCTTTAACCTTTTGTGCAATAAAGAATATCTATCTATAACGTCAAGTCGATTCGAAATACTGAAATAACCTCATAACCCTGTATTATAGGTATCTGGTGTGATATTTATACCTTAAGCTTATAATGGAGGTCTAAGCGGCGTATAGGAATGAGTGAGTCTCGGGGAATTGGATCCTTGCTTAACCCAAATCGTGCGTGAGGTTATTCAGAAATCGCTCTCCGTCCTAGAAGAGCTCTAAGATACATACGGACCTTTGAACTGTCTAACATTAATTACTTAAATGACTTTTATAAAAGAAATCCCGATATTTTGGATTGATTATTCGACTGGGTCAACAAGGTTTAATTAAATCAAAAATGCAATTTTGTCACCATAATCATCTCTGCAGTCCGAACGTCATGTAGTGTAAGTAAACTATTACAGGTACGAGTATATCACAACTCGCAAATGTTTCGCCAAGTTAGTGATGGTTGTACTTCCCAAGGGTCGTCAGGAGAAAGGGAGTCGCAAAGTTGGCACCGCACTTATGGCTCCACTGAAGACAGTAAGCGTTTGCTGGTCATAGATGGTCCACTCATGGACATAGGTCTCCCGACTTAGGTGTTATTATTTAATGTAAATTTTAGTTGTCTTTTATATTTTCTTATGTTTATGTCATTTGTCTGTATCATAAATGTGTTGTGGTGTCCAGATTAATAAATGTAGGTACTTATTTTCTTTCTTTTTCATCCGTCTCTTTGTCTGCCTATCTATCACTTACAAAAGATAAGAAATGTTTGCCAACCTAAACCCCCGTGTGTCCCTCTACCCGATCCGTGATCATCCATTGTACGAGTGGTATTTTCGCTCCTATTACCTGTAGTAATCAGTTAGACACAATGGCTCTTTGACGCGATTCAATGGGGGACAGATTTCCGAAGATAAATGTACAGTCGCCCACCGGTCATTGTAAGTGACCATTTCAAAAATGGCTCCTCGGTAGAGGCAGGCATTAAACTGATTCCGATCTCGGGCGGCAGATATTGCTGGTATAAAGCGGAGTGTTGAATAGATGCAGGTGGACGTATTATTTTCTTCCATAGTGTACATTTTTACGTGATAAGTTGCGAACGTTTGTTCGTCCGCCTGTTTAGGCGGATCACCTGATATTACGTGACACCCATGGGTGGTGGATGTGGAGTCCAACACTAGTGGAGATACTTGATGCCCAGATAAGCTTTAAATTTGCTGGTTTTGGGCCTTCGGTATTTTCACTGATGATCCGTCTACTCATCTGCCATTTACCACATAAAAACCTGCCTGATTTTTGCTGTTGATTGTACAATCGAGGACTATTTCGGTGAACCACTTTTAGGGCGATATTGCAGCGCGGCTGCTTCTTACCCGTGTTAACCAATCACTACACATCTGTGATATAATAATAAAACAAATATCCTTAAACGGCTTTGACGTCTCCATATCAACGTTCTTCTCATCATCGTTTCAGCCAATAGACGCCCTTTGGACATAGGCCTCCCTGATGATGATGATCAAATATTTAACTGTAAAAACCAATTAGTTCTTAAAAATATAATTACCTTATTATTATTTATTAAACAACATTAAAAAATCTGAACTTTTTCGGTTTTCTAAGGAATGAATTACTACGATGTAAATAACAACGCCTCATGTCGATATACGCGCTGATTGGCAAAGTGGAAGAGGAACCACCGGTGTTTGCCAGGCAATTTAAGCTATAAACTGATTCACCGTAAGTGTCCCCGATAGTACATGAGTAGAGCACTAGTTACACTGTGATACGGTCATTGTGGGTAACCGAAGGCATTAATCCGATTCCGATTTCGGATGGGTATAGACAGGAACATATTGGTGGTATAAGTCGCAGCGTTGAATGGGCGAGAATCCTTTATTCTCTTTCGGCTTGTTGTTTACGACAGATCAAGCTTGGCATAGGATAGGGGCATGTAGGTAGTACTTTGGTATTGAAGGCGAAAACCTACTTTGTTTGTAAGATTTTAAGCTTGTTCCATTATGCAAAAAAATTATAAAAATCGTTTAAGAATAAGAAGGCGTAGCAGCCGACGCTGTGTGCCTCCAGTCCGCTTGGGACCAAGACTATTGAAACGCGGTCTATAGGTACGTTAGACTGATTAATATATTCTTTCTATCTTGGTAACCCCAAGTCGGTATGCGGTATGCTTTCGTCATTTAGGACAGGTTGACATAACAATAATTTCACCGCGTGGGTGAAACAGCGGGCATATAGACAGTGCAACGTAATTGAAAAGAGTAACTGGCGAGTTTCTTGCCGGATCTTCTCGTCAGAATCAACTTTCCGATACCGGTGGTAGAATCGCATTATGTCTATTTATTTTTTAGTATATCTTATGTATCAAGATATATATTTAATTTCATTTAAATCATATACATTATCTTTAAATAGTTTTAAATATTTTCTTTATGTATGACGATTTGTAAGTGCTGTGTACAAGCCTATGCAAATAAAGAATATTTGACTTTGACTTTGACTTTGATTGTCGTATTTTTTTTACCCTTAGGTAGAGTTCCTTCGCGCAGGAGGCCGCAGCCGTGGCAGGCCTCCCACTAGGTGGAACGACGATCTGGTGAAGGTCGCGGGAGTCCATTGGATGCGGGTGGCACAGGACCGATCTATGTGGAGAACTTTGGGGGAGGCCTATGTCCAGCAGTGGACGTCTATTGGCTGAAATGATGATGATGATGAGAGTTCCTTATCGTAAGCAGGTATAGAGGTCGTGTCGTGTGAACTACGCACTACGTTACCGGGATCCATGATGGGTGTAATTGGTGAATATTAGATAGGATGCATCCGTGCGGCGCGACGTCGGTGTCACAGTGTGTTGGCAATCGATAAACTAGCCATAGTAAAACAAAAATCAATAGTATCGTTAGCCTATATACCTACACTGCATCTGTGAACATTTACATTCCTTTAACCACGAGTTCTATCAACCATTCTGTACAACAATTATGTTCAAAAACTTTTCGGCATTTATCGAATTTTTTTTTCGACTCGCTATACAAAATGACCACGTCACGTGACCAAATAATAGTCGAAACACTTGCGCGATATAATAACACCCACCGACATCTATCGGCAATGATAAGAATTAATAACAAGACAAACTAACGAAGTGAGTTTCGGCCACTATAAAAAAAAATATAGTAGGAAATGATAAAAAAGTTGTATTATTATTTTGTGTCCTCACTGCAAATCTCTTCTGTGGCACCGCACATCGTACGTTACCTGCGATTGGGATTGGGATGCTTTTGACATCTGTTTTGTCCATAGACAGATTCGAATACGGGAACACAAATGTTCGTTCTGTCTGCGTCGTGACTGAAACTGAAGACTTATTGGACACAATACTCGTCTATGGGGTACCGGCCGCCATGGCAAAGGCTATGTGACATTTGTGGCCCCGTGATCTATTCGCATATCAGGCGAAAATTTGTATCTGAGTGTTTGTTTTTTTTATATTAAATGGGTTGGCACTTGACCTCATCTCACCTGATGGAGAGTGGCAATGAGATCTAGGATGTAGCGTGCACTCTCGACTTAACTACTACTTTACTTAACTTTACTTTCGTGCTAAGAAACTCTCAATGTCAACCTGGATTTTGGCGGGATCCAAAGCAAAACCTGTTGCTTTGAACCCGCCAAAATTCAGGGCGCAACTGGGAATCACACGTCACGATTTTAACCCTCTTTTTCAGATTTTCTTTTCTTTCGATTTCGAGATTTTGCAGATGTAATTGTAATCTCACGATTTCAGATTAAACTACTAATTAACCCAAGGCGGCCAGACACTAGACCGAATAATGACATGTTGAAACTCAAATCTTTTGGTTTGAGAGTGACACCGACTAGTGATTAAGCAATGATTGCTTCATTAAGATAATTAGATAGACTTGTCATTAGTCTGAGCTAATCTAACAAGCTAGGGTCTCTGACTTTGACATGACTGGGACGCAAATTAGTTCGGTCAAGATAAACATTCAAGGTTAATTCCATTCGCAGACTTAGTTATTGATGGTTGATATTGGTAACATTTTTCTATCATCCTAATCATCATTCCAGCCAATAGACGACATAGGGCTCCCCCAAAGTTTTCCACACAGATCGGTCCTGTGCCACCTGCATCCAAGGCACTCCCGCGACCTTCACTAGATCGTTGGTCCACCTAGTGGGACGCATGCCGCGGTTGCGGCCTCTTGCAGGCGGTCTCAGGCCGCCAAGTCACCTGCAGTTTAATGAGAACACCTCAATCTATGTCAGGACTATAAAGCGTGGATCAGTCCATAGAACGCCTTGTCATGTAAGGGAAAGTAGAAGTCACGAGACCGCGTGGGAAATCACCCATACTTACATTGGAATAACCAATTCAAGTCTAGATACCATTAGGGACTCAGCCAACCAGTGCAGCAGGGTGACCAAGCAGGCAGCGGTGGCGGATCCTAGTGAGGTGTATTACAACTGCTCCTACCCAGACTACTACAAGTACATGACGTTCACAGTCTCACTGCCAAAAGTGTAGCGCAAACGAAGAAGGTTAGGTTCATATTTGAATGAAGTGGTATACTTATTAGCCTAATCCCAACATAGTAGCGATTACTTGATTTTTATGATGAAGACCCTTGCCCTGCAGTGGGACAGTACGTAAATATATAGGTTTTTTTTATTTAACTATACGCCAACGCATGACCACAATCGCACCTGATGGAAAGTGATGGAAGTATACAGGCTGATACTTTACTTTACTTATTATATTAGAGCCCGTGACTGTACTCCACCATCCCTCACATCAATCACCGATACGATACTATCAAGTAAGTAATCCTTGTTTCTATTCGATACAAAGGACACCTTCAAATTAGCGTCCCGCCTCAAGAATCAATCACGCCCGGCCCAAAAGGCAAGTGGGCGATGTTGATTTAAATAGGCCACATTTGTCACAGTCCCCCACAGAGCTAATAACGGTTGTCCGACTAATGGGCAAGAATCGGAGCCGATAAATAAGGTAATTGGCGACCGGGCACGCCGGTGGCAGGCATACAATTAATTACTACCATACGACGCCAACAATTTACTTCGACCAATATACAAGATTGGAATTTTGATACTTGCGGGCGACTTGCTTGACTACGAGTAACATTTGTAGTACCTAAATCTGACATAGTATCACCAGTGTGTCATTCATTCTGTATCCGTCCCTTTTGTACGCGCCGTTGTGCGTCTCTTTTCGTGCATCCACACCGCGCAAATTACTATAGAGAGAGAGAGTTAGAGTTGTAGTCCAAAAGTTAGCTTGTTGCCCAAAGAATTGCGTGGCTCAAGTGGCAATGGGCAAGGCACATTGCGAGGAGCAGACGGCCGTTGGGGTGGAAGGGTTCTTGAGTGGAGGCCGCAGCCATGGCAGGCTTCCCACCAGGTAGACCGACAATCTGATGAAGATCACGGGAGGTCCTTGGATGCGGGTGGCATAGGATTGGTCCCGAATATGTGTGGAGAACTTTGAGGGAGGCCTATGTCCAGCAGTAGACGTCTATTGGCTGAAATGATGATGATGATAATGAGTATCAGCTTTTATACTGTCCCACTGCAAGTCAAAAGCCTCTATCATCGCTTCTAGGGTGGGATTAGGCTTAATCACCACGCTTACCTAATGCGGATTGTAACACAGCGTAGCAGCACAAGTAGCAGGTTGTCTACAGCGTGTATTTTTTTAAAAGATTATGTAATGAAATGACGTAAAATAATGGATTTATAATGTGATTAGTCAACTCTGTTTAGCCTTATTGACCTACGGATTCTATCAAGACGGCTTTTAAGAAAATCGCAGCTTTTAAGATTCTATCAGGTCAAATCGAGTTGTTCACGTGACAACTAACTGGACGTTATTTTATATATCCCTATAATGCAGTTGATGCTGATTTCCGCACGCGTAATACCGGCAAAGTAAGAATTTGCAAACATATTTCACGTGGTTGTAAAGCGGCGATTCTCACCGGCTCGTGCGCCGGTACGGTTGTGTTTAGCTGTTTAGCCGTCGGCGCTAATTAATCACTTAATCAAGCTCAACAAAGCGCAGTGCACATGAACACATCGTATTGATTCGCTAAGTTCATTAATTGCCGTGTGGACGCATAATTACAAAGTCAACATGCTCTACGACCATTTCGGTAAAGGGTTACCATTTGATCGATCATCAAGGGCGTCTATCGATGGTAGAATGTATGGCAAGACCTTTTACTTACTGACATATAAAAACAATACATCTTACTATAACCCTTTGACAAGAATGTGTCGGCTTTACTACGAGGTGTCAATTAACAATCCATCTTGACATTTTTGATCCCAGATTTTACGTATTTAAAAAAGGTTTTTGTTAAGCTCTCAAAGATATACCTAATCCACCTATTGCTGCGAGTACCACTATTAATATGAATTAAAAAAAATATCTCTACTTTATCTTTATCACTACATACCAATAATGTTTTAAATTTTAAATTTAGATACTCATATAATGATGTGTTAACAATAGTAGGATAGCAATCGAGCTCTAGACTCAACTGATTATGTGTATCAATAAGTTACTGATTGTTATCTGTTTTGTTTCCCGAATAAATAAAGAATGGATTAGTCAATGTCGATAGTATTATTACTAGTACACCGTGCACTATAGTGCACTAGTGTACGAGCAGATACAATGCACTCTCATTGCCTTACCATCGTATTTCCCTTACTAGTGCAACGAGAACGTACCGGGACCGGGTGTAGGACCGCAGATAACTGATCAATCCATTAGAACCCCAAACAAAGCCATCACTATTTCCCGCCACCTATCGACTGTGCCACCGAGGCAGTTAATTCAATATACGCACATATTATCCATAGAAAAAATAAGAAAACCTTTTCCAAAGTAATGCAAATATTTGCCAAAGAAAAAGCTACATACATAAATTCACCCTTCCTGCCAAGTTCTGGAAAGAAAGGCAAAAGTAGGTGGCGGTCGCAAGTTTGCGGCGGACTGGCCAACTCGACCGATAAATTACCCAATTTGCGGCTCCGATAAGTCTTAGCCAGATCTCAGGCCTGATGGTGAGACTGAGGTTAGGTTCCTGAGTTGGAAAAGTTGTCTAGATTGTAAAAAGTTAGTGCTGTTTGTTGCAAGACTGTATCTTTACACGCACAGAGGCAGTGACGACATTTGGTAAAGATTAAACTGGAGTATGACATGTAGATACAGGTATTACCCTAAAAAGTCACTCAAGAAAAAGATAACGATACATTGATGTTTATACTTTCAGCGCAAAGTACCTTCGCACAGAAGGATTACTCGAGCTATCCTTTGATATCGAAGAGTTAATTTTTTTATAGATATAGGTGGCAGACGAGCCGACGGATGCGGATTCGATCACGCAGAGAATCGCCGAGCATAGCTCTTTCCATAGCCCTCTGCCTAACCAAAATTAATTGCAATGTTGGCAGCCATCTTTCCTATAATTATATTGACGTTTCGGCTGTGCTGTGTCGCCGCAACGCATCAAAGTTTCGAGTATGTTTAATGATGCAAATGCAACGCAAAACCTAAAAAAACTAATTCTTCTTTTGTTGGATAGATATGTCCTTTGTTATTATAACTAGACACTTTTTCTTCACAAAAACGCGAGCACTTCTTCGCACCAGCACAATACTACTGAATAAACAACCCCGAAGTTCTTGCTAACAAATCACAGCGCAGTGAAAATTGGAATACCAAGCGAAATTATTTTCCAATCTTGGCCCCAGCTACTGCCGTAAAGCTTTGAAACAATACTCGCTACGAAGTGTAAATGGGCTCTTTGAAGTAGGCTCTCTACGTAACTGATTATACCCGTAGTATCACAAAACTGGAGTAGGTTCAAGACGATATGGTACAACCGTTGTACAATACAAAAAGAAAACCCTGATATCTTCTTGAATACTGCAAGGAGAGTAATCATGATTATATTCTTGAATATCTATGGCTGTTGTTAACACGTCTGTACGTTTTGCTTTTTATTATAAACCTAAAACTATGTTCGTATGTCCAAAAAACCAGTTTTACTACATTAAAAAAAGAAAATCAAAACGTTGAAATACAGAAAATCTTTTAATTTATAATTTTGTGTAAAAAATATTTCTATCGGTTCAGTTTTAGGGAAGTGGTCGGTATTCGACGAAACGTTGTTTTTATCTAATTTAATCCCTGTGTTCAGTAGGATTTCTCTATCTCCTGGTATTTTCTCTTAATGGCGGAAGGAACCCATATGCTGAATGATTGTTGGTCCAGATTCCCTCTCTGGAAAAATATCGTGTTTTGAACTTTTGTGTTTGTTCAGTGTCTGGGTGTTACAATAACCATTATTGTAGAGGTACCAACATTTAATAAGACGTTAGGATCTGGTCAAGGTACATGTTTATTTGATGGCGTTTAAATTTGTTTGGCCATACCAAACTTATAACATATTTTTTGGACTACTTAGTCATAAACCTTTTCAACAACACAGAAACCATTTTGTTTATTAACTAATAAACAAAATGGTTTCTGTACATTAATTTTATTGAAAATTCTACAAACATGAACTTAATAATAAATAAGAATAATAGTAGTAGTAGTTGAGTAGCTAATAATAATGTTCTTCTATGTGTGTCGTGTGTGCGTAACAAATAAATGTTTTCATTTTCTATAGATTTTGGAAACGGCAAATGATGCGATGAAAAAATATTTCTTAGGCAGATGTTCTATACGGTTTCACATCGTCATCTTCAATATTATGCTATAACTTACTCAGCAAACAAGACACGCTACAAAAGCAGGGCGAAATAAGATAATAAGTTTTAGCACTAAAACAGCTCGAGGACACTCGAGTACTAGCACTAAAGCGACGCCCGCACTTGCTGTAACCGACTCGCCAAGCCAAACAAAAAGGCTGCGCAATGCCAAGTGCTATCCGCGAAGATAAACACACGTCTAAGTGCCCACGCCCCATTTCACTCGGAAGGTCGTGATCGCGGCCTCTTCTCACACCAAAACCGAACATATTTTCGGTATTTCCGAACCGGTACGACCATTTAAATGTTCAAGAAACGAGCCTATAGAAAAAGGCCGTCCGTTAACATCAGTAGCACTACCATGAGTTTGAAATACTATCCTCGCTATCGAAACCTATCGCTTTGTCTCTTTCATTGTAATGCATTTAAAAGAGACAGAGCAATAGATTTACGTTATGTCAGTTTTCGATGTCAACTCATGGTTAGCGCTAAAGGTGACCCGCTTGCTTGTATTCCTATATTTCTTTCTATATTATAAACAATATATAATACAAACATTTTCCAAGTTATACCTATGTACCTAATGATAACTTCAACTTTACGTTTTAATGACACAATAATTTACAAATTTTACGGACATCATAGAAAATTCTGATGATTCTTGGCCACTTACACTTACTTACTTTTAACAAAAAAAAACTAGTGATAATTTTTAATTTGCTTATGTAAAATAAAATACCTGCCAAAGATAGAACATTTTCTCAGTGCTATTACTTGCTACTGTGCCAGTAGACAGCTACTTTGCTTGTTAACTCGTCCGTCAGTAGCTCGACTCGCCTTTGCTGCCTACACAATAACTAGCTAGGTACCTGTATAAATAATCTTTCAAGTTGCCACGAGGTCGAGTGAAAGTAGCGTTTTTATTTTTTTCTGCTAGCTGGCCAATGACAACAAGACATGTTGAAGTAGCTCTGATGCAAGCTGCTGTCCAGTTCCCACGTGTGAGTTACTCCTAGGTAACATTCAGAGAGTGCGTATAACTGCCTAACTCGTATAGAGATATGTTTGAATTTAAACCAACGAAGGAAGAATACGGTGTCACGCATGTCCTTTTTATTGTGTTCGATCTTCCATTCTAGATACAATCAAGTAAAATATCTTCTTGTTTCGTTATCTATGCCTGAATAAAACGCTTGTAAACTCGGCAGTTACTGTTTTATTTTTATTCTATGTAGATATATTCTGTAACATAACTTTTTATTGGGTTAGGGAAATAAGTATATCTTCTACAGCTCTTTAAGTGTAGTGTTTGCCTTTCAATGGTGTATGGCGAGTTATCGTGTTATATTATGCAGTTTTAATGGCTCGGTGGCAGACAAGCAGACGGATCACCTGGTAAGCATTGCCGCCACCCATAGACACCTGCAGTACCAGTGGAGTCACAAGTGCGCTGCCAACATTTTCCCCTTCATCTCGGATAGCGCTTTGGTACTGTCACTCACTGCGAAGCACGGCGAACCACAGTAT
The DNA here is from genome assembly GCA_014851415.1 of Cnaphalocrocis medinalis. Lineage (NCBI taxonomy): Eukaryota > Metazoa > Arthropoda > Insecta > Lepidoptera > Crambidae > Cnaphalocrocis > Cnaphalocrocis medinalis. Next base: position 14,278,981 of record CM026280.1, read on the forward strand.
AGGCGCTTTATCACAGTTTCCTTTGTGGCCGCGGTATCACTTTGGTCGAGCAAGCTCCTTCATACTGTAGCGTGGCTGTCCCATGGGCAATTCTAAGTTCATATGACTATTAGAGTGCTTTCTTTTAGATAGACAGAAATATGACAGACTGCTGCAGTTTCTTCATTGTCTCGTCATACAAGGAACCAAGGCGTCACCTACACAAATTAAGTTAAGTTGTTGGACTTTTAATCGTCTTTATATCGAAGACATAGGTACTATTTTTGCACTACGGGGGAGAAACTCGATCTGATGACGTCTGCCTACAATTCAGAATCAACGCTGAGGTAAAATTTGGGGCAGGAGGCGGTTCCCATTTAGAGTTCGGTATGGACCTAAATAGAATAAGGAATTTGTCATATCCGTGTGTTGGGTGTACAATTTGCAGGGCTGTCACCACGCAGACCAGCCACGATTACAGATAAATTATACTCTGATTTTTAATCATGTGCATCATACTCCATATGATTAAAAATCAGAGTATAGCAAGTTGATAATTCCCGGATGCCTAAAAACGCGCCATTATCACCAGACCAGACTGACTAAATCATGGTCACACATTTCAGACATTTGAAAATGTTACTGAAACACGAAACGCTTGCGCGATGTAATTGGACACGGCACCATCTATTGGTTCATTTCTGAATTACGTTCCCGAAGCGAAGTGAGGGCGGGCCACTAGTGTAAAATAAAATACCTGCCAAAGATAGAACATTTTCTCAGTGCTATTACATGCTACTGTGTCAGTAGACAGCTACTTTGCTTGTTAACTAGTCCGTCAGTAGCTCGACTCGCTCGCGATAAATAACCTTTCAAGTTGCCACGAGGTCGAGTGAAAGTAGCGTTTTTATTTTTTTCTGCTAGCTGGCCAATGACAACAAGACATGTTGAAGTAGCTCTGATGCAAGCTGCTGTCCAGTTCCCAAGTGTGAGTTACTCCTAGGTAACATTCAGAGAGTGCGTATAACTGCCTAACTCGTATAGAGATATGTTTGAATTTAAACCAACGAAGGAAGAATACGGTGTCACGCATGTCCTTTTTATTGTGTTCGATCTTCCATTCTAGATACAATCAAGTAAAATATCTTCTTGTTTCGTTATCTATGCCTGAATAAAACGCTTGTAAACTCGGCAGTTACTGTTTTATTTTTATTCTATGTAGATATATTCTGTAACATAACTTTTTATTGGGTTAGGGAAATAAGTTTATCTTCTACAGTTCTTTAAGTGTAGTGTTTGCCTTTCAATGGTGTATGCTGTATGGTTAGTTATTGTGTTATATTATGCATTTTTATTGCTTGGTGGCAGAGAAGCAGACGGATCATCACCTGTTGGTAAGTATTACCACCAACCATGGACACCTGCAGTACCAGTGGAGTCGCAATTGCGCTGCCAACATTTTCCCCTTCATCGCGGATTGCGCTTTGGTACTCTCACTCACTGCGAAGCACGGCGAACCACAGTATAGGCGCTTTATCACAGTTTTCCTTTGTGGCCGCGGTATCACTTTGGTCGAGCAAGCTCCTTCATACTGTAGCGTGGCTGTCCCATGGGCAAAAAAACTTAAGTACTAAGTATTCTATGTTTATATGACTATTAGGCTTTCTTTTAGATAGACAGAAAATATGACAGACTGCTGCAGTTTCTTCATTGTCTCGTCATACAAGGAACCAAGGCGTCACCTACACAAATTAAGTTAAGTTGTTGGACTTTTAATCGTCTTTATATCGAAAACATAGGTACTATTTTTGCACTACGGGAGAGAAACTCGATCTGATGACGTCTGCCTACAATTCAGAATCAACACTGAGGTAAAATTTGGGGCAGGAGGCGGTTCCCATTTAGAGGTCGGTATGGACCTAAATAGAATAAGGAATTTGTCATATCCGTGTGTTGGGTGTACAATTTGCAGGGCTGTCACCACGCAGACCAGCCACGATTACAGATAAATTATACTCTGATTTTTAATCATGTGCATCATACTCCATATGATTAAAAATCAGAGTATAGCAAGTTGATAATTCCCGGATGCCTAAAAACGCGCCATTATCACCAGACCAGACTGACTACATCATTGTCACACATTTCAGACATTTGAAAATGTTACTGAAACACGAAACACCCAGGTGAATTATCTTCCCACCGAGCTATTGGTAGAAATACACAAATGAATAGATTTTTCAAAAATCCAGAGATGCCTCACAGAAAACCGGCGTGAAGCAGTGCATGCGCTGTGTTTCGCTGCGTGAGTGAGGGTACCGGAGGCCGAATCCAAGGTAAAAGGTAAGCAGCGCACTTGTGACACCACTGGTGTTGTAGGTGTCCATGGGCAGCGGTGATCGCTTACCATCAGGTGATCCGTCGGCTCGTCTGCCACCTACATCATAAAAAAGATGCATACTCGGTTCGACCTACGATCTCCCGTGCGAAGGTCGCGTTCCTATCCACTGAGCTACCATTTCTCTCGGTCTCAGTCATCATCACTATCGGAAAAGAATTCCATCATAAACAAGGACCTCAAAATCAAATTTTCTAGGAAACCATTCGGAGTCGAGTCCATTTTATTTCGAAGGCTTGTCCTCTGAAGGGTAGATTTATGTTTGATTTGGCATCAAAGGGTCAACATTCGACACATAAACTATTTTACAGTAAAGTGGAAAAAAAAACTATAACCTTTTTTATTTGTAATGGTTGACTTCGTGTTACGATTCCAATTGGCTGCGGGTTTATAAACTCTATAGTAACGAGTTTAGACCAAACATTGAAGGAATCATGACTATGAAAACCGGAAACAACGAAGATACCTACTACAACACCCAGACCCAACACAAATATTTTCAATCAACCGTCGCTCAAACCACTGTCAATCGTTAGGGAAGAAAAGTCACGCCCACATAAATCTGATTTTTATGCCATAATTTAGATGACTACTATGATGGGATTAGACCTAAACACCACGCCTACCTTATGCGGATTGGTGATCACAAACCCGAGCTATGTTCGACAAATCCGAAACATATTTTTTGCTCGACCCGGAAATCGAACCCGAGACCTAGAGATCACTTTCCCGGTACTTAAAACACTAGACTAGACCAACGGGGCGTAAATTCTATGAAGGAGTCCTTTGCCCTGCAGTATAATACTGTATATAGGCTGATACATTACTTTTTATACGACACAAATGAAGATTATATCCATCTATGCGTTATACTTAGTATGGACTTTTGACCTAATCGCAACTCAGGTAGAACAAGGGCATTACATAAATGAGTTACCTATGCAGAAATGATTCAAAATAATGTTCCCCAATTTAACAGTTTTTGACAGTTGTGCCCTTGTTCTACCAAAGATGCGCTATGTTCCTGCGATCTCGTATTTTCAACTTAGGTAATCTAGGCGAAGTTTTTGCCTCTTAATAAAAGTTATCTTATTGTCCGGTGGCGATACGCCACTCGTTAAGAGTGCCTGCCTCGAGTTAAGTTATGGGGGGCCAGGGGAGCGGATTCAATAAAGAATTGAAATGTATTTTCTCTTAGAGTTGTGTGTTGCGTGTAGGGAATAAGCGGGGTAGGGCTGCCCCAATTGATTTGTGGAATCGAGCTATTGAATAAGGAATGGCGTTGGTAAGACATAACGTTTTCGAGAATGAATTGGCACATTCTTATTGTTGGGCTGTATTATTATTCTCAAGTGAAAATGAAATGTTACACGATCTGTCTGGGTTATTGCTTGCTCGTTGTCTCAAGGTCGAATTATCTTATTGGAGTGGCGCCACTTTGGGTAGACATGGTAAGTAATATAATAATATCTAGTTATACTATTTATAAGAGATACATTCCATCGACAAGACACTTAAGTGGTAATATACAAATCGAAAAATCAGAACGCTTGCACAATGCAATTGACGTCCAGTGCTATCTATTGGCACGAGGTCGAACTGTTGTCCCAAAACGAAGACAAATTTGTTTTATACTCAGTGTGATACATTTAAATACTTGACCGTCTACTGAGCTTAGTGTGCGATTGTTAGAACCATATTTCTGGATCTTCAAATCTATTAAACAAATATCCTACTCTAATCTCATGTAAATTCCATTTAGCCATACGTGACGTTAATTCTTTTAGCTAGTAGCACGATAGAACGAACGAACTTTGTCTACTAGTGTCTGTATACGCCGAACGCACGGATAAGTATAGGTACCTCTCCCTGGCTTGGTCGTACCTTAACGCATCAGAGTATCTTTTTCGAGGGAGATATTCTGGCATTAATACGATGATTTGCTTACACATAGCCAGGTGGCTATGTGTAAGCAAATCATGCTTAAACAACATTTGAAAAAAACAAAGGTTTGTTTTTTTGTTATGTGATAGGTAGCAGGCGGATCACCTGATGGTAAGCAATTGCCGCCGCCCATGGACACATGCAACACCAGTGGAGCCACAAGTGCGCTGCTAACCTTTTATCCCCTTCCCCCCCGATGGGCCTCCGGTACCCTCACTCGCTCGGCGAAACACAGCACAGGAGCTGCTTCACGCCGGTTTTCTGTAAGGCAGTGGTATCCGGTCGAGCCGGCCCATTCATGCCGAAGCATGGCTCTCCCACAATTAAAACCATCTTCATAACTAACTACACTAATGGCACACCCACCCACTGAAGTTTTGACTTCCAAAGCTACCAAGCCATTCCTACTTTGAACGCAACGTCTCTGATATAGTATTACTAAAACTATCGAAAGTTTCGAACTGTGACGAAACTATTCTTCGGGAATTAAAATACCTAAACGATGGCAACCCTGACCACGAGCGTGATTACAGGACGGATAAATGTCCGATATTGCTTGTTCTCAGAACGAGACCTAAGGCCGGGGCACCTGTAACTTGGGACCCTCAATACCTACTCACACCGAACGCAATCGCGTAGGCTTGATGGAGAGCCTTCATTACCCGAATGGGAGCTGTGGAGACTGGGTCACCTATAGGTACTAAGTAAATATATCTATACTATTTATAAGAGATACATTCCATCGACAAGACACTTAAGTAGGTAGGTATAAATCGAAAAATCAGAACGCTTGCACGATGCAATTGACGTCCAGCGCTATCTATTGGCACGAGGTCGAACTGTTGTCCCAAAACGAAGTGAGGACAAATTTGTTTTATACTCAGTGTGCTAATACATTTAAATACTTGACCGTCTACTGAGCTTAGTGTGCGATTATTAGAACCAATTTCTGAATCTTCAAATCTTTTAAACAAATATGCTACTCTCATCTCTAATACACACACACTACATACGCAACGTTAATTCTTTTAACCCGTAGCACGACAAAACGACTTTGTCTACTAGTATACGCCGAACGCACATAAGTATAGGATTAGGTACCTTTCCCAAGCTTAGTCTTGACCTTAAAACGTAAGAGTATCTTTTTCGAGGGAGATATTCAGGCATTAATACGATGATTTGCTTACACATAGCCACCTTCATACCTAACTACACTAATGGCACACCCACCCACTGAAGTTTTGACTTCCAAAGCTACCAAGCTATTCCTACTTTGAACGCAACGTCTCTGATATAGTATTACACTATCGAAAGTTTCGAACTGTGACGAAACTATTCTTCGGGAATTAAAATACCTAAACGACGGCAACCCTGACCACGAGCGTGATTACAGGACGGATAAATGTCCGATATTGCTTGTTCTCAGAACGAGACCTAAGGCCGGGCACCTGTAACTTGGGGACCGTCAATACCTACTCGCACCAAACGCAATCGCGTAGGCTTGATGGAGGGCCTTCATTACCCGAATGGGAGCTGTGGAGACTGGGTCACCTATAGGTACTAAGTAAATATATCTATACTATTTATAAAGATATAACTTCTATAGACAACGACAAGGCTTATAGGTAAACCGAAAACACGAAACGCTTGCGCGATGTAATTAGACACAGCGCCATCTATTAGTTCATTTCTGAATTACGGTCCCGAAGCGAAGTGAGGGCGGGCCACTAGTGTTTAATAAATGTATTTACTTTTTTTTGTTAGTATATCGCTACTACATCTAGCTCCGTTACCGATTTTTTTTATGTGACAGGTGGCGAACGAGCAGCCGGATCACCTGATGCCAAGCGATTACCGCCGCCCACAGACACCTGCAACACCAGTAGAGTCACAAGGGCGCTGCCAACCTTTAACCCCCTTTTCCCCAATTGGGCCTCCAGTACCATCACTCACTCGACGCAACACAACCGCAGCCGAAGCTCCACGCCACGACGGTCTTCTGTAATGCCGTGGTGTCACTACGGTCGAGCCGGACCATTCATGCCGATGCGTGGCTCTTCCACGGTTTAATTTTGGCTATGACAGCCACTGTAAAGGATAAGCCAGGAATGTTAAGATATTTAAAGTTCATAGTTGCATTCAAGATCAGTACGCTGAAGTAGAGGGTGCATCTGTAGACATTTACATCTCTGTAACCACATTCTACTATTTATAAAGAGATAACTTCTATAGACAACGACAAGGCTTATAGGTAAACCGAAAACATGAAACGCTTGCGCGATGTAATTGAGCACAACGCCATCTATTGGTTCGTTTCTGAATTACGGTCCCGAAGCGAAGTGAGGGCGGGGCATTAGTGTTTAATAAATGTATTTACTTTTTTTTGTTGGTATAACGCTACATCTACCTCCGTTACAGACATTTTTTTACGTGACAGGTGGCGAACGAGCAGACGGATCACCTAATGGTAAGCGATTACTGCCACCCATAGACACCTGCAACAGTAATAGAGTCACTAGTGCGCTGCCAACCTTTAATCCCCTTTGCCCCCAATTGGGCCTCCGGTACCCTCACTCACTCGGCGAAACACAGCGCAGGTGCTGCTTCACGCCGATCTTCGGTGAGGCCGTGGTATCACTTCGATCGAGCCGGCCCATTCATGCCGAAGCGTGGCTCTACCACGGTTAAATTTTGGCTATGACAGCCACTCTAAAAAATAAGCCAGGAATGTAAGATGTTTAAAATTCACAATTGCACTCAAGATCAGTACGCTGAAGTATACTCTGATTCATAATCATGTAAAGTAAACTGACAGATGTCAATATGTCATCCCCATACAATATCACTCAATTTGACAGATCCAAGATGTCAAAATGTATGGAAACTTCACATTTACATAATTATGAATCAGAGTATAGAGGGTGCATCTGTAGACATTTACATCTCTGTAACCACATGTTCTAATAAACATTCTGAACCACATTTGTTTCTCGACAATACATCGAGATCACTCACAAATTAAAAGGGAATCTATGAGACAAAGAAGTTTAAGGACATCTGCCCAAGTAGATTTGCTTTCACTGACCGTTATACACAGAATTTTATATTATTCATAAGTGCTTGCGCATAGACCTAAGCTCGCTAGAATAAAGAAGCAAGAAAGAATACTCACTTATTTCGTGATTAAAGTAAGCGTTCTTTTTATCAAACATTCTCTATATAGCAAATAGAGCGCCTACATATTTTATCTTCTATACTATTTTTAAAGAGATAACTTCTATAGACAACGACAAGGCTTATACGTAAACCGAAAACACGAAACGCTTGCGCTATGTAATTAAACACAGCGCCATCTATTGGTTCATTTCTGAAGTACGGTCCCGAAGCGAAGTGAGTACTTTATATAAACGGGACTATACGCGAGGAAATTTAAATATAAGTACATTCTAGCATTTACTGCTTGACGTTTCGACTGCGTTACAACAGGCGTGGTCACAAGCGGACTGCACGCGGCGCGGCGTCGTCTGCTACGCCCGGCTTGTGCATCTTCCTGTGGCAATCGTGACGATTAAGTCTAATCCCATCATAGTAGTGATGACATGATTTCTATAATGGATGCTTTTGCCCTGCAGTGGGACGCTATATAGTCTGATACTTTATACCTTCCTAAGCGATTACTAGGGACGCAAACGGGAAAGATTCACGCTGGAATGATGATGGGGAGGGACACTTGCGAAGTATCAATATTGCAGGTGGGACCGAAAACACGTGTAGGCGCACGGTAGCGCGCACGCCACCTCGCGTCGGATACTGCAAACACGCTGATTACAACACACCAGAACCGTCAGCAAAATAAATCAATAAGGGTTTTACAAGTGAAAAGTCCCATAAATGGAGTTACATGACAGCTGGTTTAATAACGAGTAGGTACCTGCATTGGTTACATTTTGACGTTATCATCTTTGAATTACGAAGTTGCGTACACATCATGCAATTTCATCAAAGTTGGACCAGTCGCCAACGCAACGTCATCTATCGGATTTTACAATTGCATAAACCCTAATTTTTCTGTAGGTACGGTGTCCTTCATAGGCGCGCATTTGTTTTTTTTTTTTGTAAAGGATTTGAGAGTTTTTAAAGTATATTTTATTTAGGTGACGTTTTTACGCTGACTGTACTTTACTAACGAACTGATTGCCAAACGGCGAAATGCGAGCTTACATTAATCTGCGATGAAAAATTATAAACGACTTTCTTCGGTGTTCAAGTTTGGAGTAAAACTCATTTTAAAATGCTTGTTAACAGGTTACTTGTTGCATAGTTAACTTTCATGCTTATACAGATTGTATCTGCAGACATAACACCCTTTTAACTACGTCTTCGTTGATGAACAACTATTCTGAGCAACATTATTGTTGTACGAATTTTCCGAAACATTCGATCAGGAGCCAAATGCTCGAAGCACGCTCGAGTTCATGCATCAAGCTACGGTACTATGGTAGATAGACAGCGACGGGGTTTACAGCTCAAGCGAAAAGACGAAACACTTGTACGATACAATAGACGCTCTGTGCCATCTATAGTGTACAATGTGGAACTAATTTATCACAAAGTGCGAGCATTCCATTATTAGTTAATAAACAGTTGAGCAGGAGCTAAATGCTCGAAGCACGCTCGTGCTCATGCATCAAGCTACGGTCATATGGTCCATAGATAGCGACAGGGTTTACAGCTCAAGCGAAAAGACGAAACACTTGAGCGATACAATAGACGCTCTGTGCCATCTATAGTGTACAATGTGGAACTAATTTATCACAAAGTGCGAGCATTCCATTATTAGTTAATAAACAGTCGAGCAGGAGCCAATAGGGTACTTGACTATTTTTTTTTATGTGTTTAATCACAAGACCCCTCTATTAAAGAAACATTGTTGAAAGAATTATTTGATTCTGATTTGAATTACCTGAGATATCACAACTTTAAGAGCACATATTTTACGCGGGCCCAAAAACGCTCTATACTAATGGCTACCAACATGTGACGTCACACGCTGGTGTCTTGTATGCGCGTCTAGCAAATTTTGTTTGGTAGCTATATCAAATGTTTCGTTTATGTACATAGTTTATAATAGAAGTTTGTGTTTAATGTTGGGTAGTTCAATGATATAATTATTTTTATAATATTATAAACTTTAAAATGGACTTGCCCATGAAACTTTGAATGCTTACAAAACCAGCTAGACGTTATATTTTTAACTGAAATTTAGGCTATTGGTTCTTATTTACCAATATTTTGGTAAAGTATCAATTTTTACTACATCGATATTAGTCAACTACCCTATTGCTTGAAGCACGCTCGTACTTGTGCATCATACTGCATAGATAGCGACAAGGTTTACAGCTCAAGCGAAAAGACGAAACCCTTGCGCGAAGCATTAGACGCTCTGTGCCATCTATTAAGTAGATTATAAACACTCTAACAGGAGTCAAATGCTCGAAGCACGCTCGTGCTTGTGCATCAAGCTACGGTCCTATAGTCCACAGATAGCGACAGGGTTTACAGCTCAAGCGAAAAGACGAAACCCTTGCGCGAAGCATTAGACGCTCTGTGCCATCTATTAAGTAGATTATAAACACTCTAACAGGAGTCAAATGCTCGAAGCACGCTCGTGCTTGTGCATCAAGCTACGGTCCTATAGTCCATAGATAGCGACAGGGTTTACAGCTCAAGCGAAAGACGAAACACTTGAGCGAAGCAATAGACGCTTGTGCCATCTATAGTGTACAATGTGGAACTAATTTATCACAAAGTGCGAGCATTCCATTATTAGTTAATAAACAGTCGGGCAGGAGCCAATTGCTTGAAGCACGCTCGTACTTGTGCATCATACTGCATAGATAGCGACAAGGTTTACAGCTCAAGCGAAAAGACGAAACCCTTGCGCGAAGCATTAGACGCTCTGTGCCATCTATTAAGTAGATTATAAACACTCTAACAGGAGTCAAATGCTCGAAGCACGCTCGTGCTTGTGCATCAAGCTACGGTCCTATAGTCCACAGATAGCGACAGGGTTTACAGCTCAAGCGAAAAGACGAAACCCTTGCGCGAAGCATTAGACGCTCTGTGCCATCTATTAAGTAGATTATAAACACTCTAACAGGAGTCAAATGCTCGAAGCACGCTCGTGCTTGTGCATCAAGCTACGGTCCTATAGTCCATAGATAGCGACAGGGTTTACAGCTCAAGCGAAAAGACGAAACCCTTGCGCGAAGCAATAGACGCTCTATGCCATCTATAGTGTACAATGTGGAACTAATGTCCCACAAAGTGCGAGCAGGCATTAGTAGTTAATAAACAGTCGAGCAGGAGCCAATTGCTTGAAGCACGCTCGTGCTTGTGCATCAAGCTACGGTCCTATAGTCCATAGATAGCGACAGGGTTTACAGCTCAAGCGAAAAGACGAAACACTTGAGCGAAGCAATGCCATCTATAGTGTACAATGTGGAACTAATGTCCCGCAAAGTGCGAGCAGGCCATTAGTAGTTAATAAACACTCGAGCAGGAGCCAAGCACGCTCGTGCTGCTGTTCACATCTATTGCCATCAAACATAAATCATCTCGGAACACGGCAATCGCAATACAAACATTAATTGGCGCCCAGTGTTGCCAACTCTATATCACGAATTACTGCCTTGGTGGCGCAGTCGCTAGTGGGTTGAATTTTAAAGCAACAACTGTGCTTGGCGTCCCTCGTTTGATTCCCAAAACGTTTACCAGTCTAACTACTCATGAAGAGTTGTCCTGTAGAAAAACATCAAAAATTATAAAATCGGGAGCAATGTCAGGGGAGACCTATGTCCGGCAGTGGACGAGTGTGGGTTGCTGATGATGATGATTATGATGATCACTTCCAACTTTTCATCTGAAAACTGATCACAACCACTTTAGCTTTAGTGCATTTGTTTTGATATCATAGTCCATAATCCCACAATATTGGTGAAAAAGATGCTAGACATTAAATGTAGAGCTTGGTTAGACTTAAGAAAATAGTGCTAGATTTAGCACCGAAAGTGCTAAACTAGCAACACAGTTGGCACCCATCCGGCAGCAATGAATTCGCATTTAACCGAATGTATCACATATTGATTCGATCCGTTAAATAATTAACGGGAAGTTCCAGCCGAATCCGGGGCCATTTTGCGTAATTGATCGTTTAAATTATGCAGGATATTTATTTGTTTATGATAACAATGATATCCCGGTGGATAAAACGTTCGCTGTACGAACGGGAGGTCTAGGTTCGGAGTCGAGAGGAAACATGTGACGCAACCCTTGATTTTTCAAATACACCGTAAGATTTCATCATCATCAGCAACCCACGCTCGTCCACTGCTGGACATAGGTCTCCCCCAATGCACGCCACCGCTCCCGATTTTCGGCCACTCTCATCCAGCTCACTCCAGCCAGCCTTCGAATGTCGTCATCCCATCTTGTAGCAGGGCGTCCAACACTACGTTTACCGAGTCGCGGTCTCCACTCAAGGACTTTATGGCTCCAACGGTTGTCAGTTCTGCGGCTAATGTGACCAGCCCACTGCCACCGTAAGATTTAAGTCGTTTTAATCCAAAAGCCCTCTAATCTCTTTTTCAATAAATATTAATAATAAAATATTATTTTAGTATTTTTTATGTGATAGGTAGGTTTGTGTGATAGGTAGGCAGACGAACAGATGGATCACCTGTTGGTAAGCGATTGCCGCCTATAGACACCCGCAACGCCAATAGAGTTACAAGTGTGCTGCCAACCTTTACCCCCTCTTCCCCCAATTGGGCTTCCGAAACCCTCACTCATTCGACGAAACACATCGCTGGCGTTGTTTCACGCCGGTCTTCTATGAGGTCGTGGCCGTCGTAAAGTCTGGTCGAGCCGACCCATTCATGCCGAGCGAGAACATTGTGTCTTTACTAGTATAAATCTTTTTCACATTATACCGGGAGAGTGTTTTTACTCAGCAATAAGTATATCAAAGTCGTATTGCCCTTGCCTTATGCCAGTACCAACAGCAAAATTTATCGAAAAACAATTTATAAAACCTCGATGATATTTCAAAAATCATAATTTTGCTCAGAAAAATTACATTTACGTCGCATCTATCACCCATAAACATTTACGAGGGTCGCCGGCGGCGAGGAATGATGGCAAATCAAAAATATCGTTCTAAAGCCATTAGTAAAAAACCATGGAGGGATCCACCGAAACTGCTATATTGACGTTAGCGCGTAAAGAATGTTCGCCAATTCGTTTATCCGATTTGATATACGAGCGCTAGTTGCGGACTGCACGGGCGTTAGTCTCACCATTGCATCGGTGCAGGTTTTTTAGATTGCAAAATGCATTACGCGTATCACGCTACTCGGCTATAGAGTTAGGACTCATGTCGGCTGGGAATTATTTGTGGAGCTTTGATCAAAGTAGTTTAGTGTCTTGGGTGTTTGTGTCCTATGCATCAGGTTGCTGTATGATGAATGAATGAATGAATGTACTTTTTTATTGATGTCGATGAAACTAATATTTTATGTTGACTCTGGGCCTTTTTCCTTTTTTCCTGGTTCCCATTAGTGCAAGTGAAAACCTTAATTTCGAGCAGACCATAATAGATAGATATATTATACTTTATTTCACAAAATTCTTAAAACCTAGACATTATAATGTATGTGATGTTGTCTCATCTTATGATTTGCTGGGGGGCCCGTATCGCTTCGGGACATTAGTTCCAAACTCAAACAATAGATGGCGCTGAGTATCGATTAAATCGCATAAGTAAGCCTTGTCGTATCTATAGAACTTACTTGTTTATAATTACTATATTTGCACCACTAATGACCGAATTAAGATGCCCGGAGCACCATATCGAGTGCGGGTGGTGGCATCTTTATATGGTCTGTGTCGCCATAGTGGATACATTTATGAGTTCAAGCAATTTCAAAATCAATAAAAGATTCCTAAACAGTTCTTTCAATGTTCGCGTTGCATTATAACTTATATTATTAGACATCGCCGTGCACCGCCAGTCTTCTTGTGACCACGGCTGCTGTAACGCAACCGAAACGACAAGTCTAAGTACATTAATTATGTGCTTAAAAATTAACATCACGTTAATGCCCTTCTAAAATAATAACGATTACTAAACAAACGGCAACCCTAACACTTACCGCACATCGCAATGAATGTCTACATCACAACAATAGGAGTCATCGGATTGAAAACAATCCAATTACGTCGACGATCGTGCCACGAGTGCTCTCGACGTGACAGAGTGCTCCGAAAATGAAGATGGATTGCAGCGAACAAAAACCTGGCCGAAGCAATACAAGAACAAGCGAATGTTCCGAGAGCCACTTGCCCGGGGCGATATCGCTACTTTGTGGGCAAACGTTTGAGGGATACAGTCGCTTCTTTTTTAATTCTTGTAAGAAACCCTTCGAAGGAAGTGGACCACTCACAAGTGATGCCCGGAATTGTATTGGACCTTGTCAGTGGTCTGTTCAATGGTACAAACAAAAAAATGTTAAATGTGTAAATACAAGCCAACAAAAACGTTTTGAGCGGATACAGTCGGTTATTTTTTGATTCGTAGTATTTTTATTTTGTGTTCATGACACATTTAATTTTGCCAATGTCAAGTGTAGTTTGATAAAGTGTAGTCGACAGTCGAAGTCACAGTCACTCAATAAAACGCCGGTGTTTAGCGTTTTAATGTCCTAAGGATTCTGTGGAGACTATTTTTAACAAAGCCGTAGGTTTTAAGACTCTATTAGGTCAAAGCAAATTGTTCACGTGACAACTCACTCGACTCACAATAGCAGTGTTAAAAACGACACAATTCAATGATTCTTACATTAATATCACCCTGCGGCACTTCACTGCACAAAGTAACACCAAATTTGTACACTAAAAACCACTAGATACTAATTAAAATCTTTGGATTGCATCAGCCGATGCGGCTTGTTTCACAGTTACCAACAGATCGATTCGTAGTAAGTGGAGTGGACTACTCATAAGTGGTTACGTCAAAGTGACGTTTTCGTGACAGAAGTACTCTCAAAGTGACAGAGAGATCTGAAAATGAACATCCGCCATAACAGAATCCATCGATCGATAAAACGCTTAACACCGGCGTTTTATTGAGTGGCTGGGACTTTGACTAACTTCGACAGTCGGTAGTTTGTTGGAAAATAATACTTGACATTGGCGAAGTTATCCTCATAAGCCCAAAGAATTGCGTGGCTGAAGTGGCAATGGGCAGGGCACATTGCGAGGAGAACAGACGGCCGTTGGGGTGGAAAGGTCCTTGAGTGGAGGCCACGCGCAGGAGGCTGCAGCCGTGGCAGGCCTCCTACCAGGTGGACCGACGATCTGGTGAAGGTCGCGGGAGTCCATTGGATGCGGGTGGCACAGGACCTATCTGTGTGGAGTACTTTGGGGGAGGCCTATGTCCAGCAGTGGACGTCTATTGGCTGAAATGATGATGATGATGATCCTCATAATCGAGGAAAGTAGCGTCAAATTAAGAAAACTGGCTGAAGGCACAAAATAATATATTATTGTGCGGAAAGGAAGCAATACAAGAACAAGTGAATGTTACGAGAGCCACTTGCCCGGGGCGATGTCGCTATTTTGTTGACAAACGTTTTCGCGGAGAATACTTCCGTATCTTTTTTAATTCGGCTTGTAAGAAACCCTTCTAGGCTTGGAAGTGGAACACTCGAAGGAGATATCCCAATTGGAAAGAGGGGCTGAATCACAGATTAATAAATAGTCTAAATATGACTTAGGTTCATCTAGATCTTATGGGTGAACTAAATGAAATCAATAATCAAGTAAAATCTTCGATCCCGTATAAACAAAAAAAACGAAATGCAAGCGCAATGCAAATTAGCATAACTCCATCTAGCGGCTAATGGGGGAACTAAAATCTAAGAGCTGTCTAGCGTGCATATTTGTGCTAGCGTGAATAGGGTGGGCCAGGACCTAAATGGTAACAAAAAAGCAGCCATGTGCAAGTTGAAGTTGACTCGCCCATGAAGCCCTTCTACTGCTATAGAGGGGGGAGTACCACTTATCTGGGGAGAAGTAGGGAGAAAAACAGTCTTCCGTCCCGTGCTGCCGATACCCACACGCTACGCCACTACACTCGATGTGGAGAACATAGAATGGACAGCGAGTCGCATGGAGTGCCCATCTTTTAAGGAGAGGGGCAGCACAAATACTCCCACCAAGTTATTTCCACGGGCATTTCAGTTATCAAACTTATCATAAACTTTAACATGAAGTTCTCAAAGCAATATTGCCTTTCGAGTTCAGAACGTGCGTCAGTACTAAACGAAAGCAAACCCAGTGTTTGCTCTTGCCGCATATTTCATGCGATATAAATCGATAGAAAACTTTGTATAAGACAGCTTACCTGCGTTAGAAGAACTAGAAGTGTTTCAATTTAAAACATAAGTTGCTCGCAGGTAATCAAAGGGCCGGCTCGACCGGAGTTATACCACGGCCTCACAAAAGACTGGCGTGATGCAGCGCCTGCGCTGTGTTTCGTCGAGTGAATGAGGGTACCGGACGCCCAATTGCGGGGAAAGGGGGTCAAAGGTTGGCAGCGCACTTTTAACTCTACTGGTGTTGCAGGTGTCTATAGACGGCGGCAATCTCTTACCATCAGATATCCGTCTGCTCGTCTGCCAACTATAACATAAAAAAAGATGGCCGTCGGCCAGTCTTACATATTCCAGAACTTTGGCACTTAAAATAATCAACTGCAATAAGCGCGTTGTTGTACTGAGAAATTGCGCCGATCTCTGGAGACGACGCGTCACTTCTTTGCACTAACACCAGAGCTTAGACGGGATAGCACCCATGCCACCACAAAGCTTTTGGTAGCTTAGCTGGTTATAAATAAAATAACTAAATTGTCACCTCCAGTTTGAAGTGTAATTCTAAGAGAAGCGTTGTGTCGTACCGTGAAACTGCGCCGATCTCTGTAAACGCCGTGACACTTCTTTGCGCTAACACCAGTGGTCGGACAGAACGGCGCTCATCCCGCCCCTCGGGCATTCGGTGGCTTAGTTGATTAGTTTATTGTAAATAAAAAACAATCGAAATCAGTCCCTTCTAGCCTCAAGTTTAGTTCTGCAAAAAGCGCGGTGTCGTACCGTGAAATTGCGCAGTTCTCTGAGACGCCGTGACACTTCTTTGCGCTAACACCAGTGGTCGGACAGAACGGCGCTCATTCCGCCCCTTGAGCATTCGGTGGCTTAGTTGATTAGTTTATTATAAATAAAAAACAATTGAAATCAGTCCCTTCTAGCTTCTAGCCACAAGTTTAGTTCTGCAAGAACCGCGGTGTCGTACCGTGAAATTGCGCGGTTCTCTGGAGACGCCGTGACACTTCTTTGCGCTAACACCAGTGGTCGGACAGAACGGCGCTCATCCCGCCCCTCGGGCATTCGGTGGCTTCGCTTGTTATATGACAATTCGAAAATGCAATAACTCTATTCTAATTCATGCGGACTAGCTTCTGTTTTATGGAGTACCTAGTTTGCTACGTGAACGTTTTGAGTTTGAGTTAGTGTGACTATCCATTTATTTTAAAGGAACTGAAATTCCCTGTTTGGTATTTTTTACCTGTATTAAGTATATTAAACTAGCTACGCTCCGCTGAACTATCCACATAGTGGGAGTTATTAATCGATAATACATATACATCTTTATGAATGTTATGTGTTACTCTAATAAGCAGGTTATTGTAAAGTTTCTTCAACATCCCTTTTGCGTCTAACGCCCAGTTACAAAGACGTCCATTAAAACGGCATTAGGACCTGTACACATTTAAACATTAATTACAGCTTCTCTAAACCTTTCTAACTTTAAATCAAACACAAAGGAACCTTTTTGGGACTAAGTACTATAAAAATAAAGTATCAGCCATATATCTATTGTCCCACTGTAGAACAAAGGACTCCATTCCATTATAGAAATCATGTCATTGCTACTCTGAATAAAAAACCTAATATATTGTATATAAGTAGGTATGTGCATGAAAACATCAGGAAAACGTAATAAAATAAACTATTATTACTCTTACTTGTGAGTTTCAATTTGAAATAGTAACCAAAACAAAGTCAGGTTTTAATTTATTCCGTAAAAACATTTCTCATCTCGTTTGTAATCAGCAAAGAGTCACTCCAAATAATTCTTACCTACAAATACGTGGAAGAAACTCATATGTGACCCAAAAATTAATCATCCCGCTGATTATAATTTTTCCTACATATACAAATGTAACAGATGACTGTTACATTTGTATGACACGCGAACAATATGAACAAAGGGCGGAAGAATCAGGGCATTACAATCGACGCCTGAGTAAAAATGTATTATTCACACGTTTGGGTGCAGATGAGATTCTCACAAGAGAAAGAATAGGGATGTGACTCAAGTAACTCGATTTGGATTTAGGGTAGCATACGTGTATACCTCAAAAGGAAAACCACACTTTTATATTTTTACTAGCCCTTACTTCGTTTCGTAACTTAGGTCCACTTAATTAATCTCGAATTATTCGTTAACACGTAACTAAATTTTTAAATTGTATTACGCAAATGGCCGCCAATGTTCGTATGATGTACATTTGTGTTTGTTCAGTGTCTGGGTTAAATAATGTATTTGTGTTTCCTCTGTTGTCCGATATTTGTAACCTAAGCTGTGTTACATCTGTATACTTAAGCTACTTAAAACGGAGAAAATTAAAAATATAACGCATTTGTGTTGAATCTACCACTTTCGAAGTGAAATATAGTTAATGTATATTTTACGATGTTTTCAAGAGAAACTTCATCAACTTATAACGGCGTACTTTCACTAACGTCCGCTCGCTATTGTTTTATCAAACAAAAGCCATTTATAGAATCAATTGTACTTGCGCCAAGATTCGGCCATTATGTCCATAGCGAGTATCAAAACAATGCCAGGGAATTCTGAAGTTACATAAATATGAGTGCAAATATTGCAGTGTAGGGGTGACCAGATCTTCGAAATTTCGGGGAAATGTTTTTTATGATACAGGAAGGCAAACGAGCAAGCGGATCCCTGATAATAAGTGAAAACCGCCGCCCATGGACATTAGCTACACCAGTAGGAGGGCGAACGCGTTACCAGCCTATAAGGATGGTATAGGCTTGTTTCTTAAAGATTCGAATGACGTAGGTACCAGTTTGGAAATACCGCTACGGGAAGATGATTCCGCAATGTGGAATCAATGTGTAGCAGAAACTGTCGAGTAAAGCTCACGGTAAGGTACCTTCATCCATCCAGATGGTATTGATGGAATCCTAGTTCGTGGCATGTAGTGCGTTGGTGAAATTTGGCAGCTCTCATCATGGTAAAGACACATAAAGATGCAACATCTCTCCGCGGTGCCAGACAATCTAAGCGATCAGTAAGAATTCTCGTCAAAGGTGTACAAAACTATCCCTTGAGGTAGAATAAGTATTATTGCACATAATAATACGATGAATGTCAAATATTGTGTGAGCTACCGCTGATTGGGATAGTCAATTTCAACACTGAAGAACCAGCAAGAAACTCTGTAGAACACTATTTTCAAATTATGATCATTACAATTAATTATCATTCAGATAACAATACTTTATTCTGTAGATAAACTATTATGTCTAAAGTACCAGGTACGATACCAAATTCAGTCCACCCACAACAGTAATTATAAATTGACCTCTGAGATTAATCTTGAACAATTTCCGCTAATTTTCACGCGCACAAATTAAACTCTCGCCGTTATTTATCTTCCTAATATTGATAAGTTAATCTCTGCCAAAGATTAACTCAGAGAGAAATTAGCTTTTCAAGAAGTAGGTATATTTTAGCAGAATTATTTTACTTGGAAATTCAATATAGTTATTCTAAAAACCGTTTGCATTCCTTCTGTAGTGAATGTATGAGCGACGGTAATCATGAATTTTACCAATAGGTGATCCGCTTGCTCGTTTGCCTCCCTTAACCATAAGCATTTTTTCCGTGGGAGAGCCACGCTTCGGCATGAATGGGCTGGCTCGCCCTAACTGATACCACAGCCTCACAGAAGACCAGCGTGAAGCAGCACCTGCGATGTGTTTTGTCGAGTGATTGAGGGTACCGGAGGCCCGAAAGGGGGGAAAGGGGTTTTAACTATAGCATTTGAGACTCTACTGGTGTTGCAAGTGTCTATGGGCGGTGGCAACTGCTTACCATCAGGTGATCCGTCTACACGTTTGCCACCTATCACATAAAAAAAACCATAACGTGTGAGTTGTATATAACTAAGCATTTAAGAAAGAATAACCCATAGGCCTCTGAAGTGATTAGCTAATAGCTAATCAATAATAACCAAATTGATTGGAGAACATTGGAGGAGGCCTATGTCCATCAGTGGCCGTAACGGCCGAAATGATGATGATGAACCAAATAACCTTTTTAAAAATGCTCTATAGGGGAATGGCTTAATGGATTTTAGCTTCAAAGATATCGTTAAATTCGTTATTATTGTATAACTGACTAGTGGCCCGCCCTCATTTCACTTCGGGACCGTAATTCAGAAATGAACCAATAGATGGCGCTGTGTCCAATTACATCGCGCAAGCGTTTCGTGTTTTCGGTTTACCGTTAGCCTTGTCGTTGTCTACAGAAGTTATCTCTTTATATATAGTAGATAGATACCGGGTGTAAAACTAATTAAAAGCAATAATTTAAAAATCTTCGAATCAGGCAGGTCAATTTGTACAAAAGGTCTTAGGAAGTTAAGTTTTCAGTTTTTCTTAATACTTTTTTTTTAAGTTTATATACTTTAGTCCCAAAATATCCCCCCACAGTGTTAACCCTCGGCAGCCAACGGGCATTGTTTGCCTGCGAGCAGCGCAAACAAAGGTGGCCACTCACAGTTGCATGCTCCAAATTAATTTATAAGCCGACGAATTGTTGCCACAGACCTGAATGCCTGCGTGGGTTAACGCAGATTGGGCGAATTAGAGTGCGTTTACCTATATGGACGGTGCCTATTAATGCCACCATTTGTAAATACGATGAAGCAGAATTGCATGGGTAAAGTGGCAATGGGCAAGATCATGGGCGTACCAAGGTTCTGGGCCAGAGGGGGGCCAAATCAGATTTTTTACAAGCTAGGTGCTTTTAAAGAAAAATAACTTTAATTAAAATAAGTATATTTTTATATAAAAGGTCTTTTTTGTGATAGGTGGCAGACAAGCAGACGAATCACCTGATGGTAAGCGATAGACACCTGCAACACCAGTAGAGTGCAAGACCTATGACCCTATTTTCCCCAAAAGTTTTTTTTTTACTTCTATCGATAAAAGTACTAGATTTAAAGTTAAATTAGTAGGGACGTCAATATGATTGAGGGGGGAGGGGTAGCTTGTTTGTAAAAAACTCTTTATAAATTGTATAGATCACTCAAAAAAACACTTTCAAGTAAACAAGGCGAAAACTGGTTTAAAAGTAAACTTGAATAGGCTCTTACATAACCAATTACTTCAAAATTTTTATTCAAAGGCGGTAGTCCTTGGTATTATTTAAGCGAACAGAAGTTACAAAGCTCACGGCGAATTAAGCCGGCGCGAAAACATTCACAATTGCCTCCTTTACATGTTTAATCGAGCGCAGAGCCAATAAACGAGTACTTAATTAGCACAGTGTCCCACTCAGAGAGCTGGTTAACAGAAAAAATTGAATTTTACTCGGTAATCAGAGGTCGAATTAGGTAGAGTTATTGGTGCTTGCGCAGATTTCGAACGAAGGAATAAAGTCGATTTGTCTTAAAAGCCAAGAGACGAAAAAATCGCCTGCCTTTATTTGGCTCCGACAAAAGTCGGGACTAATACTATCTATACTATTTATAAAGACATAACTTCTATAGACAACGACAAGGCTTATAGGTAAACCGAAAACACGAAACGCTTGCGCGATGTAATTGAGCACAGCGCCATCTATTGGTTCATTTCTGAATTACGGTCACGAAGCGAAGAGAAGGCGGGCCACTAGTTTTCCTTACAAGTGTTAGTGTTGATTGACAGTTTACCAAAGAAAAAAAAATGTACTAAGTCCCCCTGAGCCCCTTTGGCCTACTAAAATATAGACAGTTCTAAAGACCACTACGCATTTAAGTGAGTTGTCACGTGAACAACTTGCTTTGATCTAATAGAGTCGTAAAACCTGCAAATTCGTAAAAAGTAGTCTCGACAATCCGTATTTCGATAAAACACCGCCGTTTTATTGGGTGACAGTGACTTTGACTGACTTCGACAGAGAATATCAATAATTTTACTTGATATTGGCAAAATTGTCCTCATAAAGAAGAGTAAAGCCATTTATAAATAAATGGTAAGGATGCAATGACAGGAAGAAATAATTAAATTTGTATTTGTTAATAATATGAATAGCTCGACGGGGAGGAGAAAATCCTGAATCGATTCATGTGTACACATAAAGACGGGATTACGCGTTAGGCGGAAGAGGAAAGTCAAACGCATATCAAAGCATAATACGCCTTTGAAACCCTTTTAATTACAGAACAAAAAAGTGAATACCCCACAAGGATCCCGAAATGGCCCCAAGTGAAGCCATCGAGTGCCGGCACTCTTTGAACTCGCTTATTAATTAAATTAAAATATACCTTCCCGGCCAATTGTTATTGGAGGGGCTAAGCCATTATAGCTCTTATGGT
This sequence comes from Cnaphalocrocis medinalis, assembly GCA_014851415.1. Lineage (NCBI taxonomy): Eukaryota > Metazoa > Arthropoda > Insecta > Lepidoptera > Crambidae > Cnaphalocrocis > Cnaphalocrocis medinalis. The sequence goes on from CM026280.1 coordinate 14,301,090, forward strand.
TTCCCTTGAAATTAACTTTCGTTGTAAATTGAAGCCATCCTGTATTAACGTAGGGGTGGCGCGAAGTGGAGTTGTCTTTGGTTTTAATTAAATATTTTTTGTCTTTTCCTTTCCGTTTATTCAAGTTTTAAGTATTTACGTTCGGATTCCTTTCCTTTTTTCAGTAAAAGGCTAGAAAAGGGGAATATTTTTTTCTTATTTCTCCAATTTTTACCCTATAGTTATGTCAGAAGCTTAAGTATGTAAGATTGACTATGTAAAAAGCACTTCTAGATGCATACACGTGCGTCTATCGCCATGCCTAATCTTCTCATCGTAGGCTTTTTTCTATTATTTTCACATCTTTCAAATTCAAGATTGTTTTCAAATTCAAGTTGCTAATATTCATAATAATTTTGCCCCTGGGTTTCTCAATATAAGTATGATGTTAGCAGCCTTAGTTTGTGATCTTTAGTTGAGGAACAACATTAGTGCTAAAGTTTTGAATAGGTCACCCTTTGGCATTTGCGCCATGTTCATTAGTTATTCATATATAATATTTAGCGCCTTGTTGGTCCAGTAGTCTAAGAATCTCGGGGTGCTAATTCGGTTTTCGGGTAGAGCAAATAAATTGGCAAAGTCCAATCCCACCATAGCAGCGATAACTTGATTTCTCCGTCGCACCTGTGCCTTCCAGTGGGATAGTAAATAGGCAAACATAACATTTCAGCAGTAGATATATATTATAACTTTTGTTTAATTTGTATACTAGAGTAGCGCCTTGTTGGTCCAGTAGTCTAAGAATCTCGGGGTGCTAAATTCGGTTTTCGGGTAGAGCAAATAAATTGGCAAAGTCCAATCCCACCATAGCAGCGATAACTTGATTTCTCCGTCGCACCTGTGCCTTCCAGTGGGATAGTAAATATGCAAAACATAACATTTCAGCAGTAGATATATATTATAACTTTTGTTTAATTTGTATACTAGAGTAGCGCCTTGTTGGTCCAGTAGTCTAAGAATCTCGGGGTGCTAATTCGGTTTTCGGGTAGAGCAAATAAATTGGCAAAGTCCAATCCCACCATAGCAGCGATAACTTGATTTCTCCGTCGCACCTGTGCCTTCCAGTGGGATAGTAAATAGGCAAACATAACATTTCAGCAGTAGATATATATTATAACTTTTGTTTAATTTGTATACTAGAGTAGCGCCTTGTTGGTCCAGTAGTCTAAGAATCTCGGGGTGCTAAATTCGGTTTTCGGGTAGAGCAAATAAATTGGCAAAGTCCAATCCCACCATAGCAGCGATAACTTGATTTCTCCGTCGCACCTGTGCCTTCCAGTGGGATAGTAAATATGCAAAACATAACATTTCAGCAGTAGATAATATACTTGAGATTCATGAGCGTATGGACTTGAACTCAATTATGATTTTTTTACTTAATTTCGTCTGGCAATTATATCACATAAAAAAGAAACAAAAAAATTAAGACAATTTAGTATCATTATGAGAATTAAAATAAGAAACCATACTTGTAGCGACACCCCTACCGAAGCACTCGGCACCAAGGACTCCTTATAAAGTCGTATAATAGATGCCTCTACCCAAAAACGATAAAGAGAGGCCTCCTTTGCATACAGAGTTCGTTAACTTTAATTAGCGGCCGTGAACACGTTTTGCACCGCTACCGATTAAGGCATTGGTGATGAAATGTAGCCAAGATTATGTATTACGTATTTAATCATTTAATTTTTCAAAACACAAGCCATATCAAACCCTGGAGGAATACCCAAGGAAAATATATAAAAAAAAGTATCAGCCTATATATTACTGTCCCATTCTGTTAATTAATAAGTTACTGGTTACCCAAGATACAGGCTGTGCCTAGTTTGGGATCCCCTGCTTACTTCAACAATAATTGTACTAGACGATAAATTAGATATAAATTTCATAATATATGTAAGTACCTAATTCTTTGCTAGTCTAAGTATGTAACTCGGAAAGCAATAAAGCATTTTCCATTTTTTTCATTGCAGGGCAAAGGCCACCATCATAGAAATTAAGTCAATCGCTACAATTGCAATGATGGAATTAGGCTTAATACCCCGCTTGCCTAATTGGATTGGTGATCACAAACCCGAGCTATTTTCCACACGCCCTCTGGTCTAGTTCCACTTCATTTTGCTTTGCATCTGTGTATTAACTGTGTAAAATATATTTTTTGGTACTTATAAGATTTAATTAAACCAAAATACTTACTTACGATTCTGACCGACATTTATGTATCCTACCTTCTTGTTGTTTTTGGAAGCAATAAACGCATTATTTTTAATTGTCCAAATATTAACGACTGGCCGGTTGGCGCAATGGTAGTGACCCTGCCTCATACGCCAAAGGTCGTGGGTTCGATCCCCACCCTGGAAAAACATTCGTGTGATGAACACTTGTGTTTGTGCAGTGTCTGGGTGTTATATATGTATTTAAGTATTATATTTGTGATCCTCTGTTGTCTGATATCTGTAACACAAGTGCATAAGCTACTTAGTACGGAGTCAGGTCAATGTATGAGATGTTGTGTGAATTTATTATTATTATTATTTATTGTTATTTTCACCAATACGTAAAGATCATTATCGCATAACTTCGAAAGTCCCAGGAGTGTTTTTTTCATTTCTTCGCCGGGAGACAAATGCGCTCTTCGCCCGGGGACACATCCATAACACCAGCCGCACCAAAAGAAAAACAAATAACGCACTTTTGGACTTTTCGCAAATTACGCACCTTTTGGACAATAACGATTTAAGGTGCACTTTTTGTCATTGCAGAAATGTTGGATCTTTTTATCTCCTATTTATTTATCACTAGCTTTTGTCTGTGACTTTGCTCGCGCTCCCCACTTCACTAAAATGGGTGTTTAGAAAGGGGCAAAAATTAGCCTATGTTACTCTCCATCCCTTCAACTATCTCTACTTAAAAAAACACGTCAATTCGTCGCTCCGTTTCGTCCGTCCGACAAACTTTCCTATTTATAATATTAGTATATTATGGATAAAGAACATTATGTAGACATCTACGCACGCAAGCGAATAATGCAAATACAAAACAGTATTATTTCTGCTCATTTTTGAACCTTTCATGTTCTATCTTCGCATAGTATGTTCACAGTAGATCAGTGACAAGATTGGTACAACCGTAGTACGGTTTTAAAAGCATTTCCCATATCCGAGCTACCGCAACAAAAGATTTTAAAACTGAATCAGCGGTGTTCGCTGTACCACAATTTCGTTATAAAATTGGCTGCATTCCTAAAATACGATAATTCACTGCCCCGATAGTGGCCCGGTACAGTCGGCTGCGTAACTCTAAGTCTTAGGGCGCTTTCATAGTCTAAGGTCCGAAATAGGGACAAACTTCTTCAGCTACCTGTATATTGGATGATAATGGTTTTAAATTAAAAATGCTTAATAACTATTTATAGCGGGTGGGTAACCCAGAAGAAACCTAACCAAAAAATGCATATATCAGCATTCTGAACCGGATAAGTCAAACTATACGAAACTATCGGTGATCTGAATGAGTTAAAAACCGTATGAAATGTAATTTCGGGTGTCGCTTACCCATTGCTTACCATCAGGTGATCCGTCTGCTCTTCCTATCACATAAAACAAATAAAAAGAAATTGATGCAATATTCGTCATATTATATTGTTAAGCAAAACATTTATTTGCCTTCAAACCTAAATATTTTAGTAGGAAGAGTATCTTTTTATTTACTCACCCAAACCCACAAAAACGCACGCACACACACACACGCACGCACACACACACACACACACACACACACACACACACACACACACACACACACACACACACACACACACACACACCCATACACAAATCCACACTCACACACACATACGAGTACAATAGTAAGTTGGCCAACTGTCGAAATAAAGCGCAGTAGCCAAAACTAGGCAAGCAGGACTGTACCTACCAAGTGTATAATCTGAAACATCCCTTAGCGGTCCCGGCTTCCGATGCAATTTGCATAACATTTTCTTTCTCTACACCGTAAGTTTGATGAGAAGCGGAGATACCGTTGACGCTGAGCTAATGGAATGCTGCGGTCTGGAGAGATGCACGAATTATTAATACGAAAATTGTTTCTTTGAATATCTTGTCCCCGAGTTGGGTGAACTTCGAAACTGAAGAGTCAAATGTCTATGTTTTTAATGTGATGAGAAAAAGAGACAAAGAAACGGTAGCTCCACTGGTGTTGCAAGTGTCCATGGGCGGCGGCAATAGCTTACCATCAGGTGACCGCCTGCTCGCCTGCTACCTATCATATAAAAAAAAGAAAGATAAGTACAAGACAGATAAGATAAAGAGCTTACTCCTTTCTAAAAGGCCGGCAATGCATCAGCTACCCCTCTGACCTCGCAGATGTTCATGGGCGGGAAGTGAAACCGCGACTCTCGCGTCTCAACCGACGCTCAAACCACTGCGTGAAAATTGGGTCGTCTAAGTACACATGGGTTTGAAAAATCCATATAGCACACTCAGCTTTGAATCCACAACCCCCGGTTAAGAAAACGCGGTCCTATCCCTGAGCTACCATCGTTCTCTCGGTCAAGGAAAATCCAAAGTACCTACTAGTTATAATTATGTTTTTAAACATTCGCGTTGCATTACACAAATACTTGATTAAACGGGACAAATTATAACCAATCCGGATACTGTAAGTATAGTGTGCCGGAGTGACTTCATTGACAAATTTATTTTCGAAGATGCACAACCTGGGCGCCAGACGATTCGTCTGGCGCCCAGGTTGTTCGCGCTTTGTCTGAGACGAAGCCGTGCGCCTCCAGTCCGCTTGTGACCACGGCCGTTGTAACGCGGTCGAAACAAGCAGTAAGTGCTATTATGTACTTATACTTAAATATCCTCGCGTTTAGTCCCGTTTATATCAAGTAATCCAAAGCACAAGCTAGAATTTTCTAATCTACAAATTCAATGTAAACACAGCTACATTCTTTTTTCCTACCTACACGAGCGCGGCTCTCAATATCTTCTCTATTTTCGAGTCATTCCATTTTCCGTCGACTGTACACAGTAAATATCGGCCAACATTTTTCATAGGAACACTCAAAAGCTACCGCCAGGAAGCTTGAAAGGGAAAAAAATGATAATGGACATATCTCGATTGCACATTAATCTAGGAGGAGCCTTTGTGAGCGATCAGCGGCGTTTCCGAATTATATTAGAGCCCAGGGGTCATTTTGCTCTGATGATTAAGGAAAAATCTGGCGGGACAGTGTTGCCAACTTGACAACTTTTTGGTGTTTGATTGGCGATGCGATGGCACTATTTTAAGTATTTATGTACGGACAGCCGCACATCAGGTTACTACAATCTGTCAAATTTCCTCAGTTGATATTGAACCAAACACGTTTGACATAAAGGTGAGGTTCGATTGAAGAAATTTGACAGATTGTAGTAACCTGATGTGCGGCTGTCTGTACATCACAGCCACACATCAAAGTATACAAAACTATCAAATTTCTTCATTGTATTGTCATCTTCTGTCAAATACATAAAGTTGAATATCAATTACCAGGCCAGATAACTCATACTGGTCACCTAGACTGAATTGAAGGTATCCTCTGTACTGAATATTAGATAAGGATTTCCGAGAGAACTTCTTAGCACACACGAGATAATTTAGAACAGACTGTTTATAAAATTGCCACTGACGGACATTTAAAAAATACTATACCTTGATTTTTATGATGGAGGCCTTTGCCCTGCAGGGCGAACTGTCGCCTATTTACCTACTAAAGTAAAGTAAAGTATCAGCCTAAATACTGTCCCACTGCAGGGCAAAGGCCTCCATCATAGAAATCAAGGTATCACTACTATGATGGATTAGGCTTAATCACCACGCCTGCCTAATGCGGATTGGTGATCACAAACCCGAGCTAGTCCGGAAAATTCTAAACATACTTTGCATTTACCTACTAATCCATACTTCCATACTTACTAATATTATAAATGCGAAAGTAACTCTGTCTGTCTGTCTGTCTGTCTGTCTGCTACTCTTTCACGCCAAAACTACTGAACGGATTTGAATGAAATTTGGTATACAGATGATCTAGACCCTGAGAAAGGACATAGGCTACTTTTTATTGCTAAAAGGGTTGTAAGGGGTCAATCGGGGCGTACAAAGTAAGGGCATATCTTGGGCAACCTATTTACCTACTACTTAATATAGCTGATACTTTTTTTACTTTTAGGATTTATTAGTACGGTGAACAGTTGTTTCCGCTATACGGTGCTTTCTCACATCCTTATTGACTACGGAACTCTAAAAACGAGCCTGACGTTGCCTGTGATTTGGTAGAGGGAACCGATTACACGGCCTTGTTTGAGTCGATGACACTGACGTAGTGAAGGAAATTAATCACCCATGAATACCATGGATCTCTCTATAGGAATGCAGACAGACGGACAGTACGTCCAACGATTCTGTTTTACGGTTGACGGGAAAATTTGATCTATAGGTAGCTAATTTCTTACGATTTTTTATACGTTCGAAAGATTTGTTTCTGCTACAAAGATACTGATGGTTTAGTTAGTCTATATTTATTTTATTTGTACTAGTAAATATTTTTTTCTGCACACCTATTGTCTGTTCGAATCCATCTTGTCGTCATATTTCGATCAGGTGTATATGACGTAATGGTCAATAAATAGTTTCCTTAAACAGAAAAGTAATCTAGATTCGAGTAAAAAACTATTATATTACTTAAAAACCAGTCAGTAGTGCTATTTTTGAACTTACAGCTCGCCAATCCATGGCTGCAATATCAATTCCATTGCACCAATCAAAATAGATACACGTAACTGCATCCATACTGTACACCAATTTCCCAACGTTCTAAAATTGGGCGCAACTTATTTTCAAACGGTTGGTTTTCGTTTAAAAGCGCAAGGAATATTCCCCAACCCGGGGCTGTTGTTTCGCCCCGATCTAGCGGATATTACAAGTTGGCCTGACGCCTCCTCACCACTGATATTGCTCGTTTCGGCCCCCCATTAGGTCTACAGCACTTGAAAGTTTTATTACGACATTAGACCTTGCGATTACAAATTTTATGGGGTCCTTCATTGACACGCGTTTATGTACTAGATCGGCCGGCAATCGAAGGGCTGCAGCACTTTATGACGCTATTAAGATGGGACTCCTCAGATGTTATAGTTTGAGAAATTGTTTTACAATTATGCTGTTTTGTTAAAAATAATAAAAGTCCATTCCACCATTTCAGAGTGAATTAATAAGTCGGATAAAGTGTCGAGTGAGTTTGTTTCGGCTGTAGCACCATACTTGTGTAGCATAGCAGAAGTAGCACCGTAGCTTCGGAAGCTGTAGCACTAGATAGATAGATTTACTCTTTATTGCACAACACATTACAGGATTTAATGCTAATGGTAATTTACAAATAAAATATTGGCGGTCTTATCGCTAATAGCTATCTCTTCCAGACAACCTTTGGATAGAGGAATAATATAGCACTATACTCTGATTCATAATCATGTAAAGTAAACTGACACATGAAAATGACAAGTTTCTAAACATTTTGCATGTGTCAAATTGAGTGATAATGTATGGGGATGACACATAGACATCTGTCAGTTTTCTTTACATGATTATGAATCAGAGTATAGTGTTACCGTAGCTGTGGCACACTAGTGGTTGCAGAGATTGAATTGTTGGTTGTCACACTCTCACAGATATGATAGGTGTAGCATTGGACGTACCGTAGCTATAGCACAGTAGCGGTAATGGCGGTCGCGTTGTAATTGTAGCATCGTAGCTGTGGTGGCTGTAACACTAGAAGTACCGTAGCTGCACTACCGTAGCGGCTGTAGCATTCTCACCGTAGCATGCAGCTGCAATACTAGAGCTACCGTAGCTGTAGTACCTTAGCGGTTGTAGCACTACAGCTACCTTGCTAAAGATGTCGTAGCTGTAGTAGAAACCGTAGTAGTCGAACTGTAGCACTATAACAGCTACCTTGCTAAAGATATCGTAGCTGTAGTAGTCGAGCTGTAGCACTAGAGCTACCGTAGCTATTGATGCCATAGTTGAAGCACCGTAGCTATAGTAGCTCTCGGATCGTATCATACTACAGGACCGTAGCGGCAATGTAATGCCATATCTTTACATTTAGTACTTAGGTACACATCGTATGTGTATAGTCTTCCATAATACGCCAATAATTACTTTAGTGTACTCAGCTACCCCTTTATTTTCTATTTCTAATTCAATCTAGCTTACTTTAAAATTCAATTCGCAAAACAGTGATACGCTAACTGTATTTTATCGAGTCTCTAGGGAATAAACAACGGTTCTCCGCCTATTAACTTTGCCCTGATCCGCACGCCAGATGCATATTCAGGAACTTTAAAAATACTGATACAAATTTAGTTAACAGTGTTGCCATTAACAGAAAAATTGCTGAATTCTGTGGCATCTAAAAATCTACGGCAGCCAGTGTACAGTCATTTGCAAAGGGTTTTTTGCCATGAAGCCGAATATTTAAATAATAAATAAATTATTGATATTTTCATTAATTAATTATTAGCCAATAGACGTCCACAGCTGGACATAGGCCTCCACCGACGCTCTCCACACAGATCGATCCAGTGCCACCCGCATCCGAAGGACTCCCGCGACCTTCACTAGATCGTCGGTCCACCTGGTGGGAGGCCTGCCACGGCTGCGGCCTCCTGCACACAAGGACATTTTCCACCCCAACGGCCGTCTTTTCTCCTCGCAATGTGTCCTTCCCATTGCCACTAGAGCCACGCAATTAGTGTGGTGCGTCACTTTTCGTATTTTAGATGACACAACGCAACTCGACGCATTAATAGGGCATCACAATTACTTTGGGCTCGACTGGAGTGATACCACTGGACTGGACTGGACTCACAGTTGACCGGTGTGAAGCAAGGCCTGCGCTGTGTTTCGCCGAGTGAGTGAGGGTACCGGAAATCCATTCGGGGGAAAAGAGGGTGAAAGGGTTGGGATTGCCTATGGGCTGTTTCAATCGTTTACCATCGGGTGATCCGTCTGCTCGTCTGCCACCTATCGCATAAAAAATGTATATAATAGGGTATTCAATGTTATGTCGCTGGCAACACCAGCTAGTAGCTCGCATGCTAATGCACATATTCAATTTATGTGGCCTATTAGAGACATAGAAGCATTTGCAGGCGAATCACGCGCGCTCTGCGGCGCTCGAACCAGCAACTGAAAGAATAGAGGGACATGGATTCGCAAGCGTATAAATGTAAATACCTAAATGAATAAATGTGCCAGACAATCACACCAATTTAAACTAGTCTCAAACCAGGGCAATCCCTGTACTATGAGTACCAGTTGACGATAATTAACTGGGGGCGTCAACCCAGAACAACCAGACCCAAGAAAATTTAGAAAATGTGGTTTCCTAAACCGACTTGACCGGGTATCGCTCCTGTGCCGTCGGATCGGTCCTGTGCCACCCGAATCCAAGGGACTCCCGCGACCTTCACTAGATCGTCGGTCCACCTCGTGGGAGGCCTGCCACGGATGCGGCCTCCTGCACACGGCCTCCACTCAAGGACCTTTTCACTCCAACGGCCGTCTGTTCTCCTCGCAATGTGCCCTGCTCATTGCCACTTAAGCCACAAAATTCTTTGGGCTATGTCCGCGACCTTAAGATCTCCTGCGGATCTCTGCGGACTTATAGGTACAGAACCCTAAAAACTTAGACCGAAGAATAAAAAGACAGACTTTAGCATAACAAGGAGCGATATCATGCCCGCTGATGAGATTAGGCCGCCTTCTCTGGAGCAATTGAATAATTGATTAGACGTGATCGTAATCGAATCGGGCTGTTTTTCAATTGTTACTCGCTCGGCCGTTTTCTAAATCGATTGTTGTTCGGGTGTAGCTATCGATGTTTGAGGATGACATTTGGATCGTTAGTTAATTGAAAAATCAGCTCATATACTGTCACACTGCAGGGAAATGGAGAATATTGTGGACACGCCTAACATCATCGGCGAGACCAAGGCGCATCGTCTTCGCTGGCTTGGCCACCTCGAGAGACTGGACGAGGATCGTCTCGTGAAGAAAGCATACCAGAGCCGACCGATAGGCTGACGCCCGGTAGGCCGGTCTAGGTATCGCAGGATATGGTTACAAGTTCAGAATAATTTCCGAAACGTGTAGGTTATCCTCAACCTCAACCTAATTGTGGAAGAGCCACGCTTCGGCATGTATGGGCCGGCTCGACCGGAGTGATACCACTGCCTCACAGAAAACCGGCGTGAAGCAGCCCCTGTGCTGTGTTTCGCCGAGTGAGTGAGGGTACCGGAGGCCCACCCTGGGGGGGAAGGGGATAAAAGGCTGGCAGCGCACTTGTAATTCCACTGGTGTTGCAAGTGTCCATGGGCGGCGGCAATTGCTTACCATCAGGTGATCCGCCTGCTCGTGTGCTACCTATCACATAAAAAAAAAACATAAAAAAAAACCTCATTATCTTTCTGCCCTATTCCCAGGTTAACAGGGGTCGTCGCAGTATGTTTTCTTCTTCTTATATATCCCTGTCATTCGTCATCGTATCATCCACCCTATCAGATAAAAAAGATAACATCCATAAGTACGAGTGTGTAAGTTCTTAGAACACGTAGACAGAAAAGTTATTCATACTAGTTTCCTGGTACAAATACGAAAGGTAAAAAACATCATAACTCCATGATTGCTCTGTCCATTTGGGCCGCAGCCTACCCTACATGGAGAGCTGCCAAATCCGCCGCGTCCTGGCGAGACGTAATAAAAAGATAAGCATATGAGTGGTAATATCTGCCCTTTGTTTTTCTATGCATGTTTCTTGGAAAATTATTGATTAAATTCTAAAACTAACATGATTATCGGAGTTCAGAGTACGTCGTGTTATCTCATGCCAATAGATATTCTTTTAGATAGGTACCTGCATAGATAATAAATAAATACAAATATCATTTTCTTCAACCGACTGCTAAATAACACGTAAAAAGTTAAGTAAAATATCAGCCTATATACTGTCCCACTGCAGGGTAAAGGAAATCAAGTAATCGCTAGTACTATGATGGGATTAGGCTTAATCACCACGCTTGCCTAATGCGAATTGGTGATCACAAACCCGAGCTATGTTCGAAAAATTCGATATATACTTTTGCTCGGGTCTTGATAATAAAGATCTTTATCTTTCCAGCAACACACTGTTAAAAACAGAATCCAGTCCTATAATGAATAAGTAGCGCTAGAGACCACGAAAAAGTAAAGATTACAAAGAAATACGTTGTCAAAGTGCACAGACGCGACGGTCAGAGACGGGTAAAAACAGACGATTGCTGCCGTAAAAAGGAAATAGCTTAACATTCCCGTTCAATTTGTCGGCACTCCACAAGCGCGGTGATGGATTATCGGAAGGGTTCAGTAGGGACTCCTGCGCGTCTCGCCCATTAGCTCGGCTTTCGATGCAAATGGCGACGGCTCAAATTGGCGCTCCTGGAAATATTTGTCTTTGTAGTATTTTTTATGTGATAGGTGGTAGACGAGCACGGATCTTCTGATGGTATGCGACCTCATATTTGGATCTCACGGCCGCGTATCATCAGGCGGAGTGAGGTCATCTTGATGAACCTCAATATAAATAAGCGATTGCCGCCGCCCGTAGACACCTGCAACACCAGTAGACTCACAAGTGCGCTCCCCCTTTCCCCCCAATTGGGCCTTCGGCACCCTCACTCAATCGACGAAACACAGCACATGCGCTTCTGTGAGGCCGTGGTATCAATGCGGTCGAACCGGCCCATTTATACCATTAAACGTGGTTCTCCATCATAGAAATCAAGTCATCGCTACTATGACGGCATTAGGCTGACTGACATTAGGATGACTACAAACACGAGCTATGTTCGAAATATTCGAAACGTACTATTTGCTCGACCCGAGAATCGAACCCAGGAGCCCGAGATCACGTGCTAAATCATAAGACCAACAGAGCGTGTTTCAGTTTGGTAAACAGATACTTATGTAGGCATACTAGCCGTTAACATTTCAAATTTATATACTCAGTAATATTTTTTCAGCAACAGAGTGCCTTAATTAATGCTCATAACTTATATTGCCCTTTAGAAACTTAATAATCAAAGAATAAAGAAATATTGCCGGTCACTCAACACTCAACTGTGAAAAGCCCCGAAGGCACTCCGAGCTGTTCCCTTCAATCAAATTATATCTTTGAATAAGGTGAGAAGGGATGTACTTGTGTAAGGGTCAACTTTCATATCCCGGGTGTCCATTAATCCAGGATACCCTCCATGCAAATGGAACCCACTTCTTGATCTGCCTTCTCGGTTTGTGCGAGCCAAGGTGACGTATTTATGTATTCTGACAGCTGTCTAGGGCTGGCAACAGACGTTCTCCTACCATGAAAAAGAACGATCAACAAGTTTAGCAAAACTGTTGTGTGGACATACTTGAGCTCATCAGATATTTATAGATAGATAGATATATATTCTTTATTGCACAGAAATAGAATACATGAGTGAAACAACAGCTATAAACAGTACAATAAGGCGGTCTTATCGCTTGTAGCGATTTCTTCCAGACAACCTTTAGGTAGAGGAGAGAAAACAGCGATAGCTTCTATTATTGGTCGTACTTAACTGGGTACAAAGTATGACCCTGTATGTAAAATCTGCCGTGCTTTAGAAAATTCCGGAAATCCCTTCTTGGGCTCCTATTATTAGTGAAAGCTTTTGAAAAGGTAATTTCAATAGCGCTGTCATTAGTAATTACAGCTAGATAAAGATATTTTGAATTCCAAAAATGCCGTCGCTACCTTTATTTTTGAACCTAATCCACACTAATTTTGTTTGTAAAATTCCGAAAATGCCAATGCCATGACAATGTATCTTTGGGAAACCTACGGAGTTATTAATGTTTTATAACCAATGAGGCTACCATATACTCTATGACGTAAGCGGCAGGCGACATTATATGTAGGTTTAAGTACTTACATGCTTTTTTTACGTGATAGGTAGCAGACGAGCAGGCGGATCACCTGATATTAAGCAATTGCCGCCGCAACACTAGTGGAGTTACAAGTGCGCTGCCAACCTTTTATCACCCTCACTCACTCGGTGAAACACAGCACAGGGGCTGTTTCACGCCGGTTTTCTGTGAGGCAGTGGTATCACTCCGGTCGAGCCGGCCCATTCATGCCAAAGCGTGGCTCTCCTACAATTAATAATGGTTTTGCTAAGTTACAGAGAAGTGCCATCCCTATGGTGTGTTTGTCCCTACGTCCAGGAACGATCGATTTGAATCCATTACGTGTTATGAAAACCATTTACAAAATGCGCCTTTGAAATGCAATACCGGGCGAGAATTTAATGGGGGCGAATGTATGGAAATGTTGACGCTGTGTTGTGTTGTTATCGTTTGTTTTGTAGTTAAAATTGTTATTAGTTATTGCGTCCCATCTTCTTGCCCATACTTTACTTTACTGGCTACTTGTAAGGGAAACAGCATTAGCTTCAACTTTTGCCGGGAGTCAAATAACCGAATCAGCAAACTGAAGTGGCAGTGGGCTGGTCACATTAGCCGCAGAACTGACAACCGTTGGAGCTATAAAGTCCTTGAGTGGAGACCGCGACTCGGTAAACGTAGTGTTGGACGTCCTGCTAAGATGGGATGACGACATTCGAAGGCTGGCTGGAGTGAGCTGGATGAGAGTGGCCGAAAATCGGGAGCGGTGGCGTGCATTGGGGGAGACCTATGTCCAGCAGTGGACGAGCGTGGGTTGCTGATGATGAAATAATCCTAGGGAAACTTTAACACCTTTTGCTTTGTCTTACTGTTCCTTTGCTTCTATCAAAATAAAGTCCAGTGAAAATGTCCGGAACGCATTTCCAACATTATTGTAGGTAGCTATGATTTTGTCGTAAAATGTGTGTAAGTGCAGGATTTAGTAATAACGTTTAAGGAACAGCGGGGGCGCCCTATATCCAGCGAGGAAGTCGCAGCCCGGATATTGCCGGTGCGAGCGCGCGAACACTGCCCGGTTAGGGCTGTACTTTTCTTCTGAAAACAGATGAACATTCCTTGGTAGCCCACCGCACTAACGTGTCTATCCTCCGTGAACTCAAGGTACAGACTAGACCAGCGGTCGTCACACTTTACTGCTCAAGAGCCACACATAACAATTTGAGCACTAAGGTCCGGGCCGCATTAATATGTGAAGTAGGTACGGATGTGTAGTTACTATTAATTAAAGGAATCTACTTTACGCCGCTGTTTGACGACCACGGGACTAGACTATCCACCACATGTTCGTGCAAGGTACTTCGGCTACATAGCCAGATCGACACCAATGGCGGTCAATAGTTAGGAAAGAGAGGTCACGACGGTCACATAATTGGGGTATCGACGCATGAAGAAATTAGAAAGAATTGAACCAAATCGTCACGCCATCATTTCTTAGGCCTGTCTCTTAGGCGCGGCCATCTGCAAGTTTGCAGGATACCCAGTTGGTAAGTGGCTGCGGTTGGTGTCCCGGTTCGGGCCAAGTTCACACTTAATTGTGCACTAAGTATAATTATTTTATTTAAAATCGCCAACTCTTCCGTAAAGTCTCAACCCTGTCGCCGGCTGAAATAAGCGCGTTTAAATTGCGTTTATTGTTAGTTGCGACTGAAAGGAATAAGCAGGTAAGTGGGATTTAAGCGATTGCTTGTGAGCGCTCCACAATCATAGAGCCAGTTTGCTGACGGGACACTTCCTGCCAGTCAGCTAGTGCACCAACGGCAGTAAAGCGAGTATGCCGTAAATTGATATTGAATAATTTTATTTCACGGTAAGTAGTCTTTCATTTTCTAAGTTTTCTTAGGTCTCGGTGATCTGGGTTGACGCCCCCATCGAATTTTCGTCATCTGGAACTCATGTACTCATAGTACAGGGGTTGCCCTTGTTCAAGACCAGGTTGATTGGTGTGATTGTCTGGCGCATTTATTTATTTAATTTATTATCTTCTAATCGTGTCGATGGCGATCAAATTAATCGATTTCGGGAGAAAGCTACGCTTAGGCATGAATGGGCTCGAGTATTGAAGTTAAATAGGTTGATATCTTAGGGCTTAGTAGCGAAATAGCAAAAAACGAAACCCTTATAATTCTCATCCCGGTCTGTCCTTATATCACAGCCACTTTTGACCGAAACTTTATGAGCTTTACAGCGGTACAGTTGAAACTTGGTAGGTAAATATGAGTAGGTACGAGTAAGTAGGTAAGATGTATTCTGTAAACCGCATTATTTTGTTTTCTTTACTTTTAAGTATGTAGTTCTTTATCATACATTTTGATAACCTACGTGCACAGGAAATCTTGTTTGTAACCTTTACTGGAGAGCCTTGTGAGATTTAAGATAAAAAGACACCCTTACCAGGTAAGCGACTTACTCAAACCTATACGTTTTACTTTTAACCTAAACTTGTAGTACCAACATACTTACCTACCTATTAATTAACACGTTTTTGCTTCCATAAGACGCGCAGAGTCAGGTACAAACGAAAATAACCTATTATAAAATTCATAATCTTAATAAAGGAACGCAATTTATCTTCAACCTCATATTAGACGTTTTATCTTAAGGGGGGTCTACGTTAGACGATACGACGTGCGAATAAGATGAGGCAAACTTCGGGTAGGTAGTAAGAGTAAGAGTAAGAAAACATTCATTGACCACAACATTTACACAGACAAAACAAGGGGAACAGAAGTTGCGGCCAACAAGGTTCAGCCGCCGCAAGCAGCTGCTGCAGCGCTGGTTTTCAGGCTGGACCTTGAGTGACGCCATAAGATTATGATAAATATAAGAGTAGACATGCACAAAACAACATAAATATTATTACCTACTCGTAGTTACAAAAAATACAGGATCAACATAACACAAATGCAAAGCAAAAAATTAACAAACAAAAAGAAATCATTGATATACAATAATATATAATAGATGATAGTGTGGATCGACTTAGGGTACCCGACCCTGAGGCGGTTCCCATGCATCGGTGGCCCATTGATGGTGAGTAGAATGATTAAGTTGACGTCAATCGATGATTTCTATTACCTTTTTTTTCTTTTTTATTAGACTAACTAGTGGTCCGGCCTCACTTCGCTTCGGGACCGTAATTGAGAAATGAACTAATAGATGGCGCTGTGTCCAATTACATCGCGCAAGCGTTTCGTGTTTTCGGTTTACCTATAAGCGTTGACGTTGTCTATAGAAGTTATCTCTTTATAAATATTATAGATTATAGAAGATATAGATAGGCCAATGCTTGACCACAATCGCGCTGATGGAAAGAGACGGTAAGGTCTAGGATGACACGCGTTTGCCTAGAAGATGCCTGTGCACTCTCATCTTATCTGTCAATGAGGAATTTCCTAATGATATTAGTCAATTATTGCTGGAACAAAGATGGCGTATACAGGGTGTATCTGTGAATAGGTATTTACATCCCTTTAACCACGTCTTCTACCAACAACTCTGAACAATATTTTGTTCTATAAACTTTGAAAATTCGGATAAAAAGACTTTAACTTTTCATACAAAATCGGTCACGTAACCCTTATTAGGGCATAAGT
The DNA here is from genome assembly GCA_014851415.1 of Cnaphalocrocis medinalis. Taxonomy (NCBI): domain Eukaryota; kingdom Metazoa; phylum Arthropoda; class Insecta; order Lepidoptera; family Crambidae; genus Cnaphalocrocis; species Cnaphalocrocis medinalis. Next base: position 14,317,808 of record CM026280.1, read on the forward strand.
CAACGAAAAAATTAATTGGTTTTCGCTCTTATGTTTTGCATGATAAGGTTCATAATCAGGATGTAACTATAAGTAACTTGTTCATTTTGTACGTAGAGTCGAAAAATTTTTAAACGAATATCCAAAAGTCATACAAGAAAAGTTTAGAATGGTTACAGGGATGTAAATGTATCGTGAGAAACACTCTGTAATATGGTCTCGTTGAGGCCTTTAGCTGGCGATCGGCTCGTGTAACATAGACCCACCTTAAGTGCCTTAAGTCTGCATTATGATGGTGGTAAGAAGCCGCCATTGGAGCGGGCGTCACGCTGTCGCTTCGCTACGAGCTGAGCGGTTCCGGCCCGGGGTATGCCACACCATTTCCACGCAAGGTAGCTACTCTAGGAGATAAACAACAAGTTTACACTGACTTCCTGCTTATAATGCATCAAGAAAGTCATGAGATGGCGCCACTGCCGCTTACGTCATAAAGTATAGTAGCCCCATTGGTTATGATACTATGGAGTTTCTCAAGAATCAATTTCACGACGAATATTTAAATGGTTTAAATTGGTATTTTACTGCCCGAGTAGGTACCTAAGTATTAATTATTGTACGAGCACTGCATTTTGAGCACTACTAAATTCAGAAACCAGTCACTCTATGTTATTTATTTATTTTTGACTTGATCAGTTTTTATATCCATGTATTTTTCCTTGGGCTATAGTAGCGCAGCCAGACGGCGCGGCGCAGCGTCGCAGAATATATTGAAACCACATACGCAGCATGACTCTTGCCAACAACGAGCTTGGAAGTGATAATAGATGGTATATTAGTATTCACCTTGTCCCCTGGACTACAGCAGCGCAGCCCATCGCAGCATGACAGCGACGGATATTGTAACCCACACGCAGCAAGCGGATCGCGTTAGAAACGCGTTTGGAAGTGTTAAGGATGGTGTAACTAGTGTTCACCTTGTCCCTGGAGTACAGGAGTGCAGCCCGGCGCAGCGTGACAGCAGCGGAGATTGAAACCCACACGCAGCATGCGGATCGCGTCAGAAACGGGTTTGGAAGTGTTAAGGATGGTGTAATGTTCACCTTGTCCCCTGGAGTACAGGAGCGCAGCCCGGCGCAACGTGACAGCAGCGGATATTGAAACCCACACGCAGCGTGCGGATCGCGTCAGAAACGCGTTTGGAAGTGTTAAGGATGGTGTAACTAGTGTTCACCTTGTCCCCTGGAGTACAGGAGCGCAGCCCGGCGCAGCGTGACAGCAGCGGATATTGAAAGCACACATACGTGCGGATCGCGTCAGCTTTGCGCCTGATGTTTTTATCTGTGGAGAGACGGGCCTCGCGCCATTATGAATCCGCAAAGAAAACGTTTTGAAAATGTTGTATTGCTGCCATGCATAAAGTTTTTCTTTTGCCATTTGGCATTTACTTAATTATGTAAATTAACCCTGTTATAACGTAAAAAATATTGGCAACGCGTTCTTTCTTATTACATTTTTTGTGAAATTTATATAGACACCTACTAAAGGTAAGACCTACACCTAAAAACTTATTAATTTAGAGTAGGCAATCTAGGTATTAAGATAACTAAGTACTAAACTTTGAAAAATTAAACTCCTACTCCAGTCACTCCAGAGAGTTTTACTATAAAGTTTGTCTTGGTCTCAGAAGTCTGAGGTCTTGGTATACCTAAAACCAGACCAGTATAAAACTGATGATGCAGTCACTTACATTTTTAATAGAAACGGAATTTTTAACTATCTTTTGCAATAAGGGGTGGCAGTGGCTTACCTAGGTAACCAAGGGCCTTGAGACAAATTGTAAAATGGGGGCCCCACTTCTATGTAAACTAATTTTTAAGGTATCTGCCAAATTCCATTCCCAATCAACTTCGTTATTTTACTCTAAAATCCGACATCACGATTTTCTTGACTCATTTATTTGACTGTAGTGCCCACAAATTCCTGAACGAATATACAGCCGTCAGTATGACATTGACATTAAGTTAGGAAAGGCGCGAACTTTCGAGGCGGGAGGTTCAACACTTTATTTGTAAAAATCTAAAAAATATTTTTTATTGCTAGTTTCCAATTTCTTTTAAGAAAAGTGGTACAAGAGAGAGTCACCATGGCCTCAGATAGTGGGGGAGGCAGCGGCAGTGCAAATAAGCATAATAGAAAAAGGAAAAAGGAACCACCAGATACAATCTCAGATGATGAGGAAAAAGATGAAAACAAACATCTACCGTATTTCAAAGAAAATCATGTAAGGAGCTATCCAGTCAATTCTCCAGGAACAGTATTTCCAGTATTTATTCAGAGTACAAATGAAAATATAAAATTCGGTAACAAAGATCCCATTTACTTAAATTCTATCTTCAGTAGATACAATAAAGGTGTAAAAGAAATTAAAAGAATAAATGCATTGAAATATGCTATAATATTTGACAATCCTAAAAATGCAAATTCATTATTAACAAACACTACTTTCTTGTCTTCACATGATATAAAAGCATTCATTCCAGCAGCGACTTCAGAGTGCACAGGTGTCGTGAAGTTTATTCCGACAGACCTTAGCTGTAAGCATTTATATGACAAGTTGATTAGTTCGCAGGAGATCCTGTCCGTACGAAGATTCACCAAGAAAACTCCAGAAGGCATTATTCCATTGCAAACAGTCTCTATTACTTTTTCAGGCAATGTCCTTCCCACCCATGTCAATTATGGTCTGTGTATTGTACCTGTAGAAGAATATATAAAACCAGTATTACAATGTTATAAATGTATGGGTTTCGGTCATACAACGAAATTTTGCAAGCGAGCTGTTGTCTGCTCAATCTGCTCTGAAGGGCACTCATTCAAAGAATGTACAAATGAAGGTAAACCTCTATGTATAAACTGTAAAGGTGAACACATTGCTGTTGCAAAAATATGTCCAGTTAAACAACAAAAAATTAATGAAAATAAAGCAAAAATAATGAACAAACAGACTTTGGGCTCGTTCTTCCCAGCTCTGAACAAGACATTCGCAAAAGCAGTGGGTTCACCGAAACCTCCAATCAAGAAAATTAAAGAAAACAAAGATATAATGACCGATGTTATAAATAATGATATGATACTAAAAGCTATTGTTGACACTTTATTATCTTTCTGTAGGAAAGAAAATAACACACCAGTAAACACATCGACTGTTAAGGAGATGTTCATAAAAAATCTAAGCGTTTATGATGGCCCTACATAGGGCTCACTTAATGATAGTACAACACAATGTGCAAAGTTTAAAACCGAAGATTGCTCTCTTTACTCATTTTTTGGATAAATATAACGTAGATATTTGTATACTCAATGAAACCTGGTTAAAACAATCAGATTCTATTTATATTAGAGGTTATAAAATTTTTAGAAGAGACAGTGACAATGGCTATGGCGGGGTTGCCATTTTATGTAAAAATAATTTATTTTGCACTGAAATTGCCACCACTAGTTCTGGGCCCGTAATACCAGCAAATACGAAAACCATCCATTCGCAGCGCAGTTCAAAAGCAGGCCTGTTTCTGCGCTGCTAAGATTCGTATTATGAGCCCATAAAAACTGAACGACTATTGCACTGCTAGGCAAAAAGGTGAACGGTTTCCTTGTCTCTGGTCTGCTTACTGATTTAACCTAGAATCGTTCGGAAATCTTATGATATTTTTTTCCCGTTTTACCGGTTTTTTAGTTTTCGCTTTATAATATCAATTGCTGACATAAGTACATTTTTATGAGTGTAATTTACTTAATCAGCATAATTTTCTTAATTCACAGTAGATTATAATAAAATTATGGAGTAATTCATAAATGGCGTGCGACTATTCTGTACTCTTCTTACCTACCTATGTTTTTGAACGATTCTTACTGGCAATGGATAGCTGTCAACAGCTGTCAAATAGGGTGATCGAGATAGTGATTGCCCACTTAAGAAATTGACACTAGTTTTATTTCAATATAATCCTTTACTTTAACAATTAGGAATCAGAGTGTAATTATTTGACAACGTTAATAGTTTAGCATTGAGATAAGTTAGCAATAATTCAAACATCTAAAGAATATTTTATAATTATAACGTATAACAAAAATATCTCCTAAAAACACAGTGATTGCCCACTTGACACAGTTATTGCCAACCAAATGAGACAGTGATTGCCAACTATACCGCACGTTGTAATTCCATGAAAATAATCCATACTATACTAATCCATACTAATATTATAAATGCGAAAGTAACTCTGTCTGTCTGTCTGTCTGTCTGTCTGTCTGTTACTCTTTCACGTCAAAACTACTGAACGGATTTAAATGAAATTTGGTATACAGATGATCTAGACCCTGAGAAAGGACATAGGCTACTTTTTATTGCGAAAAGGGGGTTGTAAGGGGTTAAAATGGGGGTAGAAAGTTACTTTTCCACGCGGACGAAGTCGCGGGCGGCCGCTAGTATTAAATAATTAAAATTTTAGATCTTACGTAAGTGGGGGTGAGGGGCCGGGGGGGGGGTTAAAACATTGGCAGCATACTTGTGATTCCACTGGTGTTGAGTATGTGCGTTGGCATTCGCTTACCATCAAGTGATGCGTGTTTTGACTGCACATCATATATATAATAAGCAATGCTGCCGCCCATGGTCACCTGCAACACCACTGGAGTCACAAGTGCGCTGCCAACCTTTTATCCCCTCCCCCCACCGGATGTGGGCCTCCGTTTCCCTCACTCACTCGGCAAAACTCAGCACAGGGGCTGCTTCACGCTGGTTTTCTGTGAGGCAGTGGTATCACTCCGGTCAAGTCGGCCCATTCATGCCGAAGCGTGGCTCTCCCACAGTTGAAATTCGAAAGTTTTTTCTAATGATTACTACCTGCAACCATACACTCACGCGTTAGCGCCCCTTGACGTTGGTTTTCTGTGATTATAGAATGACTCCGGTTAAGCCGGCTTGATCATTCTGAAGCGTGGCTCTCCCACGGTAAAATAATATAATTATTACGATAAATTTGGTTGTTCTTCTTACCACTTTTCCTCCAAGATTTGCGGTAGCAGATCAAATTTTCCCCTATTTTAGGTCAACTTTTTGTAAAAAGTAGTATTTTTCAAAACTCCTTGAAGTAAGTACCTACCTAGACATATAGATATAAAGAAAGATACAGGATATATAGAAAAAATTCGGTTCGATTATTGTATCCCTCACGTGATTTAGTAAATACCTACCCGGGCAATCACTGTCTCATACCTATGGCAATAACTGAATTCTGCTATGGCAATAACTGAATTTCTCCTAATTTAGGTACAGTGATTGCCCACCCCCTTAAAATACTTAATGGAATAAAATTACGGCACGATAACTGCTTCAAATGAAACATTAAAACTTTAACAAACATGTCGTTGTGTTTTAACGCTCAAAAAATAAAATTAAAAGTGATAAAACTTCAAAACCGCAAAATGTATCCTTAACAAATTCTGTAAGGAATTCGCATTTATTGAAGTGACGGACACCCGCTGTCCAAAAACTGCCATTACAATATTATTTACTGAAAATTTAGCCAAATGTCTTATTTAGAACTATAGTAAACAGTATCTTAGTGTTATTTAATGGATTTAATGTAAAACTACACCTTTGAAAATAAGATAAAATGTATGTTAACCTTAATTCGGGCATTCACTGTACACTGGGCAATCACTATCTCGGTTACCCTAATTGACAACATTTCATCGAAAAATTGATATGAAAATTAAAATGCCATTTATGTTTTTGGGCTTCCCGGATGTGAATTACGCTTTTTTAGATATTAATTACTCTCAAAATTACGAGATAGAAAAAAATTACTCTGTAGGTGTTTTAGATAATATTCCTTTTACCACTATTTTTTATTTTTAAAACTAATTTCTGGACGTACAATATACCCAAAAAAAAAACTCATTATTGACAAAATTGGACAGATGACTATTATATAATGAAGTCAGTCAAAATATTACAATAAATTGATAATTTATTCGGCATAAAAGGAAAGTAAACTAAAGTATTAAAAAATAATGAGATCAGTCAGACCAAGACCGCAACGGGACCCTATGACATTGTGGCTTCGTCCCTAAATGTAAAAAATAAAGCTCTACTTCACCAGACAAACATTTCTTTCGTGTTCCTGATCGGAATAAAGCAAGTTGGTGCATTGCTGTTGGTAGAGCAAACGTAACAAAAGGAACACTATATGTGTGTGAGGATCACGTAACATATGATGTAGTTAATAAGTTGTGGTCTAATAAATTTACAAACTCCAATAGTACAAAATTATTAAACACAATCAATAAAACAATATTTAAGTACAAGTTTAGTTTTATTTACTTAGTCATTTGTAAAAAATTCTTAAAAATAAATTGTTCGCATCCTCGTCGATTACAGCGAACACGATGTATGGCTGCGTACGCACTTGTGTTCCGGTAATACCCGGCACTTCACAGTGCAAATAGCTCCTGCTCTTTTCAAACTGTACAAACCCCACTGCAGATTCTACATAGGCGTCCCTGGATGCGTGCGCATTTTCGCACCACGAATTTCAGCGACATTATAGTCTCATCTTCACGAATGAGTTCTAATAACTTATTAATCTAACCTTGGTAGATTACTGCTGTCTGCCATAACAAAACCTTCGTCTACTTTCATAATTATTCAGTAATATCCACGAAACAAGCAAAATCAACCTATCTTCAACAAAATCTCTTCGATTTGAATTTGATTGGACATTGACACTTTGAACGGGACTGGACTTTTTTTTAGCCCAGCAAAAGGCAAAGAAATATTACGGATAACACCTACAATGGTACTTACGTGTCGTTTTAGAATGAGCAAGTTTTAAAATAATAATTTATCATATTAAACATTTAATTTAAAAAAATAAAAAACACGTATACAATATTTTAACTCTAGTTTACAATCCAATTATCAAAATGAAGAAAATTACCTACTTAATGTTGTCAATTGAAATAGGTTATTATTAACAATGTAACATTGGTAGTTTCTTTTGGAATATAAATAAAATCAAAGATTAAAATAGTATTGTGACATTATTTAAGTGCAATTTATTCAATAGTTTTACTGTAAACTAAATAATAATAAAAACCGGGTTTATAACTATTACACATAATATTAGTTTCCACCACAAACTGAGATAAAAGGCATTATATTCCTATTAGCCATTATTATTTCTCATTAGAATTACAAAGGTTATTCACTTAGTTGAGAAACAAAACTTTTCTTAGTAAACTAAGATTCAAATTATAGTAGAGTATCGAAGCAAACGAGCGATGTACAGACACATTATCCAATTTAGTATTATAAACAGGGTAAAAATTGACAACATTAAGTAGGTAAATTTTCTTAATTTTTGATAATTGGACTGTAAACTAGAGTTAAAAATATGTATACGTTTTTTTTTTATTTTTTAATTTAAATGTTTAATATGATAAATTATTATTTTAAAATGCTCATTCTAAAACGACGTAAGTACCATTGTAGTGTTATCCGTAATATTTCTTTGCCTTTTGCTGGCCTAAAAAAAAGTCCAGTCCCTGTCAAATGTCAATCAAATTCAAATCGAAGAGATTTGTTGGAGAGTCGTTGAAGATAGGTTGATTTTGCTTGTTTCGTGGATATTACTGAATAATTATGAAAGTAGACGAAGGTTTTGTTATGGCAGACAGCCGTAATCTACCCAGGTAGATTTAATAATGTTATTAGCACTCATTCGTGAAGATGAGAAACTATAATGTCGCTGAAACTCGTGGGCGAAAATGCTCATGTCGTCCAGGGACGCCTATGTAGAATCTGCAGTGGGGTTTGTACAGTTTTGAAGAGCAGGAGCTATTTGCTCTGTGAAGTGCCGGGTTATTACCGGAACACAAAGTGCGTACGCAGCCCTACATCGTGTTGGCTGTAATCGACGAGGATGGAACAATTTATTTTTAAGAAATTTTTACAAATGGGTAGTAAATAAAACTAAACTTGTACTTAAATATGTTTTATGATTGTGTTTTAATAATTTTGTACTATTGGAGTTTGTAAATTTATTAGACCACAACTTATTAACTACACATAATATGTTACGTGATCTCACACACATAGTGTTCCTTTTGTTACGTTTGTCTCCCAACAGCAATGCACCACTTGCTTTATTCCGATCAGGAACACGAAAGAAATGTTTGTCTGGAAAGTAGAGCTCTATTTTTACATTTAGGGACGAAGCCCAATGTCCCGTTATATAATAGGGTCCCGTTGCGGTCTTGGTCTGACTGATCTCATTATTTTTAATACTTTAGTTTACTTTCTTTTATGCGAATAAATTATCATTTATTGTAATATTTTGACTGACTTCTTATTGGTTTATTAGTCATCTGTCAATTTTGTCAATAATGAGTTTTTTTTTTGGGTATATTGTACGTCCAGGAATTAATTTAAAAATAAAAAATAGTGGTAAAAGGAATATTATCTAAAACACCTACAGAGTAATTTTTTTTCTATCTCGTATTTTGAGAGTAATTAATATCTAAAAAAGCGTAATTCACACCGGGAAGCCCAAAAACATAAATGGCATTTTAATTTTCATATCAATTTTTCGATGAAATGTTGTCAATTGGTTACAAATCGATAATCGATGCCGCTGAATATCGATTTCTAAGAGTACTTCCCTAGTACTGAACTTTTGACATCTTTCCAAAGGGACATCATAATTGAAATAGACTATAGTTCTGATAAAGTTCAAACACTTGCCATAAAAGTTAAAACAAACGATAGTTCTCTTACAATCTTAGGGTCTTATTGTCCTCCTAGAAACGGTCGGTTTCCTATTGCTGTCTTAAAAAATGTGATTAACTCTTTACCTACGCCTATTTTAGTCATGGGCGACTTCAATGCGCATCATACTGCTTTCGGATCAGCAAATAATAAACCAAGAGGAATTCAAATCTTTGACATGTTGGATGAAATAAATATGTGTATTTTAAATACAGGTGATTCAACCACCTTACGTAGACCCAATCAATCAGCTTCAGCTTTAGATATTGCTTTTGTGTCGCCAGGTTTAGCAGCCTCAGCAGAATGGTCTGTTTGTTTAGATGATAATTTGGGTAGTGATCATTTTCCTACTTTAGTTAAATTATTTATTTCAGCAGAAGTGTATGACAGTGTAGGGTCTTTTGAAAAATTCGTTTATAGAAAAGCTGATTGGTCAGGCTATTTAACTAAATCTTGCAATATATTTGATCAGTTATTAATAGAACCAAATCCTCTAATAGCCTATGAAAAATTTTGTAAGATATTAAATGATTTAAGACAGGAATTTGTTCCTATTCATAAAATCACTAGTAGTGCACATAAGTGTCGTAAATCAGTCCCCTGGTGGAATGATATTTGTTCCTCTGCAGTAAAACAAAGTAAATTAGCACTTTACTCTTATAGACGATATCCTACTATGGAAAATTATTTGATCTATAAAAAACTAGATGCCTTAAAAAAAAGAACAATTAAGGAACAAAAATCATTAAGATGGAAAACCTTCTGCTCTAGTTTTGACAGAAATTCTTCCACCAGTGAAGTTTGGAAATTGGTCAAAATATTTAACAGGAAAAAACTTCCGCCGAAAAGTAAAAATGATAATTTTATAGATAATTTTTTAAATAAGATTGCTTCAGACCAGTCCTCATTTGATAACATTGATAATCTTAATCAGTTCTTTGATAGTAACGAATACATTTACACTTAAATTCACCTGTTTAAAGAAGAAGAATTCAATAGTCATTGAATAATAAAAAAGATACCACTCCTGGTTTAGACAATTTACCCTATATGTTAATTTAAAAGACTTCATTCTTCTGCTAAATTAGTTTGCTTGAAATATTTAATGCTTTGTGGAAATATATGTCATCCTAGTTCTTGGAAAACTATAGCTGTAGTACCAATTTTAAAACCAGATAAAGATCCAGCTCTAGCTGAATCATACAGACCCATATCACTCTCTTCATGCGTTGGAAAAGTATTTGAAAATATGATTAAGAACAGGCTGGAAATGTATGTGGAGTCTAGACAAATAATATCATCAGATCAATTTGGATTCAGAAAGGGTAGAAGTACAATTGACAGTTTATTAAAGTTCAGTGGTGATATACAGGATGCTTTCCAAAGAATGAATATTTAATCAGTGTTTTTTTAGACGTTAGTGGAGCATTTGATAATGTAGATTTATGTGTCTTAGTTAAAGTTTTACATAGTTATCATATACCTGGTAAAATGTGCAAATGGATCTTTAATTTCTTTTATTCAAGACTTGTCTACGTCAAATTCAATGGCAGTTTATGGTCCCAAAGAAGCTTTCAAGGGTGTTATGCAGGGTGCAACTCTATCACCTCTTATTATATATTATATACCGCTCAACTGCATAAAATATTTCTGTAAAAAATCTTTCAGTATTACAATACGCTGATGACATTGTGTTGTACTCATCTAATAAAAATATACTGCAAGCACAAAATACTTTAAATGAAGCGTTAAATAATTTATTCTTGTATTATAAAGAAATGCTAAAACTTGATATAATCCACATAAGAGTTCTGCTATGATTTTTAGTAATAAAATTGATTATAATAATGTAAATATAGATTTAAGATATTGCTCTGTAAATATTAGTGTAGTTGATGAAAAAAATTTTTTAGGCCTAATTTTTGATCCTAAAATGAATTTCAATTCTCATGTCTATAAAGTAATTAGTAAATGCAAAAGAGTGTAAATATTATGAGGCATCTAGCAAGTGTATCTTGGGGGATGGATCCCAAACTTTTAAATATGATTTTTAAGGCGATTGTTAGAAGTCATTATGACTATGGTTTGATAATTTTTGGAAAATGCATAAGCTCATCTTTATTTCATAAATTAGAAGTCATGCAAAATAAAGGATTGCGCATCATTACTGGGGCTATGTGTTCCACTCCCATTAATTCACTAGAAATAGAGGCAGGTATATCTCCAATTGAAATAAGGGTTAATTACTTATCTGAAAAATATTATTTGAAAATATTAGCAAATAGAGAATACTTTCATTTGTACATTAATAATAGTTTATTACAAGGGGAATTTAGACAGGACTTGATCATTTGTGTAAAAACATTGACCATAATATTCGTTGGGACCTTGGTTCATTAGAAATTCAATTAACTGTGCCTACAATTTGTCAATATAAAATATGGAATAATGATGATTTTCTAAGTTTTATCGGTGGTGAAAAATCTAACCATAGAAGGATTTATACGGACGGGTCGAAAACAAATGAGAGCACCAAAGCTGCGTATTATGATTCTACAGCAAAATTTGGCAGATGCTTTACACTTGATAACAGGACATCGATATTTACAGCTGAAGTATATGCAATATTTACTGCTCTTCAGTACATAAGGGGAATAAGCATAGAAGAAAGTACGTGCTTCATGATTGTTACTGACTCATTAAGTACTCTCAAATGCCTACAAAATCCTAAACTTTCGTATAAAAACAACCCATATATTATAAAAATTCGTGAATTATTACATTATAGTAAATACCGAATAGAATTTTTATGGGTTCCGTCACACTCAGGAATAACTGGAAATGAAATTGTGGACAGCTTAATGAAAATTCAAGTTCCAGATACTGACATATCGCAATACGCTCCACCTGCAGTTCCAATGACAGATTACTATCCTTTATTGAAGATCCGTATGTTTGATTTATGGGCAAGAGACTGGGAATATACAAGACAATACAAAGGAAAATGGTATGCAGAAATACAGCAAAATATACCCACCAAACCGTGGTACTTCAAATTAGAATCACCTTCAAGAAAATTTATTACCACACTCAATAGATTAAGACTTGGACACGGACAGTTTCCTGCTCATCTAAAAAGAATTAAGCTCAGCACTTCTGCCGCTTGTAATTACTGCTCATATAGTGAAGCCACCTTAGACCATTTAATTCTGGATTGCTCCGCCTTTCATGTGCAAAGATTGCTCCTTATAGATGGCCTAATAAAGGTATTTAAAAATGAAGAAATTCCCCGCCTCCTGCCATCTATACTCAAGAATCCTGAAACATATCAAGACATTTACCAGTACATAGTTTCCACATTTCAAGCACTTTGAGAATTACCCTACATTTGTCATGAAGATTTTAAATCAAGATTCAAGACGTCATTTCAGTTCATATTATAAGAAAATTTAGATTTCAAGAGACACAATACAATTCAAGAATGCTTCTTCCAACAGACTCATAATTAAGTCCCAGAGGACTGATCTGCTACATAATAGGAAAATATTGTGATGAAGATTTTGGCTGTACAGCTGACTGGAGTTGTTTTTGCGATTTTGCGAAGCAAATTAAAAATTATCATAATTATCGCTGTATAAAGAACTCATGAAATTCTTACCTATGGTGCTGCTCTCACAAGTTTCAAAAACGCTCAAAAATACATTAGTATCCAGTAAGTTTCCAGATGTTTCTGCATTAAATGTTACTCAAGTTCTTGCTTAAATCACTTGAAACCGGGCTCACAATAAAAGTACATTATAGAAAACTATCAATGGATTTGTCTGTAAAAGTATTGAAATAACGTATTACTAACAAAATATATACTTAACCATTCTTCCATGGGGGTTCAAGTGGATTACGACAAGAAACTAGCTAATTAGATACCTACACACTCATTTTATTATTATTAAACCCTTTTAAACCATCACAATTTTATTTTTAATACCTCTATGTCTCAATGTCGTGTATTAAAATGTTTTTTTTCTTGTGGGTCGTCCTTTGTTACACTTAGAACTCATGTTTCTCTATTTCTGTTCAAAGATTCTATACTTAACCATTATAAGAACAATTTGTTTCCCGATTCCTATTTCAGATTCAATAAACATTATAAGAACAATGTCTTCAACATCGGGCATTGTCGAGAGCACCATCAGGAACAAGCTGCAGTCCTCGCTGGAAGCCAAGCACCTGGACATCATAAATGAGTCCTACATGCACAATGTACCTAAAGGTGCCGAGACACACTTCAAGGTTGTTGTGGTATCGGATAAATTTGATGGTTTACCTTTGATCAAGGTAATTAGAAACATAGCATTTTGTAGATAAGGACTCATAGGTTTTATTCATAGGCATTTTATTTCTCAACTTTTTTTTTCAAATTTTTTTTTTAACTTATTTGCACAAAACTTCGTACAATAGGCGACCTTAATGCCAAGAGGCATTCTCTACCAGTCAACCTTTGGGTCAAGCAGAAAGGACAAAGGTGGTGAACATTTCTGAAAATATATTTCTTAAATCCCTGTGAGGCTTACTAAAATTTAGAAATGGTATTTTTTATTTCAGACATTATGCTTTGTGGTATTGTCCATTATGTAGAACCACGTGTGGGGTGCACCACTGCAAGCTGACATCTAAATTTAGAAAATGTTATAGTTTATCTAGATTAGATTGATAGGCTGTAACTATAACAGACATGACTTACTATCAGATGCGTTTGCGGCTTAATATAATGGCTAATGGAATTAAAGGTCTTTATGTCTGCAGAATATAGCCAATAACTAACTAGGAGACCCTAAGCAAGTGCCACAACTGGGTTCATGGCCTACTGCCAGGATTTCTTTTTAAAATATACAAGTTTTGTTATGTAACCCTTGTAAAGTGGACTCCATTTTCCGCACTTAGACTCTCTTTCGGTCCATTGTACGTGATGGGTCGGCTGGTTACAGAAGCCAGCCCAGCTCCGCCCAGAAGCGCAGAAGTTTCCTGGGAACTTCACAGGCTTCGCGGAGCGAACCTCACCGTTCCGAGGATTTGCTCGCGTTGGGTGGCCACAGCATCGCACTCCAGGATCACATGTGTGACGGTTATGTTTATCCCTTGTTGCAGCGCCACAGACTTGTAAATGATTTACTAAAAGAAGAACTACAGACTGGAGTCCACGCTCTGTCAATAGTGGCCAAGACTCCTCAGCAGTGGGCTGACAGCGATAAAGTTGTAGAGAGCAGTCCAAACTGCAGAGGCGGTTTTGGGAAATAGATAGTTGGTTGTAGTCATAATAGTTTAGCTTATATTATTATTATTTTGAATTTAAATGTTACAATAAAGTTGCCTTAAAAAGTACCTATTTTCTTCTATTCCTTCTATTCTATACTATTGTTATGTAACATAATTTAGACTTTCCAATTTTACAACTTGGTGAGGCTGACTGGACCTTTGGGAAGGGAATGATAGCATGATTCTTATAACTTGAATGGTGTGTGGTGCAATAAAGAAATAAAACAATGATATCAACATAATGTATGTAATGATGTTAATATCACTTATTTTATTTTTTGGCTCCAGGACACCTTATTTCAGTACAGTTCCACCGTACCTCCAGTATAAATCTGAAGAACAAACCTTAAATCTTACAGAAGGTAGGAAATTTTAGTTTCGCGAGTTGCTTAGTTAAGAACAGCCCATCTCCTGGCGTAGATTGGAACTTTAGCAAAATTTAATCCCGAGGCGAAGGCGAGCCACTAGTTTCAAAATAAAACCAACAAAGATTGAAGAATTGTAAAATGTTCTATAATATAATTTCATAATACTCTTACGCATACAGAATAATATTCACTTACACCATTAGTACACAGTACAATATCAATCACACATCAGTGTCCATTCACGCACACACCGCCGGAACGGTGTTAGTTGTATCAGAGGTTGAAGTTGTCGAGGCGCAGCTTGCCCTCGTTCTCGGTCAAGTACAGGAGGTCGGCCATGGTTTGCTCGCATATCGCTTCCTCTGCTTTTTCTGACATCTGTAATTGGTAAATAAAAAAAAATTAAAAATCCTTCAACCGATGAATATCGGTTTTAGCCGAATGGCTATGGCCAATATTGCGAACAGCCATTTACGCAGGATATATTATAGTAGTCAAGTTTGTGCGCAAACCTCTGTTTACTCTCTATTCCTTTACCCTGTTAATTTGATGGAACACCTGTGTGAAACGACCGAAGAAAGATCGGGCACAGGATCAACCTCTTAACGTGCTTTCGGAGGCAGGGGAAAATATAAATAGAACTTTAATAAATGAAGCAAACCAATGGTATCACCATACCACCATAGAATTAGACCACGAACAGGTCGCAGGCCGAAACTGTGTCTACCCATTTACTCCTGTTGCATCATGAACGAATGATATTGCAGTCGACCGAAAGTTTGTGACTCCACTGATATTT
This sequence comes from Cnaphalocrocis medinalis, assembly GCA_014851415.1. Taxonomy (NCBI): domain Eukaryota; kingdom Metazoa; phylum Arthropoda; class Insecta; order Lepidoptera; family Crambidae; genus Cnaphalocrocis; species Cnaphalocrocis medinalis. The sequence goes on from CM026280.1 coordinate 14,333,097, forward strand.
CGGGTGTCTTTGGGCGGCGGCAGTCGCTTACTACGAGTATTATGTGGCAGAAGAGCAGACAGATCACCTAATGGTAAGTGATTGCCACCACCGCCCATAGCCAGGTGATCCATCTCTGTAAATTCCTTTCATTGTAATTACCAGACTCCAAATTCTGAATAATAGTCTAACCAAACCCCTGGCTCTAAAGTGACAGCTTTGGGGATTGGGCGCCATTGGGTAATATGAGCACACTCAGAACGACGCTAAAATAAGCGATACCTCTCTGCCACGTGCCTAAATCTATATCTATACTATTTATAAAGAGATAACTTCTATAGACAACGACAAGGCTTATAGGTAAACCGAAAACACGAAACGCTTGCGCGATGTAATTGAGCACAGCGCCATCTATTGGTTCATTTCTGAATTACGGTCCCGAAGCGAAGTGAGGGCGGGCCACTAGTATTATAATAAAACCACTCACCGGTCTATAGCTGTACTCAGTCGAAGGCGGATACTTGAAGTTGGGTCCAAAGTTGACGCTAACCGTCACATTCTTGTGCAACGACACGGACGGGTAGTAGCAGCCCTGGTAGATGTCCGCGAAGGCTTCGCCCTGGCACTCCCCGTTCTTGAAGTAGAAGATCCTGCTGCCCGGCAGCGGCTTGAGATTGTTCAGAGATTCTTGTATGTTGTCCTTGTCTTCGTAGTAGAGGTGGCTCTTGAATTTCACTAAGGGCTGAAAGAAAAAAATAATTGAGACATGCGCTTCCGCCGAAGAACAAAGTCCGATCTCCTAAATGAAACATATTGCAAATCGGACTTTATTCCTTGGGGCAGAAAGTCCGACCTCCTGTATTAAAATATTGCAAATCGGAGTTTATTCTTCGGAACAGTTGCATGATACACTATCCTATTTTGCTAGGGGAATATAGACCTAAAAACAATGGGCAGACTGCATATTAAGCAACCACATCACTTTCACGATACGCCATCTACCGGATTTTTCCCGCCTCCATCTTTGTTTTTGTCAAGCAGCGCTACGAGTGTTAAGAATTGGAACTAAAAACTGCCAAAAAGTCTTCCGCCTTATTACATTACGGCTAGCCATATTGCACGTCTCTCCAAATGGGGCGTGAAACACCACAGCACAAGCGACTCGTGCTCGGGCAGTTTCCACATGAATCAAACTCCTTCCTAACCTTTTCTGTGCAAACGCACACAACCGTCGAAAGCATTTTAAGTTGACCATCTCTTGATGGTATACTGGTCCTATCTCGTTCCTGTTCCAGTCATTCAGCATCTGTTGACGTTCCTCTTCATGCAGCTGACATTCCTTCCATTAGGATTAGGGGTCATCCATAAAGTACGTCACACGTAAAGGGGGGGGGAGGGGGTCGACAAAGTGTGATATGGCGTGACAAGGGGTGGGAGGGGTCCTAAGTTTCGTGACATCACATTTCAAAATCTAATATATCTAGAGGTATTAAATCGCGTAATTTGAAATATTAATTAAACTAAAAAATATTTTCAACTCTATCTTTATGACAATACGGTTTAAATTGTTTTGTTGACGAGTTCATACCGGCCGCTCGAGTGACACGCGCCGATCTCCTACGAGCCCTTTGATTATGCCGCCAAACGCACCGCACCTCGCGTGATTTTATTGTTTCTATTTCATTCGACAATTGACTTTCGCTGAGTGAACGACGTCGTTCTTTTAGTTGTGTCATGTGACGTCACACTAGGGCGGGGGGGTCTGAAAAAATGTGACTACCTGTGACATGGACGGGGGAGGGGCTCAAAAATCATGAAATTCGTGTGACGTACTTTATGGATGGCTTCTTAGGATTAGATAAAGCAGACTGACCCGGTCCTTGTAAGTGCTGGGCGTGAACTTGGTGTGCTTGGAGTCGGGCAGCAGCAGCAGGAAGCCCAGCGTGTCGCCCTCGCCGTAGCCGCCGCTGTAGTGCAGCCCGCGCGACTCGTGGAACCTGACATTACAAGTACAAATGGTAAACTTAACCCAAAGCAGGTCTGTCCCACTCCGCGTGTACCTACGAATTTGCAAGTACATGCGGCGTCCCCTCCGGAGGGCCCAATCAGTAGAAAATCACGAGCGAGCGGCGACGCATGTGCGACAGTTGCGTGCGATAGAAAGAGAACGCACTTCTAGGTATGAATAATTGTAGGTGTTGAACGCTGGGCGGTCGGAATTTCAACTTTATGTTATAGCCGGAGCCATTATTTTTCTATAAACGGTTTTTAGAAGCTTAGGGCTTTCTGTACATGTACTATTAAGTATTCTGTGCCCAAAGACAGTGTGGAGGAGAAAAAGTTATGTGAGTGGGGGAGGAGAAGCCAAAATGGCAATGGTAACCATCCAGCCACAAAGCCAAGTTACTAGTGATGAGCCGGATATCCGAATCAGTATCCGCGGACATCCGTTAGCAAGCTAACAGGTGACCAGTCAAGACTATTGCCACATGTAGCCTTCCAGCCACAATAGAAAGACAACGCAAGAGTGTGGGGGCGGGGAAGTGGGAGATTAGTATATAGCGGCAGCGGAGGGGCAGATTAGTGTGTGGGGATCGGGAGCAGTTAGCGTGGAGTCCGGGGAAGATGCTTCGACATGAATGGGCCGGCTCGACCGGAGTGATACCACGACCTCACAGAAGACCGGCGTGAAGCAGCGTCTTCGCTGTGTTTCGCCGAGTGAGTGAGGGTACCGGAGGCCCGGGGGGGAAGAGGGCGTTAATAGGTAGCCAGCACACTTGTGATTCTACTGGTGTTGCAGGTGTCTATTATTTATTTTAAACTTTATTGCACTATACTCTTATTCATAATCATGTAAAGTAAACTGACAGATGAAAATGACAAGTTTCTATGCATTTTGACATTTTGCATTTGTCAAATTGAGTGATAATGTATGGGGATGACACATTGACATCATGTCAGTTTACTTTACATGATTATGAATAAGAATATAGTTGTTATACAATAGGCGAACTTTAGGCATTCTCAACCAATCAACCTTTGTCTGTTGTGTTTGTTTTTGTCAATGGGCGGCGGTAATCGCTTACCATCAGATGAGGCCTGCTCGTCTGCCACTTATCACACTAAAATCGAGCTCGACGAAAGTAGTTTATTGATTGATTCCTCATAACACATAATACAACGTTAATATATGTCTTAGTAAATAGGGTTAGGGTTGGCACATCATAAATCTTCACCTGGTCCCCTTGCGGCTGCGCCAGGAGTAGCCGAACTTGTCGTACCCGAGCGGCGCCTGCAGGTTGGCGTAGCGCCGGCCCCAGCCCAGCCGCGCCGCCGCGCCCTCCGGCATCTCCTCCACGCCCGCCTCCCAGTACCACGCGCCGCGGGACACGCCTGCACGTATACACCTAACTATGTACGGTAAGCCTGCACATCAAGCTACTACAATCTGTCAAATTTCTTCAATCGAACCTCACTTTTATGTCAAACGTGTTTGGTTCAATATCAACTGAGGAAATTTGACAGATTGTAGTAACTTGATGTGCTGGCCACTGTACATTCATACAGAAAGACCTAGTTTACGAAATAGGTGTGCAATTTAGATCGGGGGTCACCAAATGGGAGCCACTTTGTACGGACCGCGAGCCATATTGTACGGACGAGACGTCATTTGCCGAGCATTTGTACGTGACTGTAGACGCATCTCCTCCACGCCCTCCCAGTACCACGCGCAGATATATCGCTATTAGCGATAAGGCCGCCGATATTGTATTTGGAAATTACTATTAGCATTAAGTTCTGTAATGTGTTGTACAATAAAGAGTATCTATCTATCTACCACGCGCCACGAGACATACCTACACAAAACTCACGTCACTAAGCTACATATACAGAAGGACTAGCTAACGAAAGAGATATACAATTTAAAGCAGGGGTCACCAAATGGGACCGGCGAGCCCATTTGTACGGACCGCGAGCCATATTGTACGAACCGCGAGCCAAATTGTACGGACCGCGAGCCATATTGTAAGGTTCGCGAGCCATATTGTAAGGTTCGCTTGTGCCAATTACCAATCATACACGTTTAGTGCTTTAAGGTCCTTGGCGACTTCGTCCCTTCAGCAATATCTCGGACGGCATACGTTTTTATTTTTTTTTAGTATTGACTTCAAGTTGATTCACTTACCATGCGTGGCCCGCACCATGCAATACCCCTTCTCCCCCGTAACCGCCAGCCGGTCCTCGGAGATCTTCAGCTGCGGAGCCCGGTCGTGGAGCGCCAGCAGCACTATACCGGGGCAGAGGGAGCGGTACAACCACCCTGGGATTGGTTTGCCACTCCATTCGTTACTTTCGTCGAATTCCTGGAAGGTTTTGAAGAAGAGGTTGATTGATGGTAGCATAATGGATAAGACCGCAGTATCCATAAGGGGGGTTGTGGTGAGAATACGAGCATGAGCCTCTGGATTTCTTAAATCAATGTCCGTATCTCTACCATTTGCTCGACAATGAGGGAAAACATCTTGAGGAAACCTCTATGATTCTATCTTTACCATCCATCATCTGAACCATCTTTTTTACACATACAATGAAGATTATTCTATTCTGTTTCGTTGTTTCTGAAACGTGTAACCATGACTCAGTTGGTCTGTTAAAGGATTGCAGCCTTCAGCAGTCAGCAGGCCTTCAGGGTATGGATGACAGATTCAATTGGTACTTAATCTGTTCTTTTGTGCCTGTCATACAGCTATGACTTTTGCCACAGTGTCTGAAGACGGAAGTGTTTAATGCGTGTGTATTGCCAGTGATGACATACGGAACTGAAACGTGGCCGCTAACAATGGGTCGCTTAAGAAAGCTCGAAGTCACTCTGAGGGCAATTGAGAGAGCTATGCTCGGAATCTCCGTGGCAATGGATAGGGCTCATTGCGAGACGGCCGTTGGGGTGGAAAGGTCCTTGGCAGGCCTCCCACCAGGTGGGCCGACGATCTGGTGAAGGTCGCGGAAGTCTCTTGGATGCGGGTGGCACAGGACCGATCTGTGTGGAGAACTTTGGGGGAGGCCTATGTGTCCAGGACTTTTATTGGCTGAAAAGATGATGATGACCTACGACTGTATTTGACTACTGACCTGTCTGAACGGCGCGTGCGGGTCAGGCTCGGCCAGTATGTACCGGTACCCGTCCTTGTTAAAGGGATGCTCGGTGGGGTACCCGTGCGACGGCAGCTTGAGCGCGCCCAGCTCGGCCGCGCGGCCCTTCTTGCCGACCGGCGCGCCCGCCTCCGACGCGCCCCCGACGGCCGGCCGCCGCTTCCCCTGTCGCCCCTTGACGTTGCCCGCCAGTGGGACTGGAAGGACACATCAATATCACTTACTATGATGGAACTGCCTCTTGGCATTAAGTTCGCCTATTGTACGAAGTTCAGTGCAATTAAGTTTTTAAATAAAATAAATAAATAAACTGCTAGATTCTAGATAGAAATTATTGCCCTCATTAAAAATACAAATACAGCACTTGACCGATTATGGTGTGATTGTTATTGAAATGACTACCTACTGAATAGTATTACGAGTATCTAGAGAAGGAATGTTGGAGAACTCCTGAAGCGAAAGTTAAAGTTCTGCAAGATCCTGGAATGTTAGACCTTGGGGTCACACTTGGGGTCGAAAGAGAAGGAAAGACTACATACGACTGAAGGACGAAGTGGCAAAATATGTAAGCTCGAACTAGACCCTACTTGCTCAATACAGATCAATGGACAAAACTGAATGAAGTAAAAATGGGCTATGACGATGTGATTTTAAACTGCACAAGTGCACAATACATTAAATACACGAGTATTGAGCACAGTACGAGTGTATAAGCATTATCAATATTGAATTTACAATCTACCAATCACTACAACAATGGAACCAGTAACAATACTGCTGTTCCAATTATACTGATCTCACTGAGTCACGGGTATTATCCCACGACCGTATAGCAAGCAATCGTGTGTTCCAATTAAAACTAGATTAATTCAATCGTAAATATAGACCATACGTATGAGTAAAGTACATAATACACAAATAAGCTATTAGTTTGTTAACAAACACCATATTTATACCTACCTACTTATAAAGAGACTAGCTCTTATAAGTAGGTAGGTTACATTGTTTCGGAATTTAGTTTTTCAACTTTTCGGATTACATTTACATTTTTAGCCTTGTGGTTGTCTATGGAAGTAATCTCTTTACAATAGTATAGATAGATAACTGATATAGACAACCTAAAGGCTTATTATGTAAGCCGAAAATTCGAAGCGCTTGTGTGATGTAGTAAACAGCGCCATCTATTGTCAAAAATTGGAACATTTAGTCCCGAAGTTATTACAATAAAAATCTCAGTTGTTCATAAAAATGAGATCGCCACACCCGTCCGAAGTACGCAGTTTATTGACATTACACGTTCTGCCCACAACGAAACAAAGACGCAAATATATCTTAATCAATAAGTACAAACACATAGGAAGCTAGCTACCTACTTGTCACGACACCGTTACTGGCTACGGACATAGGAAGCAATTATTTATGCCAAACACCGGGGACAAGTAAACCTTATACATAAATTAAACAAACTAAAATCAACTTTATGTGCAGCGCAATACAGCCACGCGCAAGATAAAGTGTTTCTCGTAAAAGTTAATAGAAAGGTCTGTACTATTTTTAGCAGAACTCGATTGTAGCGTTTTCGATATTTTAAAGACTAATACCGTATTCACGTACGTACATAATATGTTACTGGTCTTTACGTAAGTACTACTTTGTACCCGTCTATCTTGGTGGCAAAAAAATATATCTAGAATAGAAAAAAAGGAGTTATAATATGTTTAACAGATCTGTCTGCGATGGGAAGTGTAGTTATTTAGGAATGGATGGTGCAAGTAGCAGTCATACATTGTGTAAATTCAATTTTTTTTTATCCGATTCTCACCTCAATGCCAAACACAAAAAAGGTGAGAGTGGTGTGATACATGAGACTGTATTTACCTAAAGTGCGGCTGACTGTCCCAGTACATGAGTGTGTTAATCTATGTGTTTCCTGTTTTTTATAATTCAACAGCATGTTACTACTAAAATCACTCGATTAAACTCAATTATTTTGGGCGACGGAGTCATGCTTATTTATATTTATCAACTTAAAGAATAATATTACTATTAGATAAGGTATTTCGAACAAGTAATTAGACGTATTTTTCTATTTGTACATGCGTTAGACTTAAGTTTTTGTCATCATTTTAAATATACTAAAATCACAAAAGAAATATTTTGTTAAATATCCTTAAATAGATAATATGACCTAGATTCCAATTTAAACTACACTAAACTAAATATATTACCAAAATATATTTGAAGTAATATCCTAAACACTTACTATCCATGTCGATACAGCGATATCTGACTCAATGACTGACGAACTTTCGGTGCATGCCAGTGATAAGATAATAACGCCACAGAGCGTCTTGAACGAGTACCGAGACCTAATCGCGTAGTACGTGACTATAGAAAACAAGCGAAAGAAACGGAACAACTAAGCTATACAATCAGTTTTCCTGTAACGAGCGCCCTTCAAACAGTCTTATACAAATTAGTACACATTGAGCAAACATACGCTCAACGCGTGTGATAACAGATAACGGTAAGCAGTCAAGTGTAATAAAAAATTAAAATTAAAAAAATAGCAAAAGTCAACTCACCAGCCATAAAGTTCAAGGTGATTCAGTGTACAATTTAAATCTAAAATCAATAGAGGAGAAATCGTACGCTAAAACGACGATGCCTATGTGAGACTTATCGAAGCAACACACGGCCGCGTCCCATACTGCGCGCGCCTGTGTGTGTGAGGAGACTGTTTACAAACACGGCTGTGTGGAAACAATGTCATTATTCAGTACATGTCTGTAGTCTATAATGTTATGTGCAGAGCGCATGATACGGTAGTATGAGTAGGTTTTTCAGACTTTTGGCGTTTGGCCAAACGTGAGAACGCTCTTCGGTTATGGTGTCCTGGTACTTGGAAAGTTACGCTTCAGCGTACTCTATGCAACTACATACTTCAATGTTAACATAAGTTCAAATCATATACTGAGGAGGTACATACCTAAATAAAGTTTTAATGAGAATTATTTTCAGCATTTGACACAGTCGAAAAGAAGCAATTTAGACGTAAAACACTGATCCTAAGTGAAATAACAAACAAGGCCGGGACCGACGCGATGGCTTACCATGGTTACCATGTGTAAAATCATCTTTATTTTGGATAATCTAGCCTGTAGTTTCCTGCCAAACCATGCAAACGGGGATTCTAGCACAACGGGACGCAAAGTGTCCCTCCTAAGATTTGAATCCATAAAATCCGCTCTTTTAATTATGGTACTTTACAAATACTCGGTCTGTCTATCTATCTGTTTCTCTTTCACGCCAAAATTACTGAACGGATTTTAATGAATTTGGGTATACAGATGGTCTAGACCCTGAAAACGGACATAGGCTACTTTATATTGCGAAAAGGTGGATGTAAAGGGTTAAAAGAAGGGGGAGGGGGGGGTTTGAAAATCCTACTACTATTATAAAGGCGAAAGTTTGTAAGTATGGATGTATGGATGTTTGTTACTCTTTCACGTAAAAACTACTGAATGGATTTGAATGAAACTTTACCACAATATAGCTTATACATCAGAATAACACATAGGCTACAATTTTTGAGGTTTCTACGAACCAGAAGTCCACGCGAACGAAGTCGCGGGCAAAAGCTATTATTAAATAATTAAAAATGCTACCCAAAGATCCCATTCCATGCGGAAGAAGTCGCAGGTAACAGCTAGTTTTACATAAACCTTTTTACAGTAACTTACATTGACAATACATGTTACGAATCATTCTAAACTTGATCAATTGGAAATATTACTATAATTCGCAGGACTTATTAATTTTTTCCTATAAAAAATTTACTTAATTTCATGACATAAGACCTCATCACAGTGACACAGTCATTTTATAATCATGTCAATGCCATTTGATTTACAAGCAAACCTTTTTTGTAATCATTGTAAATTCTGCCAGCTTAAATGAGTTTAAAATCCATATTTAATTCATTTGTTTTATTTACATAATTGATTGAATATAAGCATAAATAGGTATTCGACATTATGAATACATGGAACTTAACAGCGTCGTAAGGCCCAGACAGCAGACACAACGGAAAATCAATTGTTTTATGCCTTTTAAAAGGCTTTTGGGTCATATGACGTTAAAATAGTATTGTGTAGTAGTGGTGTAGCTAATACTCATTGACCGAAGCATCGCCTGTGCTGTGTTTCGCCGAATAAATGAGGATACTAAAGGCCAGATCAGGGAGAAGGGGAAAATCAGGAGATCTCTGCGCCTGCATATTTTTTTCGAATTTAATTTTAAGTTTAGGAATTGTTTAAAAATATTTGCTAGGAATTCTATACAATTACTAGTTTCATACATTTCCGATAACAATTTGTAACTTTACAATCGATTCTGCACTTTACGTCTAACACGTTTAGTTCAATATCACAAGGCTTTCTGTACCACTATGATCAACGTGGAGACGATTAATCGACGTCATCGAATTTATTCTATCTTATACATCTTCTATACTATTTATAAAGAGGTTACTCTCACATTCCACGTCAGAGCTTATAGGTAAACCGAAAACACGAAACAGTTGCGCGATGTAATTTGCTACAGCGCCATCTATTGGTAGATAGTGGAACTACTTTCCCGAAACGATGTGAGGGCGGACCACTAGTATACATATAAAGAAGTTAATTCGATATACATCGACAAATCTTAAATATACAATAATGAACAGAGGTTTTACTTAGGATCATCGATTAATAATACAGGAAATTTAAAAGAAAAAATGTTTTTTGGCTACTTTCACTCCACCCTAATCTACATGATATCAAAAAAGCAAACCACTAGCGCAAAGTAATGCGCACCCAGCGCAATCTGTTGGTATGGTTTAGTTCTAGATGGAGAATTAAGTTCCGAAACGAAGTGACGGCGGGCCACTAGTGATCAATAAAATGATCTATTTGTATTTTTTTTTATGTGATAGGTAGCAAACGAGCAGGCGGATTATATGCTCAAAGGATCACCTGATGGTAAGCAATTGCCGCCGCCCATGGACACTTGCAACACCAGTGGAGTTACAAGTGCGCTGCCAACCTTTCCCCTTCCCTTTCCCGGGTGAGCCTCCGGTACCCTCACTCACTCGGCGAAACACAGCACAGGGGCTGCTTCACGCCGGTTTTCTGTGAGGCAGTGGTATCACTCCGGTCGAGCCGGCCCATTCACGCCAAAGCGTGGCTCTCCCACAATTAAAATGTATATGAACAAAACTTCCATTGAATGCCCAACTGGTAACCATAGACATAAGTTAGGCTATCGTCTCCACGAAAGCTACAAGTCAAGCAGTATTGCACATTATATTATAAGGAACCACTTTGTCTGTGTCCATTAATGTGCCTTTAACTCTAGAGCCACTTATTCAATTGAACTGGTTTTACATTTCGCTCATATTGTAGATGGTGTATTATATGCTCAAAGGAAAGTTAAATCTTGAATACAATGCTTTGCCTCGCGTAGGATTCGTAAATCGAAGCATGGAAACGAAATTCAAAATATCTTGCTATATAAAATCCATTAGAGAGAACAAACTAAAAAATTATGATTGCACCTTTAATTACACTTAGATAAGTCTTAGCTGAATTTCAAATGGACAACTTTTTTTGTACCATCTTTCTTTTACGTCTGTGGTTAAGACTTTATGATAATGTCGTAGCATACCTTAGTACAAAAAAAGCCTTCCTTCCTTCTTTCCGCCGATTCTCTCCCAAACATGTTTGGTTGAGGAACCACAACAATTACACAATTCGCAGAGTCCTTAACATGTAACATAGTTTATGGATAAAATGTATGTTTATCTGTTCAAACATAATATAACTAGTGGCCCGCCCTCACTTCGTTCTGGGACAGTTGTTCCACAGTTTACCAATAGATGGCGCTGAACGTTGATTGTATCGCGCTAGTGTTTCGTGTTTTGAGTTTACCTATAAGCCCTGGCGTGGAACATGAGATTAACCTCTTAATAAATAGTATAGATTTAACCAATAACAAAAAACAAAAACACTTACCAGTAGCAATCCCCATGTCAGTGACCTTGAGCTGGCCTTGCTTGATCATCGCCTCGTAGTTAGGCTTGATAGCGGTGAGCTCCATGTTGAACAGCCCAAACATGGACCCATGCGACTGAGTCTTCTTCATACGGTGAAGAGGACTTGGATGTCCTTTATCAGAGCTCGCTGGACGGTGGCGTACCATGACTGAGTCACCCTAGAACCAAATTACTTGGTGAAGTTTGATAAGCATATTATATGATTATATCATCTACTCAGTTAACATCAGTGTAATAAACCATGACCATGGATCATGATAGGTACATGACATACTTATAATGGCAGCTTTAGTAAAATATATTTTCATAGTATTTCATACCAACTGAAACTGTCTTTTACAGATTTACCTGCGAATGGCATTCAAGTAAATGAGGTTAGGATGAGTAGCAGAGTAGTATGGTCAAGAGAGACATTATTCATTATAATACATTGGAGCAAGCAGTTTCGAGGTACCATGGCATGGTACTTACTTGTTTCAAAATAAGAGTAGAGAATATTGTCTATCTTATCTGCCTATTTTATCTAAAAAACATACCTTCGGGGCATGGTAGTCATAGCTTCCCAATACTGATCAATATAGGGTATTATTTCCCGGTCCTTGCTGAAGAGGAGCTTATTGCTGCCATCTTTAACACTCTCTTGTCTTAAGTTTGCTATGGCCGTTAGGCACATCTGCGGGAATGCTGTATAAAACAAAATCTTCAGTTAGACACAAACTATTCATTACAATGATTGGCATTTTAAATAATACTATTATCATCACAACACAACTCAAGGTTGAAACTTACGAGCTTGATTTTTCTTGAATGTTTCCAAGCCAGTTGGAGAACAGTTTTTGCAAATAAACAAATAATTTGTCATGAATGGTACCAGCTTCCCCAACTGGTAGCCAATGCATGATTCGTGAAACCATCTATTGCACGACGCACACAACAGCTCTGCTATGTTTAGATTCCTATCTTTGCCGCTAAAACAATAATAGAGGTTAAGGTTTTATATAAACAAAAAAATAGTAATTTGACGTTTTTTATATTACATACCAGTAACATGTGCCTTGAGATTCCCCAGAAAGTTTGCGTGATTTGTTTTTATCAATACTGTCCATTGTTTATGAGATTCAGATTGAATTTGTGGTGAAAAGTATTCTTAGTCTACCATCAGGCTATCTCCTCTTCTTTCATCAACCAACGGTTCTGGAAAATAGAAGACATTAAAACATGGCATAGAAACGGTTATGAAAATGTATTATGTTAATAAAAATAATCAGATTAAAATCCAAAAAAATAAGATTAATGATTCAGAAACCTTCCTTCAAAGTTAATAATAAATCATGCATGAAAATCAGATTTTTGTTTGCTTTTGCAAAATTACCTTGTCTCACATCACTGGCGTTAATTTAATGAATATTTCCTCCACTCTTCAACCAATCAAATTTTTTTATTAAATACAAACATCATCTACTATTGGCTAAATAACTGTCAAAATTCTGAAAGTGTCTGTATAAGTAACATCGTATCATTGGATGTATCGATAGTGCTCAAAATTTAATCGATATTTTTATTCAATTGATTAATCTAACTTATAATTTTGTATTTATTTGAGAAGATTCATGAAAAGACTTAAATATTAGAATGATTTTAAGCAAGCAATAAATTCAATTGCAAAAGTTGTATTGCAATTGCAACCAATCAATTGAATTCCAGATGTGCAGTGTAACCCTAGTAAACTTTTTTTCATTTTAAATTAAAAAATAACGGTTGCTATGGTGATTTAATGGTGATTGTTTACAATATTCAATAATTTTGTGAAACTTATTGCCATTAATCGTTTTTGTTAAATATCTATCGGCGTTCCGCTTAAGAAATACAATGGATTCGGTAACAAGCACTGAAGATTTATGTGTTGAAGTCAAAACCGCCAAAGAAAACCTGCTTTTGGAAATAGTGAAGGAGTTAAGTAGTGATCCGGGGAGCAAACTATCCACCAAATTGAGAGGGAAAGTAAACAGGATAATAGCGGACTGTGACCTGACGCACCACACCAGTTTGCATAAGCTTAGCACCGCAGATGAGAGTACTTCAACGCTATTAGGTAAGATAAAAAAAAACAATGTTAAGTATTCTTTCTATGATTGAAAGGTATAATTATTATGATAATGACTTTGTTCTTATATTATAGGCTTCCTGCATCAAACTACTGCTGAACTATCATTTGATGAACAAGCAGAACTAAACCAAGCCATCGTTAGCAAAATTCAAAACAAACTGCCTACATACACAGCAGAACTGGAACACTTAAAAAAAAGCATTGGAAGTCAGAAAAAATCTAGCCGGGACCAGGTGAAAGAACTACGGGAAAGCCTGGACCAGAAGCTGAATACTTTGCAAGAGCAAGAGAATGAGAAGGTGGAACTGATGATGGAATGGCTCAATCACCGCATCAATGATTTTTCTGGATTCAATGATAATTCTAAGCGAGCTGCTTAATTTGAAAACAAAGATTTTGGATCTGAAATCAAAGTATGTACCCTGTTATTTTTATTTTAAAATGTTCAGATGAACAATAGCTTGCTGGATAATCTTTCGCAGAAAAAGGCATATTGACAAAGTATTTTGTTTACTTTGACTACTCCTACTGTTGATAAAGGAAAAATGTTATGCCCAGCAGAATTACAATCAATACTAAAGCCCTTGGTATTGTCAGCACATACCTAGCTTTTTATATGCTCCAATATTTTCTAAATACAATTATTAACTAAATTATTTTTCTTTGTTTCAGAATATTGCATCTACAAATCTTGCAGAACATTTTTACAGAAACCAATCAGTCTATGAAAGCATACAGTGAGATCCACAAAGACCTAAAAGATAGCATCAAAGAGACTGAATTGAGGATCAAGAACTTCCGAGAGATCATTGATAGTGATTTAAATTAATATCTTTACAATGGGGGCCTTAGAGGTTGGCAAATGACCTGTTAAGTAGAAGGTCAGCAACAGGGCAACTGCTAATACAGGGCATGGGAGCAGGTCTGTCACACATAGTCCCCACCTACTTCTACTCTAGACTGAACCTAGCTGCTGCCCAGAAGTAACTTAATGTTACTTCTGGGCGTCTGCTCTAAATAGCAGTTACCCAGAGTCTCACATATTCTAGGCCTTCATTGTTCCTTGACTAACATTTTAATAGCCAAGTTCACAAAGGCTTTGTTATTCATACTTACTTAATTTTATTTACTTCAATAAATTGTTGAAATATTTTCTGCGATTAATTATTGCTTTCAATTATCTCGAAAACGAAAGTTATTTGAACCTAAGTTACTAATGAAAGGTTATCGGTTACATTCCTTCGACCTTCAACCAGGTGAGTTATAAACCTATTTTGTTTTAACGTTATTTTTACGATAGCGTTTAAATGCCTGAATCTGTCTGTTTTTTGTATAAAAATGATATTGCTATTTTATAGCTATAGGCGTTTTCAATATGTATTGCGAAAGTTGCAAGTGATGGAGTTCAAAGATTGTCAGTGCTCTTGTGACTCAGTTAAAGAATCAAATCATTAATTTGCTATTAAATAGGGTTAAGGGTGTGTTTGTGCGGCAGCAATCTGTTACCATCAGTTGATACATACCTACATACATGCGCAAGTACAGAGACCTCTGCGTGTTTCGGCGTGAATGACAGACAAACTTGTAGGAGAGACGATACGATATTATAATCTACCTATAACAAACCCTTAAAGACCAAGGTCTGCTAGAGCCGACATTTGGTGTCTTCTTATTTTGTCTAACCTACACATACACACAAGCACATAAACATATACACTCATTATAATATAAGTCATCTCAGTATGGTTGAGCATATGACAGAAACAGAGTGTAGTTACGGAACCTGTGGCGGCGGGAGAGACACGATACGATGAACAGTCGCGCGTAAATCAACGTACTCTTCGATAGAAATGTCAGCTATGACCAGGAAGCCAATTCTCGGCTTTCGCCGTCTATGTCGAGTCGACTTCATAGAACGCACAACCAATAAGAGAACACAGATTACAGTATGTCGACATTCCTATCTTGTTCTATTCGTCTATATGCGTTCCACGAAGTCGACTCGACATTGAAGTCGAATGTAGAGATTCATACATTCGTCGATACAAAATTCCGATTCAACTTCGAGAATTGGTACCCTGTCTTTTTATATGTTTGTGCCTTGACAGTGTGAAAAGTTTGAATTTCGTCAAAATATGTTTAGGTATTGTCCATCAAAAAAGGGTATTGTCTATCTTGTCTGTTTTCTTTCAAAGCCAAGGTAATGAAAATCTAATAGTACCTACCTACTTGTCACCTTGTGTAATTTTATTATTTGATGTGTTTATGACGAGAATGAATAATGTTATGACGGCTCGTTTAGCGCAGTGGTTTGAGTGCCGGTTGCGATGCAAAGGGTTCGATTCCCGTACCAACACAAATGTTTGTTGATGTAACAGATGTGATGGTTCTGCGTCTTTGTGGTACCTACCTACCTTCGTTGTACTACCTCGTTCTCATAATACAAGGGAAAACCTAAGTTTGGGACCTGGACAGTTTATCAATTAATGTTATCTCAGTTTACATAAGACTCGCCCCCACTTTTTTCCCCCACTTGTTCGGGAACAATTTTGCTAAAAGTTCCAATCTTCGCCAATAGATGGCGCTGGGCGTCAATCACGTCGCGCTAGGTTTTGTGTTTTCGGGTTCCTTATAAAGCTTTTCGTTTCTGCAAATTTAACCTATTTATACCTAAATAGTATAGATAGAAGACGGTAATAATAACTTATTTCAAAGATAGAACAAATCACCAGAATGCATTTAAAATGTGTGGCTGTTAATAGTGAGTGTGCCTACACTTCGAGTTTTTTTCTTGAAAGCGAAGCTAGCAGATTCTATAAGTACAGACAACCACACATCAGGTTTCCACAACCAGTCAAATTTCCTCAATTGATATTCAACCTAATATGTTTGACAGTAAGATGGGAGTCGATTGAAGAAATTTGTCATTTTTGTATACTTACTTTGATGTGTGGCTGTACGTACCAATGCCAAATTAATTACCATCACTCAACACCGTGGACCAATTGTCTCTTTCAACCATTTTACACACATCTGCGAATACCTACTTTACGTCCGTTCGTCGCACCCGTCTTATTGTCTTAGACAATAAATCTACCCACTCTAATGACAGTTAAAAATAACATAGCTGGGTCAAAACATCGAGATAAACTAAATATAACATGTAAATGTGAATAATAATTATCATAGCACTTAATGACATTAAATGATTTATACAATCGTGTAGATTAAGGTTTTAGTCCGTCATACGCCATTGAGTTGGTCGGATGTGTGCCTCGATTTTATTTTAGTTACCGTTGCCATGGATTGGACTAAAATTGTCGAGATATGCCGGAGCTGGTTTTGGTATGAGTTTTTATTTGAATTCTTTTAATTTAGTGAAGGATTGGAAGCGCATTTTATTAACGTTCTACGTTTAATTCAAACCAAGAGATTTTAAGTTGTGGTTTACCATTAATCCTATAGCTGTTATTAATTATTATTGGTGTTTTCAAGGTGTCTGTTTATTCATAAAAATGTTATGGTTGGAGTGGTGTGACCACATGGCGTTAGTGGTTAGGTAAACATTGCATTAAACTAGTTTGTAATGTTATGCGCGAGGCATGTATGTAAACAATTTTCTTATTTGATAAGCTGGGTCGCTGCACGATTTGAACTAGTTTCCGAGAAGGCCTAGTTAAGTTTTGTTCATAATAGGTACCTAGTTAGAAATGAGAAAGGAAAAAGTTGTGATTAGTGGTAAACGAACTGTGCGTTTAATTTCTTATTCCCATAGGTAAAAGTTTTTAAGTAGGTATCACAGATTTCCCTGTAGATCTGTTGAGTTCAATGATAATGACAAGAAAAATAGATTCTTTAGGTAATACATTTCTTAACATCATTGCATTGTAGGTACCTACTGTCAGTAGGTATATTTGTGCCTATCTAAGTTATACATAACTTAGGATTTTTATTATTTAGGTACCTTATGAATTGAAAATCAAAATATACAGTAAGATGCTTTCTACATTTTAGCGGCATAGTTTTACACCGAAATTGCAAAGTTATAGTTCGTATTTTACGTGCATCTGTACCTACCTAGGTACAGAGAGTTGGTAATTATACTGGTAACTTACTTACTTATTTGCTAAAGTTGTTCTCTTTTTATGAATTTTTACGGGAGATTAGGTTACATAATTATTTAAAGCTAACCTAGACCAATAAGACCTATCAAAATAATCAATTTCTACGTTAGGTTACCAGGTGCTTACGAGTTGGTACATTCTTTATCATTTTATCGTTTATATCTGAGAATTAGTTTTACTTTTACTTAAATCTTTAATCCTACTTTTTAATCTGATAAAGTTTTAGAAACATTCCATGCTATACATAATTATACTTAAATACAGTTTTGTGTGTTTAAGTAAACAATAGGCAAAGAAATTGCATTCAGAAAAGAATAACATGACGAATTTCATGTTCCACCATCTTTGAAAAAAAACGTTAGACACATTGCTTATAACATCATAATAATGAATGACGGAAGACTGATCCGATATTTTTGCTCGTAAGTGTACCTATAGATTGAGGTGGTGCACTTAGTTGCACTAGAAAAGACCACTGTGTTATTACGATAGCCTTGTCGCTTAGCATTAGGCTATCCGTCTACTTGTTAACCACCTGGCATATAAAAATGCTAAAATTATGCAGTTTTTATATTGTTGTTGTTCATACAAAAAGTAAATTAAAAACCCAATTATAATAAACTAAGGCGCTATAAAAGGCTGTAAAATGAACAATACCTTTTGTATGACATTTAATGATTCAATTTACTCTAAAAGTGTACCTTCTGATATCGTATGACTGCATGAAAAGATAAATACTTATTTGCAGAAAAACATGATAAATACAATCAACAATGCAAAATTACTTAGTCACCACAAGTGAACTTATGAACTTGGATCTCTTACTTTGTTTTCACTTACGAGTATGTCATGATGACTTACTAAAGGCCAAAGGTCAATATACAAGGATTAGATAGTACCTATACAATTAGTAATAATATTATGGTAGGAATTAACGCCATTCTGAACAACGTTTGTTCAACGACTTTTCGAAATTCGTAGAAAAAATTTTCGACTCCCCATACAAAACGACCGTACTTTGACCGACTTTGTATGAAAAGTTGAATTTTTTTTACGCGAAGTTCTAAAATCAAAGAACAGATATTGTTTAGAATGGTTGGTAAAACAATGTGGTTAAAGGGATGTAAGTATTCACAGATACATCCTGTATAATAACGAGTTGAGTTCCCAAATCGTGGATCATCGTCTAAGCGCGCCTCGAGCTCCAAAGCTACAGCTTTGGACCCAACTGGGAATTATACGCTAAGATGAAAGAGAGAGAGAACGTTTTTTGAATTGACATAATATATTTGGACAGTATTATTATATTTTCTGTTTCCTCTTTGGTTTGATTTCTGTACACAAGTGCTACGGAGTCAGGTCAAATGAATGTGGTGTTGTGTGACTTTGTTTATTTATTTAACATTGGATATGTGGCTGGGCAGTGCCTACCTACACATCACATTAATTAAAAACTACCTACTTATAAGCTAAAAAAAATATCTCGTTACTAAGGATCTAAAGATAGTGAATCGTTATTTTCACACTAATAGGAAACATTTAAGGATAAATATGTCGTTAAAAAATTAAACGTGCAATGTCGAAATATCTTTGATAAACTCGATATCGGGTTGGCCTGTAGTACATAAGTAAATAATCGTAAGATACGATTTCTTGTGCTATTGACTGATAAAATTTCGGTGCCAAGTCGCCCTACGGTTTTTCCAAAGTAGGTGATAACGCCCCCATGTATTTAAGTAAATAGTTTTTCATTTAAGTAAATATTTTTAGTGTAGACAGCATACAAAATAGGTTTGGTAAACTGCTACCTTACAGCAAGACTACACTAAAAACTGCCGAACTTCTATGACTAATTTCTTTTGATATTTCAAAAAGAGTTTTTTTAGAATACGTGTTGCATTAAGTGTGTAGGTATAACTATTAATAATATATTTTTTGTTTATGGTTCGTAACAAATTGTTAATTATGCCAATGTCAAGTGCTAAAATGGGGTAATCCACAACGTTTGTTATTTTATCATTGCTGCATTGTTTTGAACTTACAGCTTGACGTTTCGGTCACATTGGATTTGAACCCACGTTTTCATCCACGATTTCACTGTTAACGCTCTTAACGATTACACCACTTTTAGGTTATATTTTAACAATTAAGACCACAGATATACTTAGAAGGTCAACGTGAACAGTTTTTATTGCAGACCGTACCCAGTTTAAATTAATTTTTAATATGATTTGTTCCCTATCTTTAAACCGGATGATGCAATGACTGGCGTCAAAAATAAAAAAGTTAGAAACTTGATTTTCCGGACTTGAAACCACGGCCTTATTGCGCAAGTACCTATCTAATAAAATTTATGAACCAAAGACGTCACAGAATAATTTTTACGTAACTCAAATTGGAGATGAGTAATGAAACAAGTTTTGTATATCAACTTTTAAATGATTTATTGACAGATATTAGATAATTCTTTATTGCACAGAAATAAAATACAGGTATGGCACGACCACCACATGCTGTACCTCTACGTACAGCCACACATCAAAGAATACAAAACTGTCAAATTTCTTGAATCGACTCTCATCTTACTGTCATACACATTAGGTTGAATATCAATTGAGGAAATTTGACAAGTTGTGGTAAACCGATATGTGGCTGGTTGTACAATGATGTACAAGCCATGAGGCAATTTCTAGGTCTATCGATCTAGAGGGATTTCTTCTCACTTATGCTAGATTGGGCGAGGATTGATTCTCTTCCTAAAAAATTGAATAGGGGGTAGTTGGGAGGGATCTGGGTAGAAGCCTACACTATTATTATTACGTCGCAAAAATATATGATTAACCACGCCGGGTTTTTGAGAAGATTTTGGGCAAGAAAGCGTGACTCATCTGGTAACACTGATTCCTTTATTTTTCTAGCAATAAAGTAAAGAAAAGTATCAGCCTATATACTGTCCCACTGAAGGGCAAAGACCTCCATCATAGAAATCAAACTTTTTAGGTACCTATACACAGTCGTCGCTACTGTGACGAGATTTAGGCTTAATTACCATGCTTGCCTAATGGGATTGTGATTGATGATCACAAACCCGAGCTTTGACTTGATTTCTATGATAGTGACATACGTCCTGCCGTGGGTCAATAAATAAGCTGATGATACATTACTTTAACCATTTCCAGCCCAATATCTGAAGTTGTTGGCGTAAACAACCTCATATTTGGATCTCACGGCCGCTTACCATCAGGCGGAGTGAGGTCATCTTGATTGTCCCCAATATAAAAAAGTAGCAAAATAACCGGGAAGCGCATATCGCTGGATGGACCAGGTCAAGAAGGATCTTGGTCACCTTCAAAGGCCGGATTGGCAAGAGGTGGCTGAGAATAGAGCGGAGTGGAGAATTTTCGTGTCGGAAGCCAAGATCCACTTCGGGTCGCTGAGCCAGCGTAGTAAGTAAGCAAAATAACTAAGCTGATGTTACTTTTATCATTTGCAGCACAATATCCGAAGCTCTCGGCGTACAATGGGCCCCGACCAACCTCCCGATGGAGCGGCGGCTCCAGACCCTCGCGGCTACGGGCTGGATCTGCCTGGTCCTCTTCGGGGAGGGCCTCTGCATATACCTGGCCATCCAGCTGCTCTACTCCTCGTGGTGGTGGATAGGAATCCTGTATGCTGTTTGGATGCTGAATGACATTGAAATCTGCCATAAAGGTGGGAGAAGGTAAGTCGGATACAAAATAGTTTTTTTTTATTGATTTATAACGGATAGAGGGCAGAAGGCTCACCTGATGGTAGTGATCACTTTAACTGGCCAAATGGTGCATTTGGCAGTGACTCTCCCAAGGTGTGTTCGATCTTTCCCACTTCTGTTTGTTCAGTGTCTTGGTGTCGTATATGTATATGTATCTATTATGTACCTACCTAATTTGTTGTCTGATATCCGTAACACAAGTGATTCTGTTGTGCAGAATTCCCTTCTCAGATTCAAAATCTTTTGGGCAATTCATCCCAAAAATTTACAATACTTTTTACTTTTATTTAAGTAGGTATCTTATCAGGTATCGTCATAATTAATGTAAATCATCTGGCAGGGCTAGTTTTGTTGCAGTGTCGCCTTAATGAACAATGGCTTCTGAGATCACTCGTATCTTTGTCTGACTGATACAGGGACGTAAGCTACATTATCATTACCAACTTTATGTTTTCAGATTCGAATGGGTACGCAACTGGTCTTGGTGGCAATACTACCGCGACTACTTCCCTATCAAACTAGTGAAAACGGCGGAACTAGATCCCTCCAAGAACTATCTCTTCGCTTGCTTCCCCCACGGAGTGGTCAGCTCTGGAGCCTTCGGGGCCTTCGCCACAAACGCCCTGGACTTCTACAAGGTCTTCCCTGGAATGTCGTGTAACATGATCACGCTTGGAGGACATTTCCTAGTGCCGTTCTTTAGGGACCTCATCCTGGCGCTAGGAGGCTGCTCGTCCTCTAAAGAGAGCTTGTTGCACCTACTTGATCTGAAGAAGTATAGGGGGAAGTGCGTTGCGTTGATAGTGGGGGGAGCGGCTGAGGCTCTGGACTCGCATCCTGGGGAGTACAAAGTGATTTTGAGCAGGAGGAAAGGATTTGTTCGTGTTGCAATGCTGTCAGGGTATGTATTGTTTCATTAGTGTTCTTTGGTTACAATAGGCTTTTTAGAACCACCTTCCGAATAAACCTTATTATATGAACGCACTAAAAGTTATACTCTGATTCATAATCATGTAAAGTAAGTAAACTGACAGATGTCAATTTGTCATCCCCATACATTATCACCAGGGGCGTCTTTCCCTTAGGTGCAGGGTGTGCGTTGCACACGGGCGCCGCGGTCCTAGGGGCGCCCGGCGCCGCTCGCAACGGAGCCCCACTCGGCGCGCGCCCGCGCTGGCTGTCGGCCGCGCTTTGATAACCAACGTAAAAAGAACTCCAGTTTGCATACATTTTGTGTAGCACCTGGAGCTCTTCTTATAGTATTTGTCGTATTACAGCAAAGCAAGGCGTGCGCTCCCTTTTACTTGGGGCGCCTCTGGGCGCTGCCCTACATTACATGTGGGGGTTTTTTGCGCAGATCGCGCCAAGTCCCGCAATCCAGCGGTAAGCGGCAGCTTCCTGCCTCCCTGTCTTCCCCCTGCCTCCGCATCCAGTGGAGGTGCTGGTGTGGCTGGGATTTCAGGGCCTTACTGGTAAGCCTGCGGGCTCTCTTTCCCTTCCCTGTCCTGCAAACAGCAGGGTACGGGTCTGCGAGGGAGTCCTGCAGGTATCTGCTGGTAGTGCCTGCGTTGCAACCCAGCGGCGTGGGCGTCCATCCGGGGGGATTTTTGGTAGGTAGGCCGTGGGAGCGGCCCAGGGGGCGTATACGCCCCGTAGTTGGGGAGGTGAGGCCGTACTGGCGTGCCTCGCAGTTCCTGAGGCGGGACGCAGCGATAAAGGTTCGCCCTTTCACGTATTCCGCCACCGTGCCTGGATCTGCCGGAAAAGTCGGAGAGGTTTTAGTGGGTATGCCTCTGAACGGTCTCTGATTTGCAGAGATACAACCCAGAGGAGAACCCCACACTACTCGTCGGTCTCCCAACCGACGGGTGTGCATAAAGCGGCGCCGATCACCGGCGCCGACGTCTGCAACGGGCATGCTCTTTAGCGGCTGCAACGCACTCGCGGTTGAACCAGAGCTCATCTTTACGACCATTAGAGACATCAGTAAATGGATTGTAGTATTCCATTCCTATACTGATCTCGTTAGCTATGGCCGCTGCACACTCCGAGGGATCCTTTCCTCCAAAGCAGCTCTGCCCGCAAGGGACTCCACTCCGGAACACGTGCCTTTTGCGCACTGGCCAAAGCTGTTGAGGGGAATTTCTGTCAGCCTCCTTTCCTTTCCTCCTTTACGCAGAGGTGAAGACGAGTTGGCCTCGATTACTTGACCCATAGATTGGCGGAGTCCATCGAAAGCAAGGGGGAAGCCTGGACATTGCGAAGGCCTTTGATCAGGTCTGGCACAAAGCGCTTATCTCGAAACATCCTGCCTATGGGTTGCCCGAGAAACTATGCGAATGGGTACACAGCTTTTTCACGGGTCGTAGCATCAAGGTGGTTGTCAACGGTTCATGCTCAGACCTAAAACCCGTAAATGCTGGTGTACCCCAAGGCTGTGTGCTATTCCTCCTGTATATCAATGGCATGCTACATACCAGTGGCATTCTTTGCTATGCGGATGGCAGTACGGGCGATGCCTCATATTCCGGCCATGCAAGGTTTTCTTGAGCCCACGTCGATGAGTGTCGGAAGGACCTTGTGTCTGTCATTGAGAATACTCTAGATCATGGTGTCGAGTTGGGGTGACATGAATCTAGTCGAATTCAATCCCAAAAAGTTGTGTCTTTTTGGGTTTGCGCGTTTACTGCGAAAAAAACCGCCTTTGTCGTTTCTCCTCTTTTTCAGGACTTTCAGGCCTTAACGCCAAAGCGAGCATTGCGATTCTTGGCGTTGATATTATAAGTGACGTTCAATCTCGGGGTCATTTAGAGGAAAAGGGTTCATTTGCGGACATTAAGTTATTTTTATTTTTAAGACCACATTGTATATACACCAAATGAAACAATAAAGATTTATGATTATGATTAAGGCTACCTAAGTAAGCCTCTAAGAATCTGGGTGTCCTCGGCAGAGCAATGCTGCAAGGTGGTACTTTACGCCATCCCACCGCCTTCAGCTCTATAAGGCGCAAGTCCGGCACCACATGGAGTACCTACTGCTCCCATCTCTGGGCCGGGGCACCCCAATATTAGCTCCTCCCGTTAGACCGCTTCTAACGTCGTGCAACTCGAATAGTCGGTGACGAGAATCTCACTGATCGCTTAGATTCTGTGGCACTGCGGAGAGATGTTGCATCTCTTTGTATCTTTTACCGCCTTTATCCTGGTGAGTGCTCTGAGGAAATGTTTGAGTTGATATCCGCTGCCAAATTTCACCACCGTACTACACCACGTATGTACCTGGATAGTTGGCGATCCTCTACTGTGCGCTTTACACGACACTTTCTGCCGCGCACCTCCTCATTGTAGAATCAACTTCCTGCAGCGGTATTTTTGAACTGGTACGACATCCAGCGGTCTGTTTTCAGGGAGCCCAACCAGTCGACGTGGTGGGCATTGAAATCCCCTTGAAACACCAGTTCGCTGTTAAGAAACCGCGACTGAGCGTTGTCTGCCACCTTACTCAGGTGTTCGAAGAGTCGAGTTGTCGCGGTGTCTCCTTTGTGGGGTATATGCACACGTAGATTCTGCTCGTCGAGCCTAAGTCTACGCGAACGCAAAGGATGGAAACTGATGGGTCCTCAAGGCAGTAAAGACGATCACAACAGATGTCCGCCCTGACGAAAAGGCATACACCGGCCTTGCGGTGAAAGGACTCTTCCAGCACATAGCCGGGATAGTGCTGGTAACGAATCTGTGAGGGTTCCGTTATTTGCCATTTGGCTACGGAACCCTAAAAAGGAAGGGTTATTACCCACCCATTACTACATTTTCCGTTATTATTACGTACTTACGTAGTAGGTCGTTCTAATTTTTTTTTTATGTGATGGGTGGCACAGACGGAACACCTGATTGTTAACATTTACGGAATGGTTCGTGTTTTTGAAGCGTATAAAAAAACCCGAAAAACCCGTGTTTTGATTTTCAAACCCGGGTTTTTTGTGACTCTTAAAACCCGGAAAACCCGGGTTTTTTCGGATCGGGTAAACCCGGGCTCGATGCCCTAATTTTGACCGCGCGCTTGCTACGGGGCGCTAGGGCAATGTTTGCACACGGGCGCCACATGAGCTAGAGACGGCCCTGATTATCACTCAATTTGACTCATGCAAAATGTCAAAATGCATAGAAACTTGTCATTTTCATCTGTCAGTTTACTTTACATGATTATGAATCAGAGTATAGTTTAGGCAGTCAAAGGGGTATAAAAATCTGATTTTCCATCCTTTTGGCATTGCTGATAGGTACTGCTTAAGCATTTTCTCTTCATTAACTTCTTAAATATTCTGATATTAACAATCGTATTCTATTCGTAGCTTAGCGTAAAGGGCGGGGGGCGGTGCGCCCCGAGCGGCTCTTAGGGGGCGGCAAAATCTCTGCTTTACCATGGGAGGGGAAGTTGAAGAATAAAAGAGGTTGGCTTCCTCTACGCCACTGCACTGCTGTAGGGGAGCGGCGGCTAAATCTAGGCCAGTGGTTCTTAACCTTTAAGTCATGAGGGACCATTTTACCAAAATTCTATCGTGTCAGGGACCAAAGACTCGGACATGCGTCGCGGCGTCGTTTGCGTTGACTCGAATCATCACGTCACTTCACTTGTTTATTACGATGTCTTCGCGGACCACTTGGAATGCCTTCAGGGACCACCAGTGGTCCGCGGACCACCGGTTAAGAACCACTGTTCTAGGCTTTACCCGGAGGGGGTGGGGGGGGCTGAGGAACAAAAAGAGACGCAATACAGTCTTTTCCGTTTCGGGTGGCCGATACCCACACTACGCCTCAAAACAATTACCTGCTTATTTGTTTCAGAGCGCCTCTAGTCCCCGTCCTCTCGTTCGGCGAGACTGACGTGTTCCGCCCCTTCAACAACCCCAAGGACAGCGTGCTCCGCCGCGTCCAGGAGAAGGTCCGCCAGCTGACCGGCATCTCGCCCATGTTCCCCATCGGCCGGGGCATGTTCCAGTACTCGTTCGGCGTTGTTCCGCTGCGAGCGCCTATCACTACTGTCGGTGAGTTGACGTCTCTTTTCTGACCACATTTCTTAGCAGTATTTTAAGTTAACAATCCCAAAGACCGCGTGTTCCACCGCGTCCAGGAGAAGGTCCGCCAGCTGACCGGCATCTCGCCCATGTTCCCCATCGGCCGGGGCATGTTCCAGTACTCGTTCGGCGTTGTTCCGCTGCGAGCGCCTATCACTACTGTCGGTGAGTTGACGTTTCTTTTCTGACCACATTTCTTAGCAGTATTTAGTTAACAATCCCAAAGACAGCAGTGCTCCACCTGCGTCCAGGAGAAGGTCCGCCAGCTGACCGGCATCTCCCCGATGTTCCCCATCGGCCGGGGCATGTTCCAGTACTCGTTCGGCGTTGTTCCGCTGCGAGCGCCTATCACTACTGTCGGTGAGTGGACGTCTCTTTTCTGAACGTTTCTTAGCAGTATTGTAACAACCCCACGGACAGCATGCTCTGCTGCGTCCAGGAGAAGGTCCGCCAGCTGACCGGCATCTCGCCCATGTTCCCCATCGGCCGGGGCATGTTCCAGTACTCGTTCGGCGTTGTTCCGCTGCGAGCGCCTATCACTACTGTCGGTGAGTGGACGTCTCTTTTCTGAACGTTTCTTAGCAGTATTGTAACAACCCCACGGACAGCATGCTCTGCTGCGTCCAGGAGAAGGTCCGCCAGCTGACCGGCATCTCGCCCATGTTCCCCATCGGCCGGGGCATGTTCCAGTACTCGTTCGGCGTTGTTCCGCTGCGAGCGCCTATCACTACTGTCGGTGAGTGGACGTCTCTTTTCTGAAAACGTTTCCTAGCAGTATTTTAACGACTCCAAGGACAGCGTGCTCCGCCGCGTTTATATGTTAATTATATCCTATTTATAAATAATTTATACCCTATCCCAGGTTTGAAAGCTATAAATGAGAGGATAAACCGGACTCGACCGAAGTGAAGGCACAAGGCGGCAATCTTACCATCAGGTGATCCGTCTGATCGTCTTCTACCTATCACATAAAAATAAATAATAAGACATGGATAGCTGGCTATAACTGATATTGATATCGCAAAGTACGTTAACCTACGCGTTAATATATCGTATCGTGACTCTCCAGGTGACATTGTGTTTGCCATTGTGCTGAACCCAACTAATAGCTACAGTGCTACTTATGACATAAAAAAAAATAGAAAAGAGCGCGACCAAATACCTAGTGTTCCGCCCTGATATACTTACTCATCTAAGTACGCCACTGGCAATGCCTATATCCCTAATCTTTACATTCCAGTGGGAGCACCAATGGAAGTGAAGAAGAACTTAGAGCCCACTGCGGAGGAGGTGGACGCCGTCCATGCGGAGTTCACGCGTCGCCTCCAGGATCTGTTCGAGACTGGCAAGAAGAAGTACCTGGCCTAACCACAAGGACGCCCGACTGGTTATTACTTAAACTTTTTAAAACTAGAGTGAATAGGCCACTGGGTAAGCCCGCTCCATCGTATATTGCATTAAAAAGTCATGAAATAGGCTTGTTTCCAAGGTTAGAGATTGGAAGATTTTTTGTATAAAATGGAGAAATAACGGTAAAAAAAAACTATATACAAGAATTTAGTTTGATATTTTTTGTTATCAGTCAATTAAAGTTAGATCTAAATTTGATACGTAACTTGATTTTAAAAGTATTACATTTACTAAATAATTATATACAATTAGATAATTCATGCAATTTTGAGCAACTTTTCTTTTGAAACCATTTTCATAAACGCATTATTTAATATAGCTATCGAACAAAGGTCTCCCGTGATGAACACAAACTAGCACGCTGTGACGTCACAGCGTGGCAGGGCCGTTGTATGGAGCGTTTTGACAAGGTTTAATTTATGTGATCTTTGAATGGTGATATCTCGGAGAATATTCATGCTAACAGAGTAATCTTTTGCCGATGTTTCTACTTTGGAGAGCTTCTTTGATTACTAATCAGAAAAAAAAATTGGAAACAGGCCTATTATGTCGATGGCGCCACTGCCGCTTACGTCATAGAGTATGGTAGCCCCATTGGTTACATTACAATACTATGTAACTCCGTAATAGTTCCTCAAGAATAAATTTCACGACTATGTTGACAGAGTTTAGGCTTCTTCTCAGTTATAAGGTTCGGTATGAAGCCAAGGTCGTAAGACCCAAAAACTTTTTAAAAGGCAAAAACAATTGATTTTCTATTGTATCTCCTGTCTGGGCCTTACGTCGATAAATACTTGTGGGGTAACTAGTTTCTACCGGTGGTAAAGTCAACAAGATTTAACACTATAGGTAACAAAATCTAGTTAAAATAGTAAATATTTCAGCGTTACTTCCAAAAAAGTTATTGTGTAATAAGTATTCCTATGAGAAGAGTTTCTTGGTAATTTATTGGTACCAATAATTATATTTAAATATTAATTAATTAATTAATAAATGTGGGTGAATTTAGTCAAATTAAATAAGGTTGCTGTATGATTGCAAATTAGGTGTAATATTTAATTTTATTTTCACATGGCAATATCTTGGCTACCTAGGCTTTAGGTTATATTTAAATAAAAAATAATGATAGACTGAGTTAAGGGTTATCTAGGTTACAGAATAAAAGCTAATGAAGATAAATAAATACAATAATCAAAATAGGTATGAAAAATAAAGACAGTTTACTTACAAATGTTTTGTAAAATAATTATAATATCATATTTTTCCATATTAAATATTTACTTGTTTTCTTGTGCCTTAGTAATTGTTAATTGCTCAATTTAAATAAATGTTTTGTTAAACGGTTTAAATTTAATTTTTAAAACAACAATTCCTATATACTTGCTTTTATCTTTTATTTCTATAGTGGCCTCTAACGTCAAAATTGCGTTAAGTACTTAGATCATTCATTTAATTGTGTTTTAAAATATCTCAAATTAATTACCTACCTACAGCATAGGTTCTTACACATTTCTTAGCCTTATCTTTAAGGGGCTACACGAATGAAACTAGCGCCGCCAACCTATTTACACTGATTGTGGCAAGAATACGATATTTTTTAAGAAAGCAAAACATTACAGACTTAGATCCAAGTAAATTGGATTTTTCAAGATGCAATACAATATTTCTAACACGCGACATGTAACAATAATGTTAATTATTGCTATAAACGGCCACTTTTAGCAATAATTGACATTACTTTTATCTAAGTCTGTAATGTTTTTCTTTCTTAAAAATATCGTATTTTCGCCACAATCAGTGTAAATAGGTTGGCGGCGCTAGTTTCATTCGTGTAGCCCCTTAACGTCAAAATTTGCATACAAATCTTTGATATGACTTGTTTCTAAAATTAAATTTTTGTACGTAACGTAATTCGTAATACTCTCAGTTTTTAATTAACTCCACAATCAATCAAACGAAACCTCCCAATTTAAAAAACAAATGAAATAAAGGTCTAAGAAATTAATTTAGAAATTGGACGCATCTTTTTCTACTAGTAGGTAATACGAGCTTAATCCGGTCCAAGGGGCATGAACTCTCCTGAGATGACTTATTTCCGCTAGGAGGGGATAGTGATACTTACAAATGTTTAAAAAATGAAATTAAAATTCCCACAAGTTTTTCAATTTTTATTCATTTTATATATTTACATTTTATATACAATGTTTAACGAATGCGCGCGTCTTCGCGCATCACCAACTCCTTTGAGCATTTATTTATCATTAACTTCATGTTTCCCTTAACGTTTCATTAATGAAGGTATCATTATAATTAAACACAACAATTATACATACAATGAGAGCGGGAATGATACATAATATTGGGCATGGCGCTACGTTACTTTGGACTTCTATTCAAAAACTTAGGTTACTTACTCTAGCCTAAGAAACATTAATATACACATTCCTCCTTCTAACATAGGCACTAAGTTCGGGTACTCGTAGGAGCAATTTTTGATAGATCAATTAAATAAGTTGTGTATGAAAAGAAATAAGTAAAGGAATGAGTTTATACAAAATCCTATTAATAGAAAAAGTGAGGAAGTCGACTAAGTACCGTAGTAGCATGTGGGCCTCAGTCCAGATCCCGCCCGGCGGACATTCACTCGAAAACTTGGAGTTATGAACAAGGCCACTCGTCCAATACATAGAAAAACACAACTACACATGAAGTATGTACGATTTATTCTACAATGTGCTCGAAATGATGAGAGAACCACGCATCAAAGACCACGGTCTCGCCTTCTTTGCACCATGCTTCTCAACATTCGTACAATGTTACACACAATAACAAAATGACAATTTAATGTTAGTTTGATTGAGTCAACATTCCAATTTCAGCTTTTAAGAATGCACAAGTACCTAAGTGGCGTTGTTCAGAATCCCCGAAAACCAAAACACAAACTTAACAGAGACTCAACGAAATCTAAAAGGCTATAAACGTCATTAAAAGTAATAAAGAGACAGATTCCGTGTAATAAAACAAATGTGTAGTTCTTGAATACATGGACACACTGGAAAACGGTATATCTCACACCAAATATCCGTACAGATATTGCTACCGAGAAGATAATACAGTCTTAACGAAGTTAACAGTAAAAATTTAAAATGCCATACACAGAAAAAAACTTATACAAACGTCATCATTATTAGTAAAATCAGAGAAATTTTACGTAAAAGAAACGTCTTACACATAAAATTATAGTCTAGAGAATCTGTCCTATAAAAGTCAATCCAGTAATCGCGTCATAGAATCCCGTACTAAATTTAGGCATTCGTATTCTAAATCCTCTATCAAAGTAAAAGTTGATCCCAAGAATGTGTACTTGTCTAAGATTCGATCCACCTGCAAAGAGAAGCCTTCAGTGATGGAAGGCTTGACTTGTTCGGTGGATCGTAAACGTCGTAGTCGAAATTCGATATCAGCCTCGCAACTGGCGAGGTTGTCACGTCATAACAGAGTTAAAACAACAACAATTGGTTGAATTGAAAGTCTTTGAAGCGGTTGTCTCACGCTTGCTTCGGATGCGGCGCGGGCGCAGGCGGCGCCGGCTTGAAGCACTGCAGCAAGAATGCGGTGTACATTATGAACGCTATCGACAGAGCGATCAATGCGTACATAAAGATGTTCAGCTCGGGCTGTCTAAATCGGTTCTTTCTGAGCCATTCCAGCACTTCCTCTTCCGACATGATGTCACCTGTAACATCAAAATTCCTATAACATTCGTTGTATTTTTGATATTTTTTCATGACTTTGTTGTCATGCCTATGCTACGCAACTCAATATTAGGCTCTTGTATTGTACCCACTTGCAGTGAAACTAGAAAAACTGCTAAAATTGCAATCAACCCACGAGTTCCTACATCCATAAGCATAATATCAGAACAGACATTGGCACAATTTTGCTTACCTCTGTATATACTGGGGAACCTTTTCCTGAAGTAAACGATTGCTGGAAGTTTAGTAACACCCCATTTTCGCGCGTATCTAGGATCTTGCATCTTCACGAATGTAATATCCAAATTGTCAGTTTCACTGTCGATGTTTTCTAGTTTGTCCAAAACTGCACGACTTTCGGCAGATTTTTCATCTGTGAAATTGAAAATAGTGTCAAACATAGCCTTGGTAATAGATTCAAGTAATACTGTTATTTTGTTATAAAGTAACTTACAGAAATAAACAGCCAAGAACTCGTTTTCTTCTAAAAGTTTGTCAAGCATTTTACGATTCACTTCTTCAATCTCATTTTTGATTTCAAAAACATCTTGAGAAGTCAACCATTGCAAGATTCTATCAACTTGATGTAAGTCACCATCGTAAAGCATGGGCATTTGTTTGCGGAAGTACATAAGAGTTGGTATGTTGACCACATTATATTTTTCGGCAGCTTCTGGACTGGATATTTTGACGAAATCAATACCAAACTGGTCGACTTCTCCATCAATTTGTTCGAGTGATTCTAGAATTTCTTCACATTCCGGGCAGTCTTCATCATCATCTAAAAACATGAACACATTAATTAGACTTTCATCCTCACTTGAAAGAGTACTTGAGAAATTAACCTTAATACTTACAGAAAAATACAACCAGCAAATGGGATTCGTGAAGTAATCTTTCCAACATTCTTGCATTGACTGATTCAATTTCATCAGCCAGCTCACGGTTGTCATCATCAATGAGCCATTCCAAGATTGATTCTTCATTTTGCAAATCACCTTCGAATAACAGTGGATTTCCATTTCTGAAAAAAGACACTTGTTATTTTCTTGTTAACTTTTGTGTAGGTTTGTATAATAAACATGTTAAAGTTGTGCGTTACCTGAAATAGACCATAGCAGGGAAGGTTTTTATTGAATATCTCTTCGCTAATTGAGGATCTTGTATTTTGACCATATGGATACCATAAACGTCGCACTCATCATCAATGCCTTCTAATCCATCGAGGATGTGATCGCAAATATGACAGTTCAGTTTATCTAAAACATAATTTTGTATTTATAGACCCAATGTTTGTTGCACATAAAAGTTGAGTATACTCATGCACTTTTAACTTACAGAAATATACGGCTAAATATTGAGTTTCTTCAACCATTTTCTCTAACATCACCCTTGTTATAAGCTCAATGCGATCTTCAGTCTTTTGAGTGATAAGCCATTGCAGAACTTCTTCCTCCTCAGCTAAAGACCCTTCGTATACGTTTGGCACGTTGTTCTCGAAATACACCAATACAGGGAAGTCTGTAACTCCATACGATTCAGCAATGGAGTAATCTTGTGTTTTGACAAACGTGATACCATGTCTGTCGCAGTCATCATCGATGTTCTCCAGTTCTTCCAAAATGCCAGTGCATTGTTCGCAATCGGGGCCATCTGAAATATCAACATCTGTTGCCAGTTAAGTTGTTACAACGATTTCTGAGCAATCGCCGATAGACGAAATCATGTATGCCATGGCAGTACATCCGTGTATCTAAAGGGTTCTACTGGAATGTGCATAATAGGACAATCTATGGCCTAGACTAATCAATCACATAATCTAAGGACATCCACAGTGCGGCAAAATAAGACATTGTACAATTTCAACGGTTTTCCTACAATTTGTAGCTGTAGGAGGTACATGTAAAATGGGAGGAAAATCTTACTCTAAAAACATGCTACATGCTTCTAAAATAAGGAAAATTAAACATTTATGGAATTGTACGGGTGCTATTTGAAAACAGGGTTATTATCAGTGCCCACGACGGGCCTGGTGGTATAATAGGAGTACCCTCTTGATCCTGCCCCTCTTCTTCTTCGTGATCTTTTTCTTTCTTTTTGGACGCCTTTCTCATCGCTTTGGAATTGCAAATTTCACACAATGTTTTGTTCCCTATTGAAAAGCAAGAGAGTTAATAGAGTTACATTATACAGTAAGCAACATTGCACCATCAAGAAAAGTATTTGAACATCGGTAGGGTTTTTGACTTTAGTTAACATATCGATTGCCTTTGTATGATTTTAATCAGAGTTACATGCAATATGTTGATTAGATACTTAGGTAGTATTATAATTTTATTGAAAACCTGTTAGTCATAAAACTGAAATAGATGTGTTTTGTAGTTTATTTAAATATTTACTATCTAGGTATAACTGTTTTCAGTAACATTTGATAAAAAGTGTTTGGTGACAAACCAAATCTTATTCATTTTATCAGTGTTGTACTCTGAGTAGTTTTAGCATGTGCTCCCAATTCATAATTGAATAGACTTTGGTAATAGGCATCTATGCTCTTGAACCAGTAAGAAAGCCGTGGCTTCAAATCAAATCAGTCAAAGACCCTTTTAGAAATAGCATCAAACTTCCAACGAAACACACATAGTTGCAAACATCGATCTGTGTTAATGTGTCATGTCAGTGTACAGTGTAAAGCTGTGGTGGACATTATTTCAGCAACTTACAGAAGTACACCGCTAGCGACCCTTCCTCCTCTATCATGTCCAACAAGGGTTGACCTTCTAGAGCCTCAATCACGTCACCAGCTGGATTCTTCTGCGTAAGCAACCAACTTAGCAGTTGCTGCTCATCGTATAGATCCCCTGAAATGTATGTTTATAATTTTTCCTAAAGGCATAACTCTTCTAGCAATATCTATACAAAACTACTTTGCAGACCTTAATGTCTGAGTAGGTGTCATGCACGTGCACTTTTCCCAACGAGTATACAACATCTTTCGAATGTAAACCTTGTAATAACATAGAGTTTAGATTTACATATTCATTTCACATCTTAAAAACTAACAAGTTATTTCGGTATGTTATGCAAATAAAATTAATTTCCGTACCGGCATAAATGACAGGATCCTTAGAGCCCAATTTGAAGAATAGCACTGCAGGAAGGGCAAAGACCCCATACTCCTTGGCCATCTGCCGGTCATCAATCTTCACGAAGTTGATACCAGCGCCGTCCGCGTCATCGTCAATGTGTTCGATTTCAGCCAGCACTCTGGGGCACTGTTTGCAGTCATTACTGTCTAAAACATGGGATATGTGCAATACAATAGGAATTATAGTTCTAAATGCAGCCGCAAAAATTTAGTTTACAAGGGCTTAACAATTTTAAAACTAAGTGCAATAAATAAATAGAAAACTCACAAAAGAATACGGCGACATAATCCGAAGTTTGTCTTATTTTCTGAAACATCTTTCTGTTCACTTTTTCAATATGATCCGTAAGTTCCATATTCTCAGGGTTCGTTAACCAATCTAATATTTCTTCCTCGTCATCTATGTCTCCATCATAATTTATATATTTTCCTTTTCTGAAGTAAGTGATTCCAGGTGGATTGCGGAACCCATATTTTTTTAGCCATTAGCCGATCACTACATTTAACTATTTTGATTCCATATTCTGAAGCTTCATCATCTATCAACTCTACGTGTCCTTAATACTCTCGGACTGCCTGGATCTTCTTCTTTATCTGAAATTTTATTTGCAATTTATTTATTTGTAGAAAGTAAGCATAATTATCTTGCTTGTGTCATTATTTATTCATTTTACTTACAGAATACGACTGCTAAAAATTCTTTGGTCTCAATATATTTAAACAATTTGTCTCTGTCAATTTCTTCTATACTTTCATCTTCTTTCTGCTTGACCATCCAGTCAAGAACCTCAGACTCATCCAACAGATTTCCTAAAATATTTGATCAATTACTATATGCTGAAAGGTAAACACTTTAACGAATTTTTTAAAGAAACCACATCCATTTCATTAAAATTTGGAACTCACCAGTTTACATCCAATAAGGCATGCGCGGATACAACTACAGCAATACCATGCTGACATCATTCGTGTGTAAAATGAGTAATGACAGTTCTTAATAGAAAATGTATTTATTTAACAAAAAACTGATAGCGCCGACTCAACAATTCAACGTAACAATATAAATAAACATCCATGCGAATTTCCGGCCAACCAATACAACTTACATATCGACATATTGTCACACAACGCCAGCACTTTTTGTAAGCGAGAAGCACTAGACGTCACAGACAATGATCTTATTCGGAGATATTTATAAGGGTACTAGGAAAAAAATACAGAATAAGATTATTGTCTCTCCCGTCTACCACTTTCCGATTCTTATTGGATTTGCATAATGAGAATGAATTACAGAGTAATGAACTTGGCACTGAATCTTTGTAAAACAAAATATTAAAAATTGTTGATACAAAAGTGTAAGAGCTATATAGATTAAAAAATCTAAAAAGTATAGTAGCTTTTTTTGTATAAATGTATTACAAAATAATGAGATTCCATGAAGACTAGAATACTACATGAACATGAAATCCTTACAACGATAAGTCTTTCAGGATGGCACGGCAAAATACAAATAGAAATGCCTTATGTAGATGTTTTTATCTTTAATTCCTAAATATTGGAATCAATTATTAACAATCTTATGAACGATTTGTACACCTGCTTGATGTCTCTAGACACCCCAATATTTAGTTTCAAATGATCTTCAAATTTATAGTTAAGCATAATACTTTAAGAAAGATGAACCAATATGGACTACATTCGCGTTTGGAATTTTAAGATATGCTCAACAATTAGTTCAGTGAATCGGCGAATGGAGTCCTTATGCTACATGTTACAACATTCAACCCTGTTAAGTGCTTGCGGGGACCAAGGGACACGAGGTTATTGAAAAGCTAGCGGTTAATGTGCAATGGCAAACGATGCAACGTTAGACCAGACTATATTAGATGAAGGTGAAACCAATTCAAGGATTGAATATTATCCAACAGTAACAGTCGTGTCCACTTGACGCCGCGCGTGCACGCTCCTACTCACAGTAACATCGGGCGACATTAGAGCAAGTAAGATATACATTAACTAAGTTCTTTACCACCACCAAATATTGTCAGACTCGACTGAACCTTTTTTTCCTTTGGACGGTTTTTCCGGCTTGGCTAGAGCCTTGTTTTTGCCCTTGGCTCCTTTCTCCGGCTCTGGTTTCCCCTTGTCAAGTTTCTTGGGCGGCACCTTGGTCGGCGTGGCCTTGGCTACTTTAGTCGGGCTTTGGACTTTAGTAGGACAGCACTGGTAGGGTTCATAAGTCATTTTTGGGACAGCTGGTTTCGCCCCCAATCCAATGTAGAAACAGCGATCGCCTGCAGTCAGTAAAAATCTGTTTATAACCCGTATAAAATGTATTAACAAGATACTGTAAAGTTAATACTGTGCATTGCGCTGTTTGTTATCGCGCAGTTAAGTCTAGATGGATGTTAGTAAGTATAAGAGTTCAAAACATTTGAGTTGGAAAGCGTTCGCGAATGACTGCAGGCGACAACTGGAATGCTAGGACCCATGCGGGCCATGTTTGACCATGCAGATGTGACTCGGGTCGGGGTACCGAGGTATGTGCCTCCGTGCAGGGTTCTGGGGTCCAATGCTATTCATTACCTGTAAACATTCGTTTTATTCTACCAAAAAAACTATCATCTTCATCATCGTCATCTTCATCATCATCGTCGTCATCATCATCATCATCGTCGTCGTCATCATCCTCATCGTCATCCACGTCAACATTACCTCTGCGACTACGACCGTTTTTCAACTTAGCTCCACCTTTTGCTTTACTTTTTTTAGTTTTGTCATCTTCATCTTCGTTATCATCTTCATCCTCATCGTCATCTTCATCCTCATCATCTTCGTCTTCGTCATCATCTTCAACACTATTTTCGTCATCGTCATCATCATCATCGTCGTTTTCTTCATCATTATCGTCGTCATCATCGTCATTGTCGTCATCATCGTCGTTGTCGTCATCGTCGTCGTCATCATCATCATCATTGTCGTCATCATCATCGTCGTTGTTGTCGTCATCATCATCATTATCATCGTCGTCGTCATCATCTTTTTTGTCATCGTCGTCGTCGTCGGCAATGCGTTTTTTGGTTGTTTTTTTTGCTGGATATCGAATCTTTAAGTTACCTACCGTTTTCCAATTTGTTTTCTTGGTAGGCGAATTGAAATTTAACATGTTTTTTAATTTACTCAGACTGTCAACATCATCGTCATCCTTATTATTGTCATCATCGGCATCATTGTCATCGTCATTGTCGTCATCATCGTCATTGTCATCGTTATCGTCATTGTCATCATCATCGTCATTATTATCATCATCGTCGTCATCATCGTCGTCATCATCATCGTCGTCGTCATCATCATCGTCATCATCGTCGTCGTCGTCATCATCATCATCATTATCATCATCGTTGTCATCATCATTATCTTCGTCATCGTCGTTGTTATCGTCATCGTCGTTATCTTCAATGACCTTCGATTTTGCAGCAGTTCTGCCAGGATTACGCGCCTTGTCTCCCGGGAATCTCACTTTAAGAGTGCCCATTGTTTTCCACTCTGCAGGTTTTGTATTTTTTGGCGTGTTCTTTTTAGCTGTATCGACATCAGCTTTGCTCCGAAACCCCGAGGACTTTTTATCACCATCTGCACTGGCCTTCGATTTAGTATTAGCTTTATATTTTTGGCGGTGGCTATCTTCACCTGCAGGCATTAGTAACTGTCATGCAAAATGACACAGCTCAAACATCCAGCATTTAAGGCGTAAAATAGTAACATTATATTATAAAGATTTCGAGAATGATGTCATGCACGTAATATTTTGCTATTCAATACTTCATTTAATACTATAAAATATTTCGATCGTAAAGAGATAGTTATAAATTTATTTAAATGGATGTGGATTCTTACTTTTCTGATCTACAAGCCACTGGAGAACCTTATTTTCGTTCTTTAAGTCACCTATAAACAGGACAAAATGATAAGGAATGCAAAAGTAAATATTATTTGGGTAATATTAATAATCAAGGAAGTTGATATTATAATAATTTACAAATATATCGTTAATGTAAGAAGCTTGAGTTTCTTAAACATCTGAAATTTGTGACACGACAAATAGAATACTATAAAGAACAGATAAAAATATTCAACCCAAAAAAGTGAAAGAATAATTAAACCTTACCGTCATACATGATTGGTACGCCAGTCTCGTAATAGACCAGTGCGGGGAAACTGAAAATGCCAATGTCAGACGCTAGTTTAGAATCCTTTGACTTTACAAATTGAATGCCATGTTTGTCTGTGTCGTCGTCAATAGTTTCCAGTTCCTCAAGAATTTCATCACAAGTATCGCAGTTTTCGCTATCTGTAAATGAAACACAAATATCAAAAAATATACGAAGAACTTCAATTAATCAAATATAAAAATATACTAATGACATTGGGTGTAATATTATGTGTATTCTGTAACTTCCTGTGTCTGATATCATTAAGAAGTCTTTAAGCTACTTAGTACGGAATCAGGACAACGGATGATAGGTATATTTATGTTATACTAACAAAAGAATACGGCAAGATGTTCCACATCATCAATGAGGTCTTTCAAAGTCTTTCTGTCAACGCTCTCGATGACGTCAGGCTGAGAATCGTGAAGATCTAAGACCCACTTCAAAATGTCTTCCTCATGCATAAGATCTCCTTCGTAAATTGTCCTAAACTTATGCCTGTAGAACGCTAGCGCTGGTAGTTCCGCAAGATCATATTCCTTTTCCACTCCTTCGTCTGATGTCTTGACAAAATCGATGTCCTTCTCTTCACATTCGTCGTCAATGTTTTCAAGTTCACTTAAGATCTTTTGTGATTTTTTGTCGCCCTCTTTATCTAAAATACAATAAAGTTCCATCAAAATACTTCTTTCAACTAAAAATAGAATACATTTTAAACTAATTCACTTACAGAAAAAGACTACGATGTGATCGTTTTCTTCCAGAATTTTTTCCAGCATCCTTGAGTTAACTTCTTCGATCTTACCGGGGATTTCTAAAGTGTTTTCGTCAGTCAACCATGACAAAACTTCATCTTCATCTTCGATGTCACCTGTTTAACATATTATACTATTAGTAAGCTTGTTTAAAATAACTATCTATAACATTCTTGTTAATCAAATAATTACCCTTGTAGATCAACGGATCCTTGTTTCTGAAGAATACTAGAGTAGGGAAGGTTTTGATTCCATATTTCTTGGCTAAGGAAATATCTTCAGTAGTCACGAAAATAATACCGGTTTCATCTAACTCATCATCGATGTTTTCCAGTTCATCCAAAATGTTGTCACATTCTTCACCTTCTTCACAACTACCACCTTAAAATGAAAATCACATTAAAATAAAATTAACTTTTCCTTAAAATTACCCATAAAATTGTATACTTACTGAAGTACACAACGACGTACTCATGCTCCTCAATAAGGTCAGTCAAAATTTCATCCGTTACTTCTTCAATCGTCGCACTATTTTTTTGTTCAATTAGCCATTCTAGAACTTCGTCTTCATTCATCAGATCACCCTCGTATATTGCTGGGATATTCTCTTCAAAGTACACCAAAGTCGGCAGGTGATCTATTCCAAACTCTTTCGCTTCATTTTCATTATCCATTCTCACTATAACAATGCCTTCCTTTTCTAGTTCATCGTCGATGTTCTCAAGTTCATTGAGGATTCTGATATCTTGCTTATCTTCCTTATCATCTGCAAAATAATTAGGTAACAATTAAGTTTCATGAAGTTAATCGGGACGTTTAATCGATGATTATTACTTTTAAGTGATGTCAGGTTAGAATTTATAGTATGAATCCGATACTATTTTTGCTATCAACTCGGCGGTAAAAGATAACATAACATATTTAGAAAAAATACACGTTTCGGATAGATGCTCAAAACTGTAAATGATGAGATAATAATAATTTTGGATTAGGTATAACCATGGTTCAATTTATCTGGTTCCCCTATCTGAAAGAATTGTGAAGGTCAGACAGTTGCTTCGTTGTGATTACCAGAATTCCCAAATTCTGAATCATGGTCCAAGCGTAACATAGGCTCCGAAGCGACTGCTTTGAATGCAATCGGCAATATCACTATAGAATATTGATAATTTACTTTGTTAAAGTACTTACAGAAAATAACTGCCAAATATGGAGTGTTGTCAATAAGTTTGTCCATCATTTCGTCGGTGACTTCTGGAATTTCACTGTGACGCTTTTGATGAAGCAACCAGCCTAATAGATCATCTTCTTTCATCAAGTCACCTTCATAGATGTGAGGGATACCTTTCTCGAAGAGGACCATTGTTGGGATCGTTTCAATACCATATTCCTTAGCTTCTTTGTCATCGTCTATTTTCACGAAGGCGATATCATTCTGGTCACACTCATCGTCAATGTTTTCTAGTTCAGCCAAGATCTTCTGGCTCTTTTTCTGATCCTTGTCGTCTGAAATAAATTTGATAAACTGTATTTCATTTATATGTCAGTTCTTGACAGAATAGTAAAAACTGAATTAGAGTTTTAAAATATTACAACACAATTTTAAAGCGGCAAAGTAGTTTAAAGTCTTGGCATTGTTTCAAATTTGTGACCAATGTTAAGGCCGTAGGCAATGTTAAAAAAAATACTTACAGAACAGTACAGCGACGTACTGCATTTTTTCAATGATCAAGTCCAACATTTCATCGGTGATATCTTCGATTTCGTCGCTCTCTGTCTGGTAATGAAGCCACTTGAGAACTTTCTCCTCCTCCTCAAGATTTCCCTCGTAGTATGTGGGGATACCCTTTTCAAAGTATAGCAGAGTGGGTAATTTATCAATACCATATTCTTTAGCTTCATCATCATTATCAATCTTTACAAATGCAATACCAAGTTGATCACATTCGTCATCAATGTTCTCCAATTCGTTTAGTACTTTTTGTGATTTACGGTCGTTATTATCATCTGCAAAAATAATTATGATACAGTTAAACTCATATTTTTAGTTTTTGGCATTAGGTATCTTTGAGCATGCTATTGGTTTGCATTTTTATTCCAAAGCCTTATCGCGTTATAAATTAAACTACTTACAGAATAACACGGCGACTGTCTTTCCATCCTTGATCAGTTTGTCTAACATTTCATCAGTCACATCTTCAATCTCGTCTTTCTCAAGTTGGCTCACCAACCACTCCAAAATTTCTTCCTCATTTTCGAGATCTCCTGTAAACAAAAGTACAAATATTTTTGTTAGAAATCGTAATGGCATTAAAATATTGACGTTTGAATATTATACGGAATGTGTAATGGCGTATGCGTTCACTACTGAAATCATTATTAAATTATTGGACATGGACATTGAAAAAGACAACGGCATTATCCTCTAAGAATATGCTTGCATCAAGCTTTGATCTGGGACTGTATTCTTTAGACAGTGTGATATTTGTAGTCTTATAATATTTTATAGAAAGTATTTTGTTTCTTTAGCAAAATAATATTATCAAGGTCGTTCATATAAGTGGAGTTCCAAGTGCAAGTTCCGATTCTGAAGGGCCGCAATAAAATCGTCCCGAACCGAACTAGAACACCTGTCGCACCCAAAGGATAGACGAAAACAACAAGACAAGAGTAAAGTTTCGGTCGTGAATTCGTAAGTTCTCTTGTTACAAATCTTGATATTACCGTCGTAGACGTTAGGGATCTGCTTCTCGAAGTAGACGATGGCGGGCACGTCGTCGATGCCGAACGCCTGCGCAGCCTTCGAGTCGTCGATCTTCACGAACTGGATCCCGTGCCGGTCGCAGTCGTCGTCGATCTTCTCGAGCTCCGCAAGGACAGTCATGGATTCATCATCGCCGTGGTCGTCTGAAATTGTAAATAGACTTTCTTCACCACCTGCACAGCAATGTCACAATTACAACATTTCTTTATTTGCTACTGCACTTTGCTTCGTGACAGTAGTTCCAAATTGAACCAAGAGAGGGCGTTGGGCTTCAGTAACATCGCAATAGTGTTTCGTATTTTCGGTTCTCTTTGTTGTTGTTAAATTGTTGTTGATAGAAGTTATCTGTTTATAAATAGTATAGAAGATCGATAAGTACATTATTACATTGGTGGTAGGGGTTCTCTATTAGGAGTAGGTATCTCAGTCTATCCACAGATACATAAGTATTGCACTTGGTATTACTTTGGCTAACAGTAATAGATTTCTTAATTGCCATTTGATGTCGGATTTATGAAAATTCACAAGATATAGTCGAAATATTTTCCCTGGAGAAAAAAATTCCATCTTTTATTGGTTCACCATTAATTCGATGCGATAAAGTCAGATGCGGATTTCATCTCAAATCCTCTACTAGGGAACTGCTTACTTACCCTCTCACTGTCAAAGTGAACACTGACTTAGGTCAAGATTTTGATGACCTGTCTAGCCACGTGGTACAAACCCTACTAGCAAACTTGAATACATTCTTTAGGAAAGTATGCAGTTGATTGCAAAAATGTATCCAAAGTATAAAGGTAACTTACAGAACAGTACAACAAGGTTGTCCACGTTCCCGATGAGGGTGTTCAAGGTCTTAGCAGTGACATCTTCGATGATATCTTCCTCGTCCCCCGTTGACTTGTTCGTGATCAGCCACTCCAGCACATCTTCTTCCCTGCTCAATTCTCCTGGAAACAAAGTAGTGGAAACTTTAGATGTGATAGCAAACATAGATCTCAAAATAACTACTGATTCTCAAACAGCTTTGTCATCATCAGCGTTATGTTTGCCAAAGTTTTC
The DNA here is from genome assembly GCA_014851415.1 of Cnaphalocrocis medinalis. Classification (NCBI taxonomy): domain Eukaryota; kingdom Metazoa; phylum Arthropoda; class Insecta; order Lepidoptera; family Crambidae; genus Cnaphalocrocis; species Cnaphalocrocis medinalis. The sequence goes on from CM026280.1 coordinate 14,376,485, forward strand.
GCCTCCACAACATTCCTAAGTCCTATAATTCCGAGTGAAATTGACAGTATTTTATAGATAATCAATTAAAGTAGGTACATCTGGAATCTGGAGTCGTAAGCTTAGAAATATTCTAGCTACAGCGAGAAAGGCAAAAGATTTCTATGACGCAATTCACCCACCAGAACTAAAATCTTTAGCCAGTTTCGTAATACAAACGTCAGTAACCGCAAAAATGACTCACGGACCTTCATAGATAATAGGTATTTGATGCCTGTAGTACACCAGTCTTGGCAGATCGCCAAGACTGTACTCCTCGGCTAGTTCCTCGTCGTGGATCTTCACGAAGCCAATGCCGAGCTGGTCAGCCTCATCGTCGATGTTTTCCAGTTCTTGGAGGGCTTTCGCGCACTTCTTACACTCCGGCTTATCTGAAACATTGCGGACAGTTTGCTGAATTCTTTGCGTGACAGGTGCGATAATCACGTCGGCCCGCGTTCGCTCCCATGCCACTAGATGCCTAAGCTGTTACTGGGTGTTAAATACTTGCTTTAATGAATTCGGTAGATGCGTTATCAGAAGTTTAGTGTGTGTAAGTTATGAAGCTAGTTCGTGCAGTATTGTATTGTTGGCATTGGAATCTGAGATGCGGCGATCCAGTTTATGGAGTAGACATACGCTTTGCATAAATAGAATAAAGAAGCGGTAACTATTTTTAAGATCTCAGCTCTGCATACCAAACAATGTAATAATGTGCGGAGTTTGCTGTAAACATATTAAAACATTCTAAGACATCTAATGGGAGGTTCACCAAAGTTATCACAGCTATTCTATAAAGTGTAGGTATATGTGATTAACACGGGTGAACGTCAACCTATTAACAAATCGTTTAAAAGGTTAAATGTATATTGTGTGAGATGGATATAAATAGGATCGTGTAAACAAATTTTATACGACAACATGCTGAGGCGTAAACGGCAGTCTTCCACTAGAATTTGGGTCAAGGTCACCCTGGCGGCACCATAATTTTGGAGAGTTTACAGTGTGAATCGTACAGACTTTTGTTTTGGTGATACAGATTGGTTTTTAATAGTTTTTTGCGGTCGTTAAGGAGAGAAAATGTAGGTACGCTTGACGTCGTCGGCGTGACAGGTCGGTCCGTCAATCCGAGCTTGCTGGCGGGCCGCAAATAGCTCGCCCGAAATAGATCGCTTCACCGCCCGATAATGCAAACGCGTTTTTGATTCTGGCTTTCCCTTACATCGGACAGGCGACCAGAGCCGCTCCACCCGGATGGATACCCCATAATGAACGGATAGAGATAGGCACATGAGTCGAAGAAGGAAGTAGAACCGAGTCACGATCAGTGATGTTCAGATTATGTCCAATATAAATGATATGATTATTTGATATGTTAGAGATACGACGAGTGACTCATATTAACTCAGATTACTACATCAATTTCTTGTGTCTGTGCCAAATATCTAATTAGCTATATTCGTCATCAATTGTTCGTTTAGAATAACAGGAGCTGACTTCGTAACAGGACTTCCGATAGTCTCTTGCACATTTGGGAATACCGACAAGCGTGAAGCGCGTCTGAAACATAAAATTTAAACAAATACTAATCTACTTTAACTACGAAGCAGAAGAGGCACAGCCAAACTGACATTAAAGGGGCATGCCGCCATCTGAATCTTACTCACTGTTTGAAGGGCCGCAACTTTTGTGATCAGGACCTACGTCAAAAACACAGTCAAACACACGGCACAATGTACAGACTCTTCTAACCACTTCTAACCTTAACTAACATTTACGACACGAGTATAGAGAGAGAAGATTCTCTACTTGATAGTTCTACGTACACATGATAGACTTTACAGTCGGCTTTTGCCGAGATGTTAGTTGAAGATGATTTTGAAAGAATTTATCACAATAGTTGATAAAGTCTATGAAGAAGAAAACACTAGGGGCAGTTTCCCCGCAATACTTACAGAAGAGAACTGCTACGTAATCCGTGTCCTCAATGATTTTGCCCAAGATCTTCTGGTTTACTTCTTCTATCCGGTCAGGAAGGTCCATTGCTTCTAAACTCGTCAGGAAATCCAGGACGCTTTCTTCGTCCATGAGATCTCCTAAAATACAATTCAAAAGATTGACTTTACGTGGTTTCAAGTTAAAACGTAAATACATTTTAATGCTGTCGTAAATGTAGGTATTTGTAGTACAACATAACTCAATACTGTTTATTTTTCTCTGAAAACGTGCTCTGTCAAAATGAGTTCTCGTATTAAATATGAAAGAAATCAATTTTATGTTACAAATAAGAGTAGGTGGTAAGGTATGTAGCTGTACCTTAGGAATATTTTCGTATCTAAATAGCTGGTCATTAATAAATTTAGAAGATACTGGCATTCAAGAGACGTAGACTAAATTGACTAGCAAATCATTTGACAAAATCTATTGTACTCGTAATAATTTGAATCTTGAATCATACACTAATCATTTTGCAATCTTAGAAGACCTTAACAATGTTGCCAGCGGAGTTGATTCGAATCGCCCTATATTTATGTGAGGGTCATAGAAAGTGACTCAGGGCACGAAAGAGCCCTGTTTCATTTATTCACAAATGGCATCGTGACGTATCGAAAGAGTCATCCAAATACATTGACACATTGGACGTGGGAAATGTTTATTTTCAGGTTTGCTCCTTAATGAAGCACTAAGTATCAGTGTAATGTGGCACTGATGTTCCTGCGTCCGATCCCTAACTCTTCTTGTCACACGGGTGTCCTATGACAAGACGCGAGGGAATAGAGGGTCTTCCATCATATAATCTTTGGGTTGGTCTGGTGATTTCCAGGTCAAGCAAGATCTAAGTTTCAAATTTTTCGGACATAACTTGGGTTTGTGATCTCTACCATCAATGTTGGTAGATAATCAGTGATCACCAATCTGCAGGCTTGCGTGATGATTAGGTAAGCTTGATCCCATCATAGTTGCGACTTGATTTCTATGATGGAAGCTTTTGCCCTGCATCGGGACAGTATTAAGCTGATAGTACTACTATTCTACATGGTCGTACCGTCGTAAATGATCGGCTCCTTCTCACGGAAGTACGTGAGGGCGGGGAACTTCGTGATGCCATACTGCTTCGCAAGACGCTTGTCGTTTATCTTGACGAAGTCGACCCCGAACGTATCGGTGTCGTCGTCAATCTTCTCTAACTCTTCTAACACTTTATCGCACGTTACACAGCTTCTTGCATCTGTCGAAGAAGTGACTGGTTAGTGGAAATACGGGAGATCAAGTCCAGTTGTAATTAAATTTCTTGATATAACCGTGACTAATTGTGTGATTGTGACCACGGCCCTTGTAACGCGGTCGAAACGTCAAGCAGTAAGTGCTATAATGTACCGTTTATATTTAAATATCCTCGTGTTTAGTCGCGGTTATATCAAATATTTTATAATGCAACTCTAAAGTAAAAACATTATAAAAGTAAAGTTGTAAATCCTCAGCTCATAGCGAACCGCAACCTTGTTTGTGACCACAACACAAACCATTTCTCAAATTTTTTGTTAATTTTGTGAATTTAGAGCTAGTAGATATCTCAATTTGCAATGTACAGATGACAAAATCTGCCGTCCTGTAGCTATAATGCCGCTATCCAACAATCGGTCAATTTCTACTTAGTACCATTCGAATTATTCGTTCTGTTTAGTTCCTCAGATAATAATTATGTCGTTAATTGCTAGCGGCTTTGTCTTTAAGAGATTACTTGTGCGTTAACGTAATTAAAGTAAAAGTAATTAATATAAACGTTGTAAACTCCACATTAATAACTCAGTTACTTTTAGCGTTTTCTTTTTATCAATCGCCGCACCGTGATGTTCTCTGAATGTCGTTTTAGTAGGTACTTTACGGCATTATAGCTTATGGACGAAAAATATAAGTATACTTTAATAAATCTGTCCAGAAGGAACATAAATTTCAGGTCGTTTGTAATACTCGTAAATTTTCCAAAAAGTACGTTGCCCTCGTTATTAATCGCTTAATGTGTTTCATCATACTTTTGCTTAAAATCTCTTCATATTTATTTCATTGCCTTGTTTGTGTAGGCCTGCCATCTATATTCGTTATTTTAATTAAGTACTTTACTGTTGATTTAGCGGTTTCTGCAGGTTTTCGTGAGTTAATAATTTATTTCCAACTTCGAAGGTCAAATGCCGACCGAAGTATTTCTATGCGTTTGGTATCGCAAAATAAACTCATAAATTAATAAACTGACCGTTGTGGCCTAGTGGACCATTTTACGATGCAACTAGAATTTCATGGCGCACGCACGGCTTAATGTGTGGTGTTTCACTAATTTTACTGCCGAATTTATGGGATATGGAATATTTGTAATAATAGTGCAATAACAATTGTAACTGCGAGGAAACGTCGTTTTAGTTATGCACACCATAGGTGACCGTAGGTAGGAGTGGCGGTGGTAGTTCAATGGATAAGAACGCGCCTTCTATACGGGCAGGGTCTTTATTTTATGTGATAGGTGGCACACGAGCAGACGGATCACCTGATGGTAAGCGATTACCGCAAAATCGTCAAATCAAATCCGATCAAATCCCAATCCGAGCCTGCACCTATCGATTTTTCAAATCTATGTGCATATGTCTGCTACTGAACTACCACTAGCTCGGCGAAGAGGAAAACTGGCACGCTTCGGATAGTTTCTGTTTACCATAATTCAGTTTGTTTCGTTACCCTGTTAAAAGCTTGCGAAGGTGAGACGGCAGTCCTTCATCGTAATTACCAGACTCCGCACACGACAGAAATTCTGAATCATGGTCTAAGCGTAACCTGGGTTCCAAAGCGACAACTTTGCCAGCAACTTGTGGAATGACCTTCCAGTTTCTGTGGTCCCTGGTCGCTATGACATGTCCTTTTTTAAACTAGGTTTTTTCACAGTAGGCATCGGCATGACTGGCATTGGTGTTGTCTATGAGCGGCGGTTACCATTTACCATCAAATGGGCCGCATGCTCGTCTGCCTACTTCAGCTATAAAAAATCACGCTTGGTGAGACAACTTACATTCATATCCTCGTCGACGTTTGTCTTCAAATAAATTAGAAATGCAAAACTCAGACAAAGTTAATAATAGTTAATCAATTTGGCAAGGTTTACTTCAATAAACAGTAAACTATAGAACATCACAGAGTTTTTAAAGCATCGTTTATTTGACTACCATATTACAATAAGTCTTAATCTGTTTTTAGCTGTTCACACCAACCACTCATCATACTTTGTCTGACTGACTATACACAAAGATGAGTAAGGTTACGTTTTAAATTAAAATAGATTTATTGCCACCGTTAGTACACGAACCTACTTGTTACTAGACATACTAAAATTAGGTAGGTATATTGTAGGACACGTTTAACGATGGCATCTGTTGAATCTTAATCTAACGTTTAATCTGGTTGAATGCATCTGGTTCTGGTTCATATACTGTAGTGCATAATCTGGTTGAACTAGGTTTCTATTCAACCAGGTTGCCAAGGAAAACGCATGGTTTAGCGAAAGGAGCTCAGTAGCTAGGTTTCAGGGAACTCGTCGCGGAAACATACCTTCGTTTTCCTAACTGGAGATTGTAAGTACGAAACTGCGCGTGATTTCATTGAAAATCTGGGTATGTGCGAATTTCTATTCCATTCTCTTGCTCGGCGGTGATAGAAAAATTGTAAGCAAACGTGTATTCATGACGTGGTGGTGGGGTGTCTATACCTAATGAATATGATCCCGTAACGGATGAGATTATAATATCTACCTGTCACATTCAAATAAAAGAGACGCACAGCGCGCGTGAAATATGCGGGGATAATGATTCGGTTTACAATTCCGTTTCGTTTTTCCGCAGGCCTGGAATTTTGGTCCCAAATCCTAGTAGATCATGGTCCAAAGGCTCCGAAGTTTCGGCTTTGGACGCAACTGATTAACTCACTGAGTTGATCAGGAGTCAGTCATGTTTCTGAACATGTGAACGACGACTTGGAGAAAAAGAAAATAGAGATATAGTCATTGACGTACCGTGTGGGCGAATCTCACTTGAGAAAAACTTTTACGCACAGGAAGACATTGATTTCAATAGATTGAATCTTTCGAAAACCATATGATTCCAGTAAGAAGTGTGAAAACAGTTAGACAGCTACATGCAGCACACGTAACATTACTCTAGATAATGTTTGTAAATATCTTGTCACCCAGATCGATTTATTTATCACAGTTGGGCAAATTCCAGATGCAATTTCGGATTGCTTTACGATCAACTGTTGTGCTGACTACGTCACAAATTCATGTTAGTATATTCGCGTATATCAAAATTTAGTTTGCTCAGAAGCTTGCATTGCATTAAACTAGAGCATGCAGTCCAGCAAGACGCAGAAGAAAATCTGTCTTTGGAAATCTCCCTTGTATATCGTTGAGATACCAACAAATACTACGCAACAGCCGTTATACCTACATTTCTGTTGCGTATAGATAAATGAAATACTAAGGGAACTTTAAGTCTTCATTGACATAGTTACTTGCCTAGAATTTAACACCAATAGTAGAGATCAGATCACTTGCCCCGAACTCGAAGACAACTTAAAAAGATTTATCGATATTTAACTAGCAAGCAGTGTTTATACGAGTTGAATGCATAAAATTGATCTTGTAAATAAACTGACTCTAGCCAAGGTAACTTTTCTCGTAGATTACTGGCAAAATGTTACACGATATCAATCTATGTTAGAAGCAGTTCTGTAGGAGTAACACTAATTTGTTCATTTAAATTTAAGGTGGAATCTGGCAGTCCTAACCTCTTCGCCTAGTTTAACAAATTCCGTAGCAATTATGATTTGCAAAAGTACTTACGACGTAGGTATACATACATTATTTAAATCGGAATAATTATTTTAGCAGAAGTTCAAAATATTCCTTTTGTCTCTGGGTGTATTTCCCAGTTGTGCCCATAACCGTCGCTTTGGAATCTGGAGTAGGTAACTACCTAAGTTTAAGTACGCACCATCTAAGGTTTGTTAAGTCTGGTAATTTCAGGCAAGCAATTCTTGTAACTCTATAAGCTTAAGGAGAACTAGACTAACTGGATTGTGATTGCCGTCCAGAATAACAACGAATTAAAAAAATGTGGTAACCCCAACTTGTCAACTCTTCCAAAAGCCGAAAATTGCAGATTTCCTTACAATGTTTTAAGTGGTGGAAACAAAGACATTGATTGATTTGAAAAGTCCAGATGTGCGTGCTAAGATTAGAATTATCAACATCCCGTTCATATTTACTTCACTACAACCAAGTCATTAGTGAAACTTAAAAAACGTTTGACTTGAACAAAGACACCAATAAATATAGCCGTAATCTATACCAACGCACAATGAAAAGTCAAGTACAAAGTTTCTTAACGCCTTCACAATGGAAGTGTTGATGTTTTCACCTACGCTAGTGTCTGCTTTAAAATAAAACTGTTTCATTTCTCCTATTCTAAAATATTCAACAATAATGTACGGCGTGTTATTACTGGTGCTGGACAGCCGAAGGTCGGGATGAGGCCATGACTTTGACGTAACAGTCTCGTCAACACCGTGTCATGAATGACGTTGACGAACCAGCCGATTTCGACCTTCAACTGCCTTCAAGTTTGTGGCGTTTCAGACTAAATAACGAAACATCATCACTAATTTTAGCCAAAAAGAGAAAAACCTCACGATAAGTGACTTGGTTGAATAGAAAACTATCTAAACAACGATAAGTAAGGCATGATTTTGGATATCATTTAGCTCGTAAGAAACGAAATTATGTTATTTAGAAATGTAACAATCATATTCTGTTTTGCGTAAGTACCAAATAAATACTTACCTCTAAATAAAATAAAATAAATAAAACTGTTTTCGACGTATCAAAAGCCGAGCTTTAAAACAAGACAACTTTTGGCGTTTCCTTTTTGCTCTGAGATCTGAACATATGGAACTCTTACAGGCTATCGACAGCGCTTTCTGCGTCGCATAGTTCTAAGAAAATGACAAAATATAATGATTAATTGCCATCTACACGATTTAAAAAAGACAGACAATGAACAGAATTAGCAATTTTTAAAACGAGCCATAAAGAGGAATACGCTACAAATATAGAAAAAGTTACAAATTCATTGTAAATGATCATGGAAAGACAAATTACAAAACCCTGGAAGAAAAGACAACGAATATAGGTACGTATATCACAGGTTCATTAGCAACAGCCAACTTGGCAGTTGGCACGTAGCAACGAATTGTCATTATACCACTGGGTAAAGTTATTCACGAACACGAATCATTCACAAAATGTATGCTCCAAAAACTACTCTAAACGAAAGACGAGCAACTACAACAAAATTTTTTTCTTTCTTATAAGTATACATAAAACACAGCAGAGGAAATATTTCAGTCATGAATAGTCGCTTTTGTTAAATGTGTTGTTAAAATGCCGGTGTCCCGCAGACCTCTGTCCTTACTGACTCTGAATCTATTTCTGCTGCACAAACTCCTGGTATCTTAGGGTACGCTAATGAAAGCAGTCTTAGATTTTTTTTATCTAAGTCTGTTTTTTTGAACAATGGTTTATGGTAATAAGAATGCAGCCTTCCATGCTGTCACCATTTGATATGGTGCCAACATGTTTAGATTTAACCAAAAACCCAGGCCCAGCCTTAAAAATATTCAACTCATATTATGATTCCATATTATTTGATATAATTTGACACGTTTAAACTCAACGTTATAATCTTGCACACAATTGTACTCTTTCTTTGCAATAGATCAACGACCAGCTAAAGCTTAACTTTTTCCAAGGACAAAATTATTTTTGGCAACACGTATTTATATAAAAGTTAGTTTGAATAACATTAGGGAAATACATCTATTCTTGATTCTTCAAATAAAGTGCACCTGAATTTAGACTGGAAGATTGGAAGCTATTCTAACAAAACACTTAAATCAGGCGTTTTACGTGGTAGAACATAAATTAAACAGTACCTATGCAATACACTCTACCTACTCTTCTGTAAATCATAAGTAGTTATTCATCTTTTTCAGACTATAAGAATATTGTACAAATATTTCTAAATCCAGTTAAGGCCATAGTTACAGAATAAAAGATATTTTCGCCTCACTAGACTATCAATAACTGCCAAATCTAAGCATGAGAGACGTTCCTGCCCTACCTACCAATATTGTTTTAAATATTGTGACCCTATGTAATATCATCGATAAAATTAATGTGCCCAATATCAATGTCAAAATAATTGGTGAAGGATCTTTTATTCTACAATTAACGATGTTTTCTTCCCGTTAAATCCAAATAATTCACTCAGAGTAATATTTCATAGTCGTTTATCAAATTCTTCTTGTCACAATACTTCGAACGAAACCATAATGAAGTTTGAAATGACAAAATTTTAAGCACGAATGAAATTAAAAATATCTTCGTACGCAGACGATGCCCTCATTCATGATGTTCCACTTATTTTTAAACCCACTGATTCATAAAATCATAAACAAAAAGGTTCCACGAGAAAATATTATGATGACGTTTTTTTGTATACGTCATAAAATAGTTCGTTTTTCATTGCCAGTGTTTTCAGCACTGGAATGAGCAGGAGAAAAGTAAACAACAGCAGTAAATCGAAGAAACAAATGCTCAAACAGTACTTTCTAACTCAAACAGTTTCTGCTGAATTCCGCATGAATGCATCTTGGATATTCATAAAGAGGTAAATTTTATAGATAACGACGAGGCTGATAAGTAAACCGAAAAAGAGAAACACTTGCGCGATGTAATCGATGCCCAACGTCATCTATTGGTACAGATTGCAACCAATGTCCCGAGACGAACTGAGGGTAGGCTACTACTAATAAATATATGCAATAAAGGGGCTACTTTAATGTTATATAGTAGTACCTATGTATTTTTGGTCGTTCTTTTTTCTGACCTCCTGAATGTTTGTAAGTGTGTTTGCAACTTTTACAATTATCAACTAGGTATTTGATTTCACTATTGTTGACAGGTTTATTCTCAAAACATGACCACTCCCTCTTATTTGAGTGACTGCCGAGTACCCTATTCAAAATGACAGTCTTTACAAAGGATCATTCAATATAGGTACCTGAAGTTTACCAGATTCCAATTAGAAGTGGATTTAAACACATCCCAAATTTCCACCTTGAATAGTCCAAGTCTAGACGCTTATAAATCACCTGCCTACTGATTTGAAAGATCACCACGGTGAGCCTGCGCATATTTTTCCTGTCATGATTCGCTCTCAAGTACCGTGGAAACAGCGGCATTCGTTATTTATAACGTCTAGTTATTTTTGGCTTTAAATGTGATCTGAAACATACTATGAGCAAGACGAATGGAGATTCCTTCCGGTTGTTGCAGAATATTGAGTTAGCACCAACAGATGGGTTACTAAAATCTTTGGAGCAATTTTTCATAGACGTTTATAGGTCGTTAAAATTTATAATCGCGACAGATATTATGTTTAAAAGCAAGCTTTTCACCTCAATCATGTTAACTGAAAATGGTATAATTAAGTTTTTTCTCCAAGAAGTCTAGTAGGTGATGGTTATTCAGATCTATCCCGGTCGATAGGTAATATTAAGTACCTGAGTGTCTGAGCTTGACATTTTACATTATTTGCGTCAAAAAAAGGAGTAACGTCTTGCAAATGGCTCAAATCTCAAACCAGGTTGCTATCTCACACACGTGAGTTCAGAGCTTTTGTATATGTATGTACGTCGAGTATATGGCAATCAGTATGAGCTTAAAATGGATGAATAAATATCCTCAAAATCTTCTCTATTGCCATCCGCAATATAAGTAGTCTGTTAGCAGAGCAGATTCCATTGCTTAGAACATTCATACTCAATAGAGACGAGTCAATCTTTTGTGTTAATAATAAATTAAACATACTAAATGCAACTGAGTTGAATCCAAATCTAATCATTCAGTTATAATTTGATGTGATATTGAATAACGATGTAACTGCGAGTTGAAAGAAACTGACAACGGTAACAAAAAACAAAAAATGTATCATCAAGAATCCAAATCCAATAATTTGGTTGTTATTCGTTATTATATCGAATAACAAACCGAACCGAATGATAATAACTGAGAATTCCTCAAGAAAAAAAATTAAGTCCAAAGCTGGAATTGAACCCTTGAATAACACTGAAGATTGTGAATTAACTACAGGCTAGTGGGATGCTGATCTAGCTAGAAAGCAATAGAGGTTTTATGTAGAGACACAGAATACAACTATTGAAGTAATAAATATTAAGAGCTAAGAATTTGATGCTGGTAAGCACTATAATGAACTTACTTAAATAAGTCAATCAAATAGGTATAATGAGGATTTAAATCTGAGCATTTATGAGTAAACAAAGAGACATGCTTAGTCAATAAACTTAACATTTTCAGCTTCTGTTCATAAGTTAAAAATTAATCTAGAGAACAATATGGAACGAATAGAAATGATACATTGCTAAATCCATGGAACATAATATAGTATGAAGATATTACAATGAATCATTGAGCATTGTGTGACAATTGATTTGTCGTATGGACACATTTAATGGAGTTGACGCATTTAGCTGTCACCAGAATCGTACGACATTCTAGTTTTTGAAACAAACATGTTTTCTAAGCATGTTTTACAACACGAAATCTTTATTAGCAGTAATGATTATCATAGAAGATATAGAGAAGGTAGGTTAGGTGCCTTAGAATGGATACCAGATAATGCAATAGCTGTGTAAGATAGTAGAACAGAGTAGATTGAGGCTGGGGAAGATTTTGCTGAAACATTAATTTTACATTTTGCTGTTACAAAATTAATGTGGGCGGGCTCGGTCTCTCCACTCAACAATGTACGTGTGAAATTATTGTATTCTTCTTAGCGGTATGTCGCAATTTTCATTAATCCAGGAATTAATGATAACATTCTTGATTTTGGACGTTATCCAACTGAAACAGTTGTACCACCACGTTTTCGTAATTATGTCTTTTCTCTAACAAACACTAGGCCGGGTATTTTTGTAACAGTTTTGATGGCAACTGTATCACTGAGCACTCTTGAACCGGATCGCGTTAAATATATTTGAGGGTCCTTGGCAATACGAGATGAAATTCAACCAGGTGAAGTCGTACGGCACGTTATAAAATCAATTATAAAGATACTTTTCCATCGGTAGGCTGTAGATAGATACAGTAAGTATGCAAGCAATATAGCAGCTGGAGTAAGCATAGGAACAACCCGCTTAATCTTATTTATGAATATTGTTGACCGAACTAAAATAGTTTCCGAATTAAAATTGCTCTTTAAAATTAGTCAAGATGTTGATTGATACTAATTGGATTTGTACCATTGATGTAATAGTTGACATTGTAATACCAATATGTTATTTCTATTACATCACAAATGGTTTGTTTATTTACGTTTTGTTGATATTAATAACATCAACAATATCTACGACGTGCATTTTGGAATTGGGCAGTCGGCGTTTTTGGGAAGCAAAACAACGTGTTAATGAGGAACCACTAATCACCTCATGGCAGTGTATAGTTAGCTCAGAACAATCTAGTGCATTAGCCAAAAACAATCTTGCAATCGCGCCGACTTCGACAGAGATTTATTGCACTTTTTGTGTCTACTGCATCCTCCGAATGAGTGAGAGATGCATTGCAGACGGCAACGAATATAGATAGCAGTGTCGAGTAACTAATCGACGACCCGTCTGACAACCGGCCGCGTCCTCACTCACAAAATGCACTTTTCTAAATAGGCATCCGAGGAATGCGGCATGTCAACAAACAGATAGGTTCGATCTCGACAATAGAAATAGTCAAGAATGCGAGAGCACGTAACGTCACGTCAAAGCGGCACATGGTGCGAGCACAGACACAGTTTTAGCCGAGCCCGGCCTAGCGTAGGCGCCGCGACCTTCAGCAGCATCGGTGGAACGGTGGAAAATGAGACTCGACACCATTTTAGGCCGCGCCGACGGCCGCGTCGGTCGGGTCAAGTTTTATTGTCTCCGGGGCTAGGTTGCATAACTCGTGAATCGCGAGCTTCGAAAATATCATGCGCGGCTCCGGCAGCCGGTCTTCCCGACCGTCCGAAGATCATTAACTCGAGGGTAACCCATTTGGACGGGCGCCGTCGCAGACGTTTCGACACGGCGTCGCCCGCGCTGGCCGCCGGCCAGGCGCGAGAGCTCGCAAAATTAACCGGAGACGCGCGCCGGTCGGCGAGCGGCGCTCGAGTGCCGACTTACACCAGTAGACCGCGACGAAGTCCTTGTCTTCCAGCACGCGCTCGAGCTGTTTCGCGGTGACCTCCTCGATCTGGGGCTCGTGTTTGGGAGCGGGCGACTTGCGCGCGGCGGCGGCTGTGACGAGCAGCAGCGCCGCCAGGGCCTTCAGCCACCGAGCCATGGCGAGGGCGCGCGCGGACTGACGCCCGCCCGCCCTGCGCACGCGCCGCCCGCCCGACTCCCCCGCCTCGCGCCCCGCGCGCTGCCAGCGCCACGCTTCCGATTTGTTTACATCGCAACGCTCCGCTTCGGCATACTACACTCAATCCCAGTAAAGCGACAGCCTCAGATCCATGGCTCACGATCTCTTTCGAGCAGTCGGGCGTTCTGCGGGCCTGTTATTTCAGTCGCGGGCGGACATGTCTCGCTGTTGCTCGCTTGTTGCTCGTTATCTCGAGCGCAGCGGAACTGCGGAAGCCGACGTGGCCGCTTCCTGTGGCCGCGTGTCTTCGGCTGGTGTAACGGCCTGTCTGCCGGACGACTTTGCTTTTAGCTCGTTGCTCACGCGACATCTCACCAATACCAATGACCTCACGAGAACCTGAATTAACTCGGCGATGTGTCGCATGGTCATCGAAAGATCTGTTGCGAATATTAAGGTCACCAATTTATACTAAGATACATAATAAACTGCACAAACCAGCTAAAAAGTAGACTTTAATCAAGAAAAAATATTGCTAGAGATTAACGAATTTAAAAGCAAAAATTATCAAAACCAGGAAGATTTTATTAACGAGTTGATTATACTTAGGAATACCAGCATACAATATAATATTACCAATCCCAATTTTTGAGCTATTTTCGATAAAACGCCGTAATTTCAGTTACACTTACTTACTGATTTCTTTAACCCTCGACGTAAAACGACGGGGTGTTATCTAGATGTTATATTCAAATCTGCGTAGATAAGCATCTTCATATTTACCTAGCTTGAAGTTTTTTGAGGGCAATTAGGTTTTTTGTTCACAAATTGTGGATCAAATGTTGTTCAATATGATTGGTAGAAGACGTGGCCAAAGGGATATGTTCATCGATACGCTGTACAAGCTTATTTATTTTTCTGCTTAGATCTAGGTGTAGGTACCCCATGCTATTCATCCGGTAACTACCAGCTCACATGAAGGTCGGCAGCCCAACGAATGGCAGGGTGTCAAACTACGCTTCGCTTACCGTGGTCGCTACACCAATGTTACGTACGACCGCGACGGGCCAATTTTTTGATCCGCAGTTGAACTTCATTAATGACTAAAAAACTAACAAATATACACAAACATGATTTTCTGCTGCTGGCGGGATGTAAGTAGTGAACGCGGACCTGCAAGAATAGCAAGCAGGAGATTGGCGACAAGCTGCACAAGACCGAGACAAATGGCGCCATCTCATATCGGAGGCCAAGACTCATGGATAAGGTGTATAGGATTTTGTTGATACTGGGACATATTAAATTGGAGCAGTAGGTGTTCTAGCGGTCGTTTTTTAACTACGCCGATTGAGTTGTGGGATCCAGGATTTCGACTGGGGCACGTCGTCAATGCGTCTTAGCGGCTCGTCCCCCTAAATGTAAAGTGATCTCCTGTTTCCGCACTTGACTCTATTTGTTGTCGCATTTACGTGTCCTCCTAGCTACACCTATAATAGTTGTGAGTACAGCCTCCCCCGCCAATCCCCCTATCCTCCCTTAGACTGGAAACTGCTGATCCTAAGTTGATAGAAAAAAGTATGACGTCACCAGTAAATTTAAGGTTATGGGCATGCCCACAGTGCCCACAATGGTGGATCCGCGCTTGGTGTAAGTACGTACGTACATACAGCTACACATCAAAGTATACAAAACTGTAAAATTTCTTCAATCGACTCTCATCTTACAGATAAGCACATTAGGTTGAATTTCAATTGAAGAAATTTACAGGTTGTGGTAACCTGATGTGTGTTTGTACTTCTACGATGTGATTATTTCTACTTCGATCTTGCAAGTTCGAAATCACCCCATCGCTACTGCAACTTTTGTTTCTAAAATTGACTCGACCAATAGTTGTTTAACTGGGAAATGTTAACTGCCGAGCGACTAGTTCGTCATATCATCTAAACGTGTCGGCAGTAGGTCTTCGTGTGCTATATATTTAGCACTGTTGCTGTGGCGCTAAACAATATGAGTTTATACGGTTCAGTAGAGCAATGGTTAGCTCAGTGATAGATACCTATGGTTCTTTCTTACATTAGCGTAACCAGTTTCGGGGGAGGGTTTCAAGAAAATGAAACGAACAATCTACTTACACAGTCTTTAAATCATGCGAAGGTAACAATATGGGTACAAGGTTTATCAATACAAAATACAAAATACAAATACAAAATTCGTGAACATAGCGGCCGCCCGCGACTTCGTCCGCGTGGAAAAGTAACTTTTTACCCCCCCTTTTAACCCCTTACAACCCCCTTAATATTATTATGTTGATACAACTTAAACAAATTATTTCGACCAAATTTGGTACCATAAAAACGGTCATTGTGACTAAACCTTAAAGATAGACATATGCCGTCGCGGACTTTTTTTAGATCATGTATAGAGAATAATTCTTTCATACATATTTTTTGTGTATCTTGAACCGTTTTCGCAGCGCACGCAAAGAAAGCCTTCAAAAATGAATAATTTTCCCCGTTTTTTACACATTTACCGCTCTGTCTTTGCTCCTATTGGTCATAGCGTAATGTTATTTAGCCTATAGCCTTCCTCGATAAATGGACTATCCAACAAAAAAGAATTATTCAAATCGCACCAGTAGTTCGGAGATTAGCGCGTTCAAACAAACAAACAAACTCTTCAGCTTTATTATATTAGTATAGATTTACATCCCTGTAACCACGTGCTCTACCAACCATCCTGAACAACATTTGTTCTATGACTTTTGAAAATTCGCATAAAAAAATTTCATCTTTCCATACAAAGTTGGTCATTTTGTATGGGGAGTCAAAAATTTTTACGAAGAATTTGGAAAAGTTGTTGAACAAATGTTGTTCAGAATGGTTAATAGAACACGTGGTTAAAGGGATGTAAATGTCCACAGATACACCCTGTATACCTAGGTAGGTACTTAATGACCAGATTCTAGACATGAGACCTTTTTCTAACTTCTTCTTCTTCGACTAGTCGTTACCAGTTATTAGCTTGTAAAATTTTATTATACCTAACTTTTCGGGAGAGCCTGACTACTTACGCCTATGGGCTATGCTTTTTTTTTATGACCCGGACCCCCCCCCGCAGAAGGCGAAAGTATATCTACCGACTAAAACTCCTCGGACTCTCCCTCATCGTCCTTAAGTGGGAGAGGATCGTGGGGCAGTGGTACGGAACCTTACTCCACGATCCTCTCCCGCCTATGGGCTAGCTTGATTGAACTATAACCATTTCTCTTCACCCACCTACGTCAACTCTTTTCATAAATAAGTAGGTACATCCAGTGTGTCATTCCAGGTTTTTTTTGTTGCGTACCTCCGAACCCGTCAGTAGTGCCCGTACCTACTTAAGTAAGTACAATCAGCCACACATCCAGGTTACCACAACCTGCCAAATTGACTCAATTGATATTCAACCTAATGTGAATGACAGTAAGATGAGAGTCAATCGAAGAAATTTTACAGTTTTGTATAGGTACTTTGATGTGAGGCTGTATGTACACATTACCTACGTTTGGTACCATGATCCACGTTTTGAAGAGTCTGGTATTTTTAGCTAGGTAGTAAAAATTCGCCTACCGTCTTTGTAAACCTTAGATAGGAAAAACAAATGAACTGGAAAGCTGCTTACACGAATAGATAGGGTAACCAAGTAGGAAAACCAATAAAGATAAATATTTATATTTTCTAATTAGTAGGTAGGTACTCTTCCTAGCGTGCTACTTATATCTAGATACATAATCCCATAGAAAGCGCTGTTCGACATTTATTTTCGAAAATGCCGCCGTCCATATCACACATTGATAAGATAACCAAACCGTCTCACTATACTCAATTCCTGACGTCGTTTAATAGACACGTTTTTAGATTTTGAATGATTGCTCATATAAAATTGGTAGGGTTTAGAAATAGAAATAGAAAAATTCTTTATTCAATTAAGTCCTTAGAGAACATTTATGAATGTCAAATATTATGTAAGCTACCGCTGATTCGGAAAGTCGATTTCTACCGAGAAGAATCAGCAAGAAACTCAGTATTTTATTTAGGTACATCTTGGTCTGTGCTGGCCACCGTACATAGGTACTTCAATTTCGTCTTAATAATTAAACGAGACTACTACGATCAATAGTAGCGCGCTTTTATTATGGATCTACCATATTAGGTTCTTAGGTTCAGAGTGCAAGGTGCAAGTGCAAACTACAAGGCTTTAAAAATGGAATGGTTTATTCATGCAAAACTTAGATGAAACTGATTAATTTGTTGCTGAATAGCAACTGTAGAATATTAAATGTAAATATACTTTTACATAAATGTGTGTATTCTCTACAATAATATCTAAATTAATATTTAATTTACATGTTTTTTTTATAATTTTCAGGGATTTTTTTCATAAATTGGAATTTAACATATCGGTCAGATTTCTGAACGTTAAACGTCAAATTCAAGTGAGACAGTAGTGATGTTAGTACCATTCCTTTCCATCATATCGACAAACAGCGGAGTACACCTTTTCCTATTTGGATTTTAAGATAAAGTAAGAGTAACATCTATTCTTACTAATCCTAAGTTCTTTCTTCGGGTCTAGATCATCTGTGTACCAAATTTCATAAAATTCCGTTCTGTAGTTTTGGCGTGAAATACTACTTTTTATTACGAAAAGTTACTATTCTACGCGGACGAAGTCGCGGGTGACAGCTTTTTACGATAAATAACAAGATCGAGTATTGAAAGCCACAATTTTGAGCATCCATACTAATATTATAAATGCGAAAGTAACTCTGTCTGTCCTATGTTTCAATATAATGCAGACAGACAGACATGTCTGTCTGTCTGTCTGTCTGTCTGTTACTCTTTCACGCCAAAACTACTCAACGGATTTAAATGAAATTTGGTATACAGATAATCTAGACCCTGAGAAAGAACATAGGCTACTTTTTGTTGCGAAAAGGGGGTTGTAAGGGGTTGAAAGGGAGGTAAAAAGTTACTTTTCCACGCGGACGAAGTCGCGGGCGGCCGCTAGTTTTATATAAATATTATTTCCCCCACGCTTCCCAGGATGTAGGCAGAAGTTTAATCACCCTCTTAAAAGTGAAACACTACTAAGTTACGCTACGTATGCTACTGTAACGGAACGTGTATTTAGCTAGATCAGGAAACAGTGAATAAGACAAATAAATAAGATAATTTAATAATCATTTAAATACGGTCTAAAATAATACTAAGCAACTGGTTAAATTAAATACGAAATAACTATTGATACCTTTCATATAAAAATAAATGTAATTTATTGCTTTCCAAACTAAGAGGACAGTAACCACAAATTAACTATTAGTTAATAGTTTCGATACATTTTTACCAGTGTTATTCTAGGACAACCCTAAACCTGCCACGTTTCTACAAACAGCCAATAGAAAACGAGCACAGCGATCACAAAAGTCACGTGGTGGGGGAAAACAGCGCAGCGAATTTCCGAACCGAACTCAATTCGTGTTGCGCTGTCAACAAATTCTTGTGGCGCGGCAGGTTGGCTTGCGACTTTGTAAAAAGTTTACCTCGTGAATGTGAAGTGTTTTGTGAAAAATACAATGCTCATTGACTTGTAATTGTTTAAAAACTGTGTTAAGTGGATTATATAAATTCTCTGCATAAGTTCCGGTAAGTTTTATTTATGTAAACATGTAAAAATTTCGTGCGTACCTTTGTTTCACCTGAGTATTTTTTTATTTGACTATGATCTTATCACGAAGTTACTCTAGTGCTTAGTCATATTAGTGCGTTTCAGATGTGAAACCTATTGGACTCTTATTAGAAAGTATGACGCTTTATTATAGAAAAATAGTAGCAAAAATAATTAGATTTTTCCTCCAAGTGAGGATGGTTTTAAACCAAATAATAGGACACCACATAATAAATGCAAACTAAATTTATTACATAACGATTCTGCTTAAAACCGGCTTTTCAAATTTTTGATGTTATGGCCATTTTCCTTTGTTTGTAATCTCTCTTTATTAAGTAATTTTTAATGTAGCACCTTGATGAAAAACATATCATAATCTGAAATTTATTTTAATATAGATAACTGCCTTGTTGTCGGTCATACTTTTTGATTAGTTTCTTTGTTTTTAGAGGTGCCCTTTTGATTACACTTACCATTTTATTACAACTAATCCTAAGCTTATTGTTGAACTTTAAAATACTTTGCATTTTATTTCATTAAGTATAAAAGATAGAGATAATTGTATGAGTATTATTTACCATACCTTTCCTTAATACCAGTCTTGAACTAGTGTTTGTCTTTTGTTTCCCAGATAACATAAACAAAGATCATAATCTACTTTTAAAACTTACAAGAGGTAAAATTATATCAGAGGTAAAAGATTTTATTTTATTGCAATATTTCTTTCATTAAGCATTAATACCTATGCGCTCATCTTATATTCAAACATTAGTAAAATTTATAATCCAAGAAAAGGTCCCACTCTCCCAGAAATAGTAGAATCATTGTAAAATGTAAATTTTTGTTTAATGCAACCTTACAGCAATAATTTGTCATACAATTGTAATGGGAAGGTTTAGAGAGAGAGAGTGGGCTATTAGCCCAGTTTTCTGATGATGTTATAATGGAAGCTTAAATTATTTTATAACATTAAGACTTTTAAAAGTTTTATAGATATTAGGGCCAGTAATTTTTATAATTAGACACCTCTTGGTTTGAACTGAATTACTACTTGATTCAATACAAACTTGATGTTCAAAATCAAAACTCCATAAACGTACATGTATACGTACAGCCACACATCAAAGTATACAACACTGTCAAATTTCTTCAATCAACTCTCATCTTACTGTCAAACAGATTAGGTTGAATATCAATTGAGGAAATTTGACAGGTTGTGGTAACCTGATGTGTGGCTGTCTGTACATGTATGTATCAGCGTTAAAATTGGTGTATTGAAAATTGCTTTGTGACAAAGTGTTTAGTATAAAGTTAACAGTTGGTTTAGTGACTATTATAAAAATAATACATAGATCTTGCTGCCAACACGCATATAATCATTATTATTTGCGTATTAAAATAATCATTATATTTTCTAAATATAGCTTTAAAACTGCAAATTATAGAGTCTCTTAAGTAAGTAAGCATTTATTAACCACAGAAAATATAGGTACACTACAAGGAACACTAACAGACACTCTTCTCACCAAGTCATTGAAGATTTCCTAAGCCTTGAAACTAGGTGAAAGATAGTTCACCTAGTTTTTGTACCCTCCAATCTCATGGCCAGCCCTCACCATAGTTGTAGGTAATCACCTAAATTATATTTTTTAATATCATCAAATAAGATAGATAATTATTTAGGTGGGTATGTTTATCAAGATCATTATCAAATGATCACTATCATTCCCAACCAGATAAGAAATGACCTCATCTTGATTATGTCGGTTACTAGCTTCTGAGGTTTAAAATCATCGGAAGCACCCCTAGTAAGATATAATATAATGATATTATGCAATCCAAGGTATATGTAGAACCTAACCGGACTAATGCCAGAATAATAAGTTGTTGTAGAGTTATGTTTCAGTTATTGAAACATAATTACATTTCAAAGTTAGTTTATAATAACGATTTGAGAACTGTGTGACATGTAGAACAGACAGCAAAACATTCAACCTGATCCCAAAGTAGTTAGGTACTTGCAAGTTTTATGAATTACTAAGCGGCCGCCCGCGACTTCGTCCGCGTGGAAAATTGGAAAAATGAAATGATAAATGAAATGAATCTGATCATGGCATTTATTACTATATAAATAAATATCTTGTTAGATCTTGTTATTATGTTGTATCACTATCTCAATAATATTGTTATTAAGTTGAATGCAAATTCACTCAGTCATTAAGTACCAAGGTAAGGGTGTAGTTATCAGACCGAAATTGTTTCTGTGATCGTATCAATGATTTTATCACTGCTGCCTGTGATAGTTGGCTCTTTGTTCGTAACAATCTGCCGTGGGTCCATTGTGTTCTGTGTACAATAAAACACAATAAAAATTGCATATCTGTGCCGCGAAACAAGGCTGCAAGCGCTGTAGGCCGACAATGCAACGCCAAATTTGCCGATCGGAAAACGTAAGTAGTGATTTTTCGCTATATCTGAACCATAGGTATTACGCTAAAAGTGGATCTTTATAATGGCGTCTCTATTTCCCCATACCTTTCTATAGGCCTACTTTCGATCAGATCCTATCATTTTGGGAAATTCGCAAAACTACTGCTTTGGCATATTTTTAATAAGTTACAGTCATGTTTATGCGATCTTTCACGAATACCTCCATTATATACCTACGTAATAGGTTTTTTGCTACGCCATCCACGAGTACCTATAACATCTGACTGAATACGCAGAAGAGGAAATAGGTATACGCATATTGTGCGAATTTCGTCATAGTCCAAAATGTATGACCTGCTAGACTCCTAGGTACCTAGGTATTATGGGATGAGGAAACGAAATTCGCATCAATTAGTTTTTAATCCTTGTTGATGCGTCATTTTACATTTGTCCTACCTACACATGAACAGTTCGCAGTAGTTGTACTTAGGTACTTTGCTGCAGAGTGTGGGACTGTGTGGGCACTATTATCTGTCTTATAAATTGTAGTGTTGATGTGTAAAGTGATGTAAGTATGTCTTCTCTTCTAGCTCTCTCTGGCCTCGAGTATGGTGTTATCGTCATACGATACGTACCTTTGCCTATTACACATTTCTTTACTTCAATTGATATTCCTCTCGAGGCACAGCTTGAGGCTTAAATTGAAAGAAATCCCATTCTCAACAGGTTCATGAGGGGAATCCACTTTAACAATGCAACTTATGATTGACCAGGTAGACAATCACTCTAGCTTTAACACTCTATTACCTATACTCCTACTAATACACAGGCCTTTACATCTATTACAGATGGTTTATGTAGAATCACGGGATGTGCCGCTGGGCAGCTACGCTCATGAACAGTCATAGTACTACTACATTGCATAATCCATCTCTTTTCTCGATCCATGTCTTACCGAAACAAGTACCTTTATTACAAATACTAACAGTAACTTTATAACATCTGATTGTCGTAAAATATTTATAATTCAATGTTTATCTGATGATAAGATTGTAATCTTTACACTCGCGATAAGTCGATCAGTTTTCTAGAACATTCTTTATCCATGACTAAATTAGTAATTATGATTCAGTTGGCCTAATAATGTTTCTAGACCTGAATAGGCGGCAGCTCTTTTATCAAGAAGTTAAAAAATATTGGAACTCAAAATAATTCAATTCAGGTAAATGTATGAAAAACAACATAAAATAACTATTATTTTAAAGGGTGCTATATAAATAATATCGTAGCAATTATAAATAATCATTATACCACCAGATAATATATTGATAAACATTAATATACCTTCGTGGAATACGTGATAATCGCTATCAAAAGTGTTGTGATAGCGACATTGTGAGAGTGCTTATCGGCCGGTGCTCAGTGGTTACGTGTCTGCAAAACTGAAAACACACAACATGGCCGAATACCGCGCAGGGAAAGCCGGGATCAACGCCGACGCCCAGGCCAGGATCAACAGCAAGTACAACGACGACATCGGCACCGAGATCCTCGAATGGATCAAGAAGCTGACCGGCGAGCCCGCCAACACAGCCGGTGACGCCGACAACGTCTATGAGGTCCTCAAAGACGGAACCCTCCTGTGCAAGCTGGTCAACGCCATCCAGGAGGGCTCAGTAAAGAAGATCAATCAGTCCACCATGGCTTTCAAGTGCATGGAGAACATCAACGCGTTCCTCGAAGCGGCGAAGAAACTGGGCGTGCCCCCGCAAGAGACGTTCCAGACGATCGACCTCTGGGAGAAGCAGAACTTGTACTCTGTCCTTATCTGCTTGCAGTCGCTGGGCAGGAAGGCCGGTAACTACGGCAAGCCCTCGATAGGGCCCAAGGAATCAGAGAGGAACGTGCGCAATTTCTCTGAGGAGCAGTTGAAGTCTGGCCAGAACGTGATATCTCTGCAGTACGGCACCAACAAAGGTCAACAGTCTGGGATTTCCTTCGGAACCAGACGTCAGATGTGATATTGTAGGGAGTATTTTATTTATAAATCCATGTTAAGAGTATTTTAATAAATGTTTTTTCAGCTTTTTTTAATTTTAAACGAGTTTTCTTTCATCATACTGCGGTCCTTTGTAGGTTAGCGTGATTACGTTTATGATTAGATAATATTGATTTTTTTTATCAGAAGCTTAAATTGCATTTTTATTACGTATCCGTAGTAACTCATTTTGGGTTTCTAGTAAAAATTGTAGGTCACCCTCTAATGAAAAAATGTTGTAATCTTCTTATCAACTACCGTTTTGGTAATGCCTATGTAATCTTATTACCTTCATACGAGCACAAATACGAGTATGACTTGCATCTTCACTACAGCTTTTACATACTACTAATATTTTTCTGAAGAATACGATTAGATTAAGAAAACAGATTGAACGGAAAGATGTGAGACCAACAATCGACGTAATAGTAATATGCAGTAGTTTTAGATCAGAATCAGAATAATAACTTAAGTACCTACTAAAAGTTTTGGGTGTGTTCGATCAATATTTATCCGAGAGGAAATCTATGGTACTCATATACGAGTATGGCTGACATTCCATGCGGATTAGAGTGTTAATACCATTAACATTTTATCCTCGGACAAATATTGGTTGAATCGGGCTTTAGGAAGTTAATACAATGGAAAAGCAGGCAAGCAGGTCTAGGCAAAGATTTATGAAATTTTCATTACGTATGTCAGACACAAAATGACCTTCATCGATATTCATATCCTTAATCGAATTATTGATTAAACATTTTTTGTATCTGAACATCAGAAAAACGCTGATGTAAGTATTGTATTTATGATTTGGACGTTTTCAAGAGACGAGTGATATTCTGTTGTTACTAGCCAAACCCTCTGCGTATAATCACTTTCCATCCGGTGAGATGGTGGCTAAATGTCTTGCTATTAAAAAATATTTCATAAGGCCGAGGAATATAAATAGATATTGCTCGTAAGGTTTCGATCAAAATGTCAATGCCACATAAAACAACTACTTAGATATCCACCCTCAAGCGGACTGTCGTGCTTTCTTGCGTCATCAAGGTATATCGATCTAACTTGCGAACACCCATCCGTAACCTAGCAAAGGTTACTTTCAATGTGCTTGCTATGGGTTCGATTTAACTGGTTCATACACTCGTACCAACTCAGAGTTTAGTACCAACGATTCCAACCATTTTCCCAGTCACGCAACCAAACGTTTATTGCATTGTTCCAGCTGAGCATTAAACAAGATAAATAATAACAGTACTCAATTGGGAATAGCGTCTCTATGAATTGATTGCCCTTTTAGTTCTGGTATCGATTACCCATTGTTGAATACCGGTTGGAAGTGCGAGTCACTGAGTCAGTCGGATTGACCAGACTGTTTTTGTCAGATGACGTCACCTAGTTAAAACACAAGCCTGGTGAATGTCAGCACCCTGCAGCGGAAGGCCCGGTCACGCGCCGCTAGCCAACGGAAACACGGATATCCGAACCCTAGCATAACTCGTAATGCCACTCGCTCTTATTTGATAATCTCTATGAGCGAAAGGGACAACAGGAACACGTGCGAGACTATAACCCATACTGTTCCCCATCACGCAAGCGTTGACAATGACCCTCCGAACGTTGTTTATGTCTGTAGCAAAATAGTTCCATCAAGTTTCCTATAGCCATTCCCTCCACTGTCGCTTCTATTCACACATTCACGCTGTCTCCTTCTAAGGCGTTCATTATGTAAATTGATTGTGTATTCAAATATTTGATAATTTTGTCACGATAAGATTGAATCGAATAATATTAGGTGGACATTCTCTGGTTGCAAGAACACACATCACTTTTGAGTAGCGGTTGGAATAAAACATCATGATTCATTAATTACTATTCCATTTGCAGCAGTCCAATCAAAATTCTATGACGATGCTGTTTTTTAAGATTGATATCTTCATCTCTAGGTTCTATAAAGTTTAGAAATTTTTCAGATTACACCTTCCTTGACTTTCCCTTTAATTTGATTCGAATCATCTGTACAATAAATTAATATGAATGGTAAACGCCAATTTACTATAAGTAAATAGTGAAAGTTACACCATTATGGTTGTGATTGACATAACAATACGATGATTAGGCAACTTCTCTCCTAAGCTAAGGAAATAGAAAGCGACACATGATGTCCAAAATCACGCTTCGCAGTTTAGTAATCTTTTACTTGATCTTCGATTTACCTTTATTATGAACGGGGTCATAAAAAATAATAGTGTCAAAAGAGCGATGGTAACTCAGTAACAACGCACCTTTCATACACGAGGGTCGTATTTCGAATCTGGATGCTCGGAATTTTCAAATCTCTGTGTGTATTCCTACCAATTGCGCGGTGCAGAGGGAAAACATCGTAAGGAAACCTGCACGATTCGGATAGTTTCTAAAACATGTGATGATTAACTTGGTCTGGTTCCACTGATAAAGGGTTGCGAAGGTCAGAAGGCAGTCCATGCAAATCCTGAGTCATGGTCTAAACATACCCCGGGCTCCAGAGCGGCAGCTTTAGACCCATCCGGGAAATATATGCTAAAATGAGAGATAAAGTAAAAATCCGCAATCCTTTTTCTGAAACAGACTAGACACACACCTAACATGTGAAAATTATGGTATGGAATGAATAGGTTTAAATATAATTGCAAGTATGCTCGCTATAAAGTGAAATGGTGGAGCAAATGCATCGTCAATGTCATGATTGGCTAACAAACTAAATATGTATAGGGTATAATTTGAATTTCTTATTTCAGCTTATATTCTGGTTAGCATGTGTTGATGACTGCTAAAATAGGCTGGATGTTTCATGTCACCAAATGTATTCTAACATCAGCATAAAGTGTTCCCGAAGAGTTTTCTAGCTCTATTCCCACGTTATATGATATCGATCGTGCTTGCAAGGCTTCTGTTGACGGACGACACGGTACGTCGACTTCGCCGCTCATTTCTTGACCGAAGGCCCGGTACCGTTACTCAATCGCTCCGAACAGATTATCTGCCACTAACGGGATGATATCCGCTTCTAGCGCACTACGTTTGCGTCTAACCGTCCTCTCCTGCAATTATTAACAGTGTTACCAGAACCCAGATGGTCCCAAAACAGGAGGATATTTGTCCGTTTAGACATCTCAGTATGTCGCTTCGATGTCCATTCATACATTCAGTCCGTTTAAAAGGAATCTGTCAATTTAGTCTACATACATATAAATAAAGATCAGAGTTATCACATCATAATATCATGTCAGAAAGAGAGATTTGAATAAAAATAAACAGTTTTTAAAAAACCCAGCCGTTATTTTTGTCCAAAAATCGTCCCATTTCATGTTGAGAACCGTCCGAAAGGGGAAATGCGTTTTGGCATCACTGATTATAATCAGTGATGCCAAAACTATGCAATGATAATTATCATTGCACCTCCTAGATTGAGCACTTTCGTGAAAGCCTCCAAGAAATTCATCATCTGACTGCGCTAAGTCTTGGACCTGCATTACTTATAGATTAACTTGGGTGAAAGTAGCACGATGCAGCTCTCCCATGCAATAAATCATCTCGTACATGACCTATTTTAATAATGAAACGTGTAGTAACTGGATCAGAACTTACTATAATGATCTCAT
Source organism: Cnaphalocrocis medinalis (assembly GCA_014851415.1). Lineage (NCBI taxonomy): Eukaryota > Metazoa > Arthropoda > Insecta > Lepidoptera > Crambidae > Cnaphalocrocis > Cnaphalocrocis medinalis. The sequence goes on from CM026280.1 coordinate 14,403,831, forward strand.
GAATTTTAATGCTCGCGGATCATACCGTAAATTATAATGAACCCATGCGTACGAAACAGCTGTGATGTTGCTTCTTGAGTCTCGTCCGCGGTCTGCGCGGGCGCTTCACGCTTGCGAAACGTCACAAAGACACTATCACAGTCTACTTACTGCACTAGCGTTAAATAACATTTTAACTTGACCAATTTTAACGTTGCGGTCGTGAAGTTTACTGTTTCTTTGGTCTGTTATCTGAGGTCGTAAAGTGATAAAATCTGAATTTTTCCTGTCATGAGATCAGACTTTTTTTGAGAGGTGTGATACCTGCATATGAGTTAGTTATGTAACGATAAGGAAGCTTTAATATTTGTAGATCCAACTGCGTCGCATCTCGAATCGTTTGATTGATGAAGGAAGCTGCAAAATGTCTAAGTTTTCCTGTGATATTTTCACAATCAATATTGGATCTAGTTTGAAACAAATCATAAACAGCGTTGCATAATAGACTTAGGATTCACTGGTTCAGATCAGTTCCGCTAATTCCTCTCTCCTGATGTCCCGCGTCATCACAGGGAACTGGGGGGCTGGCTTCAATTGATATGGCCCTGTGTTTGCTCCGGCGATGATTTATTCGTTAACCTGCTCATATTGATACGGCTTGACCCCATTGGTTGACATCTGCTAGTGCCAATTGTCTCTGATGCGCCATCGGCATTAGATAATTAGAGGTACACAGTGTGCGCTTTGTTTGGACATGTAGCAATGCAATGGGAAGTGTATCCTGTTCAATATATAATTTGATGCCTGTATTTGTAATTTTTTGCGGGTTTCCGCAGGATATTGGCAGTACCTTGTTTCTAAACTACTTCTGTCTGAAGTCCTTAATCTGGAAGTATCAATCTTATTTGTCCTGAATCACATAAAATCATGGAAAGAGCTTCTGCACGAGTCTCGTAAGGCAGATTCTCTGGCAGTTTTCAATAAAATCCATGTTGAATTATACAGCTTCCTCCTTTTTTGAGAAATATGGTCTAGTTAGTTCAGTGTCTACATTTTTTAATGTGATAGATAGCAGACGAGCAGACGTATCACTTGATGGTAAGCGATTGCCGTCGCCCATAGACACCCGCACCACCAGCGAAGTCAGAGTTGCGTTGCTTTATAATACCTACCTAGATGTTATAACTTCTATTTGAGTACATATTTAAGGAACCTTTGTTTAACCTTTGGGTCAAGTCGATTTACGGGAAGTTGAATGTTTTCCTTTATACCTATTTTTTCTTTATTGAATTACCAACATCATAAGACACAGCATAAACATTACAATTACATAGGTGATTACAGCTTAAACCTATTAAATATATTGCTGAAGTTATTGTATTATTCTATTATCTTATTACTCTATGTTATTACTGAGGCTGAAGTGAATGACGTTGACTACAAACACTCATCTCATCCATGGCAATTTGCACGGAAATGCCAAAAGCGTTCCATATCGGTGATCATAAGACTCGTGCGCACATCGGCGCGGTATCTTGTATCGCTGACGTCGGTAACAATGTAATTATGCACTTTTTTCCTTCTGCCATAATTTGTTACTTGTCTGTTACTTTCCCCAGGAGCGATGAGTTACTAACGATGTAATAGATCGTATCTCACTTTACGCTCTTTTAATTGACCAAAGGAATCGTATTGTTATCTATTTTACGATCCGTGTCAATTCTACATTTTTAGTGGTATCTTTAGAATGTTAAAATATTTAGCACGTTATTGTAATTAGTAATATTTAGTTTGGTAAGGATTACTCTACCGTATCGTATCTCTAAAATATAAACTACAGTTTTGTGGAACGGTTTAGCCGTCAGTATTTCCTGACGGATATGACTTAGGGACCTACAAGAGATGAGCGTACTCTTATTTAAAAATCTGGAAACGTATCAGCAACCTTTCTGATCTCACAGATGTTCATGGGCAGAGGTGACCCGCTGGCACTTTTTCCGCCTCTAGTATAAAAAATTGCTATCCAAACATTGCTTATTATTAAACAAAACTTTAGCTCTTTTTTGCAGTTGGTAGAAATAAAATAAATGAAGATGACTCTTGTGAAAGAAGCGAATTCATAAATATGTATTTTGCATTGGAATCGCTTTTTTGTCTTGATCCAAAGAAATCTATTGAATTTGCATCTCATGATCACAAGGACCGTTGGAACGGGTAATGCATTTCAATATTATCTCTTGAATGCAATCGCTTTGGCTTGGTGGTAAAAACCGTCACTTTGGATTAGCGGAGCGAATTTACCGGTCGCGGACCGTTGGCCGGAGCTGTAGGCCCAGCACTGACCGACTTATAACAGAAACCAGTTTGGGTACCTACTGCCGAATGCGGCGAGCCGATGCGTCCAACCTTGGCATTGAGGGAACTCGGTGACTAATAACGTACTTTTTAGTCTCCTAACTTGTTACGTCACATATGCGATGCGTGATGGGAATTTGTAATCGAGAAGGCATCTTTCTTATCTGTGTGAAGTTTACTCTTGTCTTCGTAGCCATCGGAATCTGGTTTTTACAGCTCGGCTAGACTTTTTAAATGTCTTAACAACACTGAATATTTTTTCTTTATTTGTACCTGGTAACTTTTTATGAGGAACACTCTTCTTCAACTTTATGGCCAGAACGTTGCATGTGCAGTTGTGGTTCCGATACTGTGACTGTTTGCGTGTTTACTAGTAGTAACTTGGATTGCAGATAAATGTTCCGCTAAATGAAAATTAACGGTGTCTTGCTTAATCCCACCATGATTTCGCGCATGATACTTGCGTCAACATTCTCAAAATACTTTTTAGAAACTAGACAATATTTTAAATAAGTGAGAACATAATTGGTTTTAATTACTTACACAACTTGTCAACTGCATTGCATGATTAAATTAGGTAGATATTTAGTTTTTATTAATCGTAAACTACGTGAAATCAGTAGCTCATTGAAACTTTAACAACCTTGATTTAAATATGAGAAGTTTCTCTCAATTTTCCGCCAGATATCGTCATAATATTTACCTTTGTTGTTAACGATATGATTCATAAACTAGTTGAGTAAGTTATTATTTCTCAAGATAGTAGCATCGCCGTCTCTAGTGTCTTGAATTGCTTCCTACTTCCTTGTTAGTGTCCTAGTCACCTCTAGTCTTTAGTTTCTTTTAAACAAGAACTGCAAAGTTTTAGTATAATAATAACTTATGTAACATCACCCGCAGTATCGTTAGCTTTAAGAAAGTGTAAATGATTTTCATCTCATTCAGATTTATTATCAACAGTACAGGTTTATTATGTATTCCCTTGTACTTGAAGAACCAGAACTATTTTAAAATAGCATGTAATGGCAGGTGGTACGCCTTCGCCTCCCACACCGGTCGAGTCGTTCAAGTTATGCGTAATCAGTGCGTTCATCGCTCTTAGGCGCAAGTTTACTTGCTCGATCTTATCGTGTTTAGCAAACACCATATTTTAGTGCCCTGCCGCATTCTAACTCGTGAAAGTATAACTTCATAAACGTTACTTGCAACACTTCTTGGTCCGTTCAACCGGATATTTTCGTTAAGATGAATCACCTAGTTTAAGTATTCTGTGTGATGTTCGTGCGTGTTGACGGATGAAATTGCCTCAATCTCAACTTGGGATTAGAGTCGCCGTTTTTGGGAATGGTTGCTTTGATTGAAAATGTAAAGTTAATGGTTGGTTTTGATATTAATCTTTCGGTTGTCATCGTCACTGGAGAGGTAGTGTCTAAAATTTCTTCTTTATTATTCGAAAATGTTTTAATCTGTGCTAAATGTATTATTATTAGGAATTGTTTCAAAAATACCAAGTACGAACACCTTGATCTAAATTCTAGTTATGGTATTCATCTGAAAATTCTCAGCAAACAACAGAAGCAGAACGTAACCGAGCGTAACAAAGCATTGACTAATTACGTATTCTTTGATGTGCTATTTTTATCTCGATTCTGAAGAACCGTGAGCAATGTCAAGGAAATTAATATGTGTAAGAATTTTCATTGTCTCTAAACCTTGTGATAAGATAAATACTGCAGCTGTCGTGAATAGCCGGCTCTTTAATGTTGCACATTATGTTAATGCTACAATTATTTTAATAAATCCACCCACTTTAGATTGCTATTTTCTTTACCGAAGCATGCAGACTTTCTTAATATACGAGTATCTAATAAGTAGGTACACGAACGAGTATCTTAATAACTTTATGTATCTGTATCCTAGCAATCTTGGTCCTTTGCGTGGTACGCTTATGTCATAATATTCATAAACCCAGGATTATATTTACGTTGGCAAGTACGAACTGACTATTATCTTCATTATTGATTAGACTAAACTTGTGCATATTCGCCACATAATCCAAAAATAAGCAGAAAATTTAATATGACTTGTCATGCATGAGCCTTTCTCCATCGTAGAATCTGTGATCGTAGTCCATTCATGGGAACTTGCAGCTTTTGCTCTCTTCGTTAGTGAGTTTTAAAGCGTCAGACAGATTTGCGAGAGTGACAATCGGAAACGCAGTTACAATTTCGAATACAAAGAAAAGCGCACAAATCGAGTCGACCCGGTGGGTTAATAGCAATTTAGCTGCGCATGCGGCGGCAAGTGAGTCATTAGAAGAGGGGCGCTGCGACAATTCTGGGCTTGTGGTGCCGCCTGGCTTTCCTTTTTTGGTCTGATATTACTGAATGTTTGAATCATCTGCGAGATTTTTATCGGATTCATTTACTCCTCTTAAAATTAGTTATTTTTTCATAAGTCTACATGTGTAGGCTTATCGTGACCGTGTAGCGAGTTGAAGTTCAAACCGCTATTCTGAGTTTGGTTAGTGACTTTTCTATGTGATTGTATTATAGGCCCTACTTTCAATGTTTATACAGTTATAAGGTTTTAGTTACAAAGAGACGTTCCTGGTAAGTCAACACTTGGTTCATTTCGTAAAAATTATCACTCACTGCATGAACGTTCTGAATTTATGGACTCTTACTTTGTCAAAATTACGAAGACTTCTGAACAGTGAGACTGTTGGTTCAGTTTTCAAAGTCAGTGAATACTTTGAAACTATTGACTCTTATGCTCCCCGTAATAAGAATCATAAACTCTCAAAATATGTGCAACCTACTTTTCATATTGTGCCTTGTGTGTGCTGTATTCTCTCACTTTTGTTTGGCGTCCCTTTTATCATTGTGTAGAACAAACCGTGGCTGTTCTGTTGCAACAGTACCCACGAGTTCAAGCCCAGTGTGGGAACTTCGGCTGTGAATGAATTTAGCTCCTTTGACGAATGCACTTGTGACCTTGGTGTTAACATTAAGATAATGTTGTTGATGGTTAGATGGAAAGATAGCTTTGTCAAAGTCTACTTAGCTTTTCTTGGACATGTCTTTGCATTTCCTTTTACAATATAATAAAGATAATTGCGAACTGAAGTGAGAAACTGAAGATCGTTCGGGATGGTGAGGTACTGTGGACGCTGCTCCATCTAGGGGGCATAGGAAATTGAATAAAGTCATATTGTGAGAGGAAATTCGCATTAACTTTCACATATTATAATACGGTACCGTCGAAATGTATTTTCAAGGCCAAGCTATTTCTGGCGAAAATACTACCTACCTATAAAAGTTCTGATTTGTGTAATGAACCCTCAGTCATTACTCAACCCATGACAGTTGACACGGGGAAATGAGGGGTGCGGTCAATCCGCTCCATTTGCTGGAAATGGCACGGCTGAAGGCGGCGAGGTCAGCTTTAATGTCCCAACCTTGTCATAACACAATACGACCCTAAAAATAGACCTAAATGTCTTGACCCTTCACTTGGTAATACCACACGTTTTATCAGACTGTGCTAAAATGGTGGACACTTACGGGGAAGCCTTGCGTCTAAAGCTATCGATTTAGAGCCCGAACACGCTTAGACCATGGTCCAAGATTTAGGGAATCTGGTATTACTATGAAGCAACGGTCGGCTAACCTTCGCAACCCTTTAACAGGGAAACCAGACCAACTGAATCCTGAAAACTGGCGACACCAGTTTTCTGCAAGACTGTAATATCCGCAGGCAAACAACAGCTTGCACAGGCAAGTCTCCTCACGATGCTTTCCTCACCGCCGCCGAGCTAATGGTCGCACATACGAGTAAGATAAGATACATTTGAAAAATCCAGAGATCCAGTATGGAAGGCGCGTTCTTATCCTTAATCTACCATCGCTCTTAATCAAACAGGGAAGTCTCCCCGTAAACAAAATCAATGTCGCGCAAGTATTTCCCTTACTAAAAGAACAAAGAAGGAACGGTCAAAGATTTATATTTGATATTAACCTGAATAAACCACTTCGGAAACGAAGTGGCAGTCAGCAAACCGCGTCTGCTGTAGAGCCGACAATGAACAAATTGACTGTCTTGGGTGTCTATTGAATCCACACAAATGACCCTTATTGTTGCTACACAGCAAGAAAATAAATAGCTGAGGTCCATGAAGATAGATTTGAAAATCGTGTCCGTACCCTAAAACCGTAGAGTTCAACGAACGGTGACAAATAACGCAATAGTAAAACGTTTTGAAAAATTGACAACAGTTCACCTTCTTTGAGTACTTTGACCTCTTGTTACTGTGTTCACATATAGCTTAGATTTTTAAAGCTGGCTAGTTCTCCGTCAATTTAGTAATTTACTGTTGAAATACCTTAAAAATATTATATCCGTAAACAAAATTATCATTCCTATATCAGTCCTGGTAGACAGTTTCTTGGCTTGATGTGCGAGGTACTTTCTAGCTAGGCTCGTGCAAGCCACTCGAAGTAACAAGGCATTGCCTGCTAGAAAGCACTGCCTTGTGACTCTGTCATTTACTTTACAGAGTAGAAGTTTGCAAGTTAAAATTAAAATGTTAGATTTGTTAGTGTAACGTTTCTTAGTTTGTCAATAATGTTATCATGATCACTGTGATTCACCTGTGAAGATAACAGTTATAAATAAATAACTAGTAGCACCAGTAAGCCGTTCTAATAGCCTTGAACTCGCACTGAGCATGACATTATGAACACTTGGTGAACCAATATGCACTAAGAAACCGCAATGACGTTGAACTGTGTCATATTCATTCATTACATTGAATCACCAAGATATTTCCTTATGTTTCGACTATGTACAGCTAAAGAATGGAATTCGTTGCCCAAGTCTATGGTCCCTGATCATTACAAGTGGATATTTTTACGGCAAGAGTGAACATCTGCTAGGCAGACTGTTTTATACTGTGGAAGGCTAAACAGTGACTCGACTTGTCATTAGAGCTACTTTCTGGATGATCGTTAGTTATTTATTTTTTATAGTGGGCAGAGTTTAATGGTTCGCATTGGCCTAATAGTAAGCAAAAGGAGAGCCCACGTTGCAGTTAAAACGGACGCGATGACATAGCAGCGCCAAGTTGAGATGATTAAATTTGGTACCTACTATGAAAACCCCTGAAGCAGAAAAAATAAGTGGTTATGTAGAACAAGATCTTCCAATTGGGTTTATATGCTAGAAGGCTGGTGAGATAATTGTTGTTGCTAATTGCAAGCTCCGATGCGTGCGCGCAACACGCAACGTATTGTGGAGATATAATCGGGTCATTGTTCAAAACAATACCAACAACCAACTAATCTCACCACCCACCTGTCTGTCATCAGGTTGCGTAACGTCGAGGAAGGAACAAGGATTATGTAAAAAAATGAAGCTCTACCGGTGCTTTAGAAACGTTGAAATCGCGGCTAGTGAAGAACCAGTTTAAAACTGTAATACCCGACTTCTATTGAAACGCCCGCACAATATCCGTGAATACCATTCAGTGATGCGTCTGCTTATATCGCATTGTTAATTTCAATCTTTTCTCCTCTTTGATTTAAAGTTTCACTTGATATGATAGCAAAAAAAGTTCGACACTATCTTTTCGACATACATCATCTGCATCTTCATTTCCATAGTGCACAGGAAAACTGTGGAACTAGCTGCCATCGGTGGTATTTCCTAACATACATAAGTAAGACCTGGTCCGCTCGACCTTAAGAAAGGCGCTTAATTCCTTATAGGAACCGGCAACGCATTAATGTTGCCTTGGGTCTTGGGCATTTTTTACATAAAATGAGCCTGCGAACGAATTCGAACACCAAGTGTCATAAGTGCCCTCCCAACCTCCTCCCTATTGGACTTCCGGTACCTTCACTCACTTGGCGAAACAGCGTAAGCGCTGCTGCACGACGGATTTCTGTGAAGCCGTGGTGGTACCATATGCGTTGAGCTAGCTCATTTAATGCCGAAGCGTGGCTCCATGGTTACGATACTGTCGATAAGGCTACTGTTTTCCCCTATTCGGGTCACTGCTTGCTTCCTTGATAGGTTTCTTTCGATATGTTTGTTCAAGCTTTAAAAGTGGGTCAAAGTGATTCGGCCATTGAATCCAATATAAGACTGGGTGTAAAGTATAAGTATAAACAATATTTATTTTTTAACTTCTTATTACTTACGTGACAAAAATCAAAAAGGAGTAGGTAGTTAGGTACTTTAGAAGTGCGTGTCTGTGTCGATCTATAGTAAAATCGATAATTCGATAAACATCGATCGTCGTTCGATCTTATAGTCTGACAACTTCCTAATCCTGTGTGATGGCACAGTAGTTATTTAACGAATAAAACTATATAGTAATCATAAGATTGCTTTTTAACCCTCGTGACTTAAGAATTTCATGGTGTTTTAATTAGATATTTCCTAGTTAGTTAGTTTTTATAATCTTGTTTGCCTTTGAACGACAAGTAATAGGAAACTTATTAACTTTATCTCCAACGAACTAACATCTGCGTCATGCTTACACATTTGCAAGGATGACCTAACATCAGCTATCAAAGTTACCTAAAGTCACTCACTCATCATTTCAGGGTACGCTTAGACCATGATTCAGGGTCATTACTCAGGGAGTTGGTATGATATGGTAATTACAATGAAGCGAATGACCTTCGCAACCCTTTACCAGGGGGAACCAGACCAACGAAATCATGGCTACACATTTCAGAAATTATCAGAAAATTTTAAGATTAGGATGTTTTTTTTACCCTTACCGCCGTCGTAAAGGTAATACGAACATTTGAAAAGAAGTATGCTAGACCCATTCTTATCCACTTTTTCTACCCTTTTTCAATGGTTCCTAAAGTGAACGTAAAATTGACTACTTAACTAGCGATTTCTTAACTAATAGAATCTTTGATGGTTATCAATCGTTTCCGTTCGAGGACTTTCTTTTTTGCAAATGGGGCGTAGCGAAGTGTAGTTTTTCCAAGATTCTTTTTAACTTTTTTGCGACAGTAGTCCCATAGCAATAGAGTGACCAGATCTCCAGTATTTTACAGGAACTACGTGAAAATACATATACACAAGAGGAATTTTAGCAAGGAAAACTTGCTAGAATTTATCTTCTTTCACTGTGCATCCCATTCAATAATGAAAACTAAAAAATGCTTAATTAAAAAAAACAATTATTTTTATGCATCTATTTGGTGTTGCGTTGGCCGTAGTTCGGTTAAAAATAAGGCCAGTATGACAAAATAATATTTATAATAGTGTCAGTACCGTAGCATTGTGTAGTTTTTTCTCTGGCAGCCAGGTTGCTATCTCAGCTGCCAGTGGCCGGAGGGACTTTTCGGCCTGGGAGGGAATTCTGATGCACTTGACATTGAAGTCGAATCCAGTGTACGAAATCTCTTATGTCGAGTGCACGAGAATTGCTCCTCTGGTCACCCTACCAGGCAATTTGGAAGAGTACGCTTTCATTCGCTCGTCGTTTCCTCTCGCTGGTCTGCACAATCTACCGTTTTATTTACGCTACTGTACTATTGTTTATTCGTACCTTTGCTTTTCTTGGAGTAGTTTCTAATAATTTTCTTATTGTTTCCAGATCAGGCTTCGAGTTGATGTAACCATTGGCTGATTATGTGTTTTCTTTGTCTGTAAACAGCATGATATTGGTAGTTACTCGAATATTCTCACAAGTTTTCGTTTTCTTTATTATCGAATAGGGAATATGCGTGTGATGTTAATATTTTAGCATTTGCTGCTTAAATGTTTTAGGCTTGATTCGACCAATCTTTAGCCGAGAGTAAATCTATGATATACTGCTACTAAACCTATGTTATCAGAGCGTTTTCTTCCAATAAAAAGTGGCCCAAAAGGTTGGCAGGGGGGCACATTATGACTCCGCTGCAGGTTAGTTTGTCCGCTACAATGTAAAAATCATTTAAAAACTATTTCCTCTTGTTAACATGTTTTGTGGTCGCGTGATTGTAATGCGACAAACGGTCAAAATTGAACACATTATGTTCTAGTAGCACAGATCTCGCAAGACCGCTTTACATAATTGTCGATTTCGTTTTCGTTCGGGGGCAATTAAGGAAAAAACAGAAAATCCTCGAGTTCAGTCGCTCACCGCGGATTGCAGCAAAAACCTCGTTACGCTACGTGACAATAGTTTTGTGGCCGATTTGTCTTACGACATTTTAATAAGTGTTTTTATTTTTACTAAACTTTCACTGATTAATGGACTTCGCTGTTTAATAACATTTAAAGTAACCATTGATTTCTAATTGATTTAATTAACATTTCTCTTTTCAAGGCAACGCATCAGCGACCTCTCTGATCAACCTCGGTGATTATTTAACGTCTGGTGAACCTGGGCCCTGGTTTGGTCAGCCCAGCCTCTAGTTTTTTATGACCTTGTTTTTAGTTTGAATTGTCTAGCTGGCGCATTATAGTCTCAGTTTGCTCCCAACACTTGTACATACCTACTCTTCCAACACTGTATACCAACCACTTAAGTATACATTCGTTGCCGAAATCATCTAAAGAAACCTTGTGAAACCTTTTGAAAATTTCTTCTTCATAATGGCGATTTCACAAGATGCATTATTGACCTGGTAGCATTTTTAATATGCACACCGTTAATGTACGTGTCGTAAAATGCTACTAACCCCGCAATAAACTTATACGATGAACTTAATTTTAACGAAATACGTTTTACGAAAGTAAATGTCTACTTTCATCGAATGACTCGACATTTGTGCAAAGTGCATCTGCCATAAAGGCAATGACTGTCAGTTCGAGGGTTATGTGAAGGGGAATCATGTGAGTTACGCTTCGGCATGAATTCGGCTTGACAAGAGTGATGCTACGGTCTCACAGAAGTCCGGCGTGAAACAGCGCCTGCGCTGTGTTTCGCCGAGGTACTTGTACAATTTTTTCCGAGGGGTTTAGAGTACGCGCTAGTGACTCGATTAGGTCTACCAGGTGGTGCTGTGGTGTTTCACGCCCCATTTGGGGAGAAGTGACATTGAGATGGGCTAAAGACACAGACTTTGTAGGGAGTGAAGAAACGCACCGGGGAAAGAGCCCTTAGCAAGTACCTGGTGAGCGTCTCCCAAGATTCGGTCCGTATGCCGAGACGGTAGGAAGGACCATGGGCTGGTGGAGGGACCTAGGTCTACCAGGTGATCTAACTGCTTGTCCGCCTTCTATCACATAAACGTTTGTTTAAAGTGCAGTCGAATCACACGCAAGCGGCTGTCATTTCAGACTCATTATCTCGTTGGTTGGTGATCCAGCACTGTGCGTTTCTCGCGGAATTTTCGTCCACTAACCTCCGTTTTTAGTGACCCGCTTATAAAATATGCATCTCTGCACTCGCCATAAGGACGACTGTCAGTTTGAGTGTTACATGAAGCAAGACCTCTGTTTGCGAGACGTAATGGAAATGTGGTCATATGGCTCTTTCGGTCTCGCTTCCGCTTGCTGGCCAGGGCTGCCGAGCGTGACGGCTGCGGACATGACCACCGCTTTCAGGGTTCAGTATCGGCATAGCAAAAACGGAATCCCGATAGTAATGTTGCAATTTTGCAAATAGTTGCAATTTTCCCGCTTGGGATGGCGACAGATAACGAAGTGGAAAAAATTACGAGTGTAAGTTCCCTTCATACTCGTAGTCCGTCTGTCTTCCATGTCAGGTCCCTTTTTCTCAACAATCATCAGTGTACTCCGTTAAATTTTAGTCGTTTTAATCCCCAAATTCATAATAGGTAACACGAATGAAGCCCCTTCAGCATGTTAGATCATCAAAATAAGTTAAATAAAAATCAGCTGGTCAATTATTGTCCGTTAAATATTATTTTAAATAGAATGACAAAATCCAAAGTAACTTGTATACACTGTGCTATACTTATATACTCGTATGTTTATACGGAACCCTCAGTGTATAAATCCAACTCGAACTTGCCCAATTTTTTTATCTCTTCTCCTTACGTCACGCAAGCATTATGCCTACTCGTCACGAAAGTGAGTTAATCATATTCCTAGCTCATATCAACATTAAGTGTAACAACAAAATTATTAGTGTTACAACTTATGATATAACGGTGTTTTACTCTCAGGCTTATTGGGCTAAATTTCACGCGCCCGCGCACCCGTGCGTTTCCTACTTCCTTTGTGTTCTGATGCGCGTGTCATTAAAGATTTATTTTTTATACTTGCGCAAAACAGTTCAGTGAACTGAAGCGAATGACTTTTATACTAAAGAAACTCGTCAAACTGAGTGATGACCACTCAACTATTATAATTACTTTTGAACTAAACAACCGATACTCAGTTGCAGAAACTTTTAGGTTTGTTTACGTACGATAGAGGGAGCTCCTAAATTTTTCATACATTTTTTACGATACGTATACGTTAGGACGTACGTATACGTTAGTACGTAGAAAAGTTCTGCAGTGGAGACCGCGACTCGAAAAGCGTAGTGTTAGCCTCTAGCTAGCTATTTAGCTCCATAGCATAGATCGTCACTCCATAGTGACGATCTGCGAAAAGTCGTTGTATAGAGTATACACTGGATACGTCTACCCGAAGACAGGGTGAAATGGCGAACATTGGGGGAGGCCTATGTCCAGTAGTGGACTGAGACGGGCTGATGATTATGATGGCGTATACGCTAAGATTTCATAAAAAAAATCGTGCTTCTAGCATATAAAATGAATTGGTACAATCACACTGAAACTGCACAAGACATTATTATTTTTATTGCAATCATTATGGAAGTGCAATAGTGATTTGTTTGCAATTAAAGTGTAGTTAGTGGTGAATGCGGAGCGTGAGCCATAAGACTTATTATTTTATCCTATCTGATTGCTTTAGCATCATTAATAGCAGTGCAATCTGCAGCCACAGTAAGATGTAGAAGTAAAATGCAGAGAAAATAGTTATAAAGGAAAGTGTACCTAAGTTGTATGTACTAAAGTTGTTAATCAAATTGACAAAAGTGTTATACAGAAAGGACACCCTTTGTTGAGTACCTGATAAGATTATGATCTAATCAGGTACTCAAATAAAGCAATTGTTTCACAGTTACGAACGAAATACTTGTACGAATATAGGTCTTCCATTAAAATTCTTTACCTACCATGTGTTTGTAGGTGATTAAGATTTTTTATTATTTTTGATATAAGAGAGAGTTCGCATAGATATAAAGATAAGAAAACCAATTAAAAAGAAAATAACTTTTGGTGTTTCGATTTTAGTCCTAAGATTCACTGACGAATTGGTTGACAGGCAAAGCCAGAAAACCAGTAACTAACTAACTAGGCAGCGACCTAAAGTGAGCATTGTCCTGCGATAAAAGTCTGCATCTAGAACGGTCTTACGCAACCTCCTGCCAGTCATCAGGCATCGTCCACGCAAATCTTTATCAACTTGATCCCTCCAGCGGTACCTTGACTTGAACAGCCAACTGGCTTTCGACCATTTGGCCGTCCCAGGTAGGCTCTTTTTGCCACACGATCTTCACCATTCTCTCGAGGTGGCCGAACCAACGAAAAAAACCAATAAATATAGATATGTTTATTTTTGATCTACAATGATTTATTATCTTGTTGCAGTGAACAATGACAATCGACAAGCAGCTGGTATGGGTGCTCGACCCCAACGAGGGGTTCGTGCTGGCCCGCCTCCACGAGCTGATGGGGGAGGAGGCGGACGTCTTCCCCCTGGACAACAAGTACCCGCGCCGGGTCTGCAGCTTCGAGGACATATTCCCCGCCGGAGACCCTTACAAGGATGTTGATGATAACTGTAAGATACCTTATTGTCTGATGAGATGTAGATGAGGAAAAGTTCGTGCTTACTCGCTTCCGTAATGAAGGATGATTCAGCAGGATGAGGAAGGATTTAACTGTGGGAGAGCCACGTTTCGGCATGAATGGGCCGGCTCGACCGGGGTGATACCACTGCCTCACAGAAAACCGGTGTGAAGCAGCCCCTGTGCTGTGTTTCGCCGAGTAAGTGAGGGTACCGGAGGCCCACCCGGGGGGGAAGGGGATAAAAGGTGGCAGCGCACATGTAACTCCACTGGTGTTGCAAGTCCATGAGCGGCGGCAATTGCTTACCATCAGGTGATCCGCCTGCTCGTCTGCTACCTATACCATAAAAAAAGGAACACTTGCTCTTAATCTAAACAATCACGCGAAACCCCGAGTTAACGTTCCGGTAACTAAACTTAAACCCTTAGTGGTTTGCGGGGTGTTAATTACTGACTTAGCCATAATCATACACTCATTTGTTACCATCCGTACTTACCACTTGCTAAGTACCTTGTAATTGTTGCTATCGCATCATTTCAATAGTTATAACATTATCGTCCTCTTTACAGGCGAGCTGATGTTTCTCAACGAGGCCACTCTACTGAACAACATCCTGACACGATACAAGAAGAACAAGATTTATGTAAGTTGTACAATATTACAGCCGATATGCACTTAGTGACTCATATAGCAGATGATATTATGCAGAAGGGGCTCGTGTTAATTAGAAACTGTTTCGCCTATTGGTGGAAACATTTTCAGATGGTAATAGTATCTGTACTTCTCTATGCATTTATTGTGAAATCGAGATATAGATCGTCAAATACGAAGTACAAAATAAAATGCAAAAGTTCCATGTACTAATGGAGCAGAGTTTCGGTTATATCTTTCAACTTTAACGTGTGTCTTCCTAGACCTAATCGTCACTTTACATCAGACGCGATTACAGTCAAGCGTTGGCCTATAGTACAATAAAAAAAAATTTGTAGATACCCGTTATGTATGATTATATTGAAAACAAAGGAGGAACGTACCTATAAATGACTTAAAACTTCTATAAAGATTACGCCATGTACGAGTCAAATTGTAGAAATCTATTTACATAGTAGAGAAACGAATATGTCCCATAATTTATGTACATGTGTACAAATTTTCTCACTTACTACAGCTTAGTACGTCTGTGATTGTCGAATGAGTCACACAAAAGCCGTAAATACTTAAAAGTAGTTCTTCTCACCTTGAAGTAATTCGCCTGCACTGAGAGATAACAGCACCTACTTACATACATTACGTATGGTTATTCCTATATTAACTACTTATGTAGAATTGTGATTTAAATAGGTTTTTCAGTTTTCAATTGAATTCTCTCGAAAACAATAGACTTTGTCGAGGTTACGTAAGTTATGATGCTATGTATTGTACTAGCAGCTACACAATTAAGTGCACACTATTGATTCTAGAGACTAAGTGACTTACCAATCTTACCATTGACAGATTTCAACTGACTAATGCAGAAGGAAATTGACGGAGATGAGAATTTTGTGTCATTTTATATCCTCTGCCGATTTGTTCCTTGTCGTGGTCCTGGTTTCGTTTCCCGGGTCCTATCATAGCGGGTGGCTTGACTTTATGATGATGAAGGCCAGTGCCCTGAGGTGGGACAGCAATAAAATAAATTCACACAACATTTCATACATACTTGACTATAAACAACTCATATTATTTTAGTGCATTTCTATAAATAGTACATAATTATCATCTGCTGTCCAGTTCTAAAAATAGCTGTGGTAATGAAACACTAAGCAACTAAAACGACCAATGAAATTAAGTAGGTATTTTTCTGAGTCTCACATAAAAACCTAAGACTATACTCATAGTTATTTATTTACAAAGACTTGGCTGATTTATTGTGTAAATATTTCCTATAAAAGGTTTAAACTATTTCTACTTTGTCTATGCGTAGGTATGTTGAAATGTTTGCTCTGTAGAAACTATTAATTTACAGAATTGCAAATGTTACATTTTGCTTTATAGCTAATGTAACAAACGGTATATACCTACTAACAAACATATTAGGTACATTGAAAGAGTATAGCAATATTATCATGTTCATATTCTGTGTTGCTATGTTCCAATCTACAAATCCTTCTTTCTTTCCTTATCTGACTTGTTTGATAAGTTCATAAATTGCATGTGTAAATTAGGAGTAATTTAGTCTCCCGCTTGATCTTAATTAATGCAAAGTTATTCAGATCAGGATTAACAATTCCTTACCTCTGAACTACTGAGAATTAGTTTTATTCATCGTGTATCTCAGGTACATGATGAATGATGAATATAAAAACACTGACATAAAGGATGTACGGATAAACATTATATCTCTTCTACCAACCATTGTGGTCAATATTTGTTCTATGACTTTTACACATTTCGGTGGTGTTAGCACTAAAAGCGATTTAACAATAGATAAAAGAAAAATAAACGTTAACATTACTGTATAAGAAAATACTTCTTACTACTAATATTCTTGAATAATTTAGTTAAGTAGCTATTATATTAACAACCCTGTATATTAATGCGACCCTGTATCCTTCGCTTAAGACTACATATGAACTTAAGAATATGAGGCAGATACACAGATTATAATTAGACATATCCTGTGTATGTAAATAACATGAATTAAAAGTGCACACGCATTATCCATCCAAGTATAGTTACATCTTACATATACTAACTACTTTGTATTAGTTGCATGTATATTAGTTACGGTACTAGTATTAAATCCATTACGTCAATAGTGACGTGACTAGCGAGCATGCTGTTTACGTTTTTTATCTACTCATTCAATTGGATTGTACTAAAGTATAGATAGTTTTATGTTGTAGACTTTCACTATAATCGGTCGACCTAGGGCACTAACCTAATGAACTAATAGATCGTTTGTCATAAAAGTTTACTGACCTTTGACTGACCCTGTTTATTTTGGGGTGGAAAACTGTATAATGTTTTCTCATACAATAGACCTTTTAGTAGAACAATGGCCTTATTAAAGATCAATTCTAGTTGAAGTACCTAATCGTTTTCTAAACGATAGATTTATTTAGAACTAGTGGCCCGCCCTCACTTCGTTTCAGGAACATTAGTGCTTTACCGTATCAATAGATGGTGCTGGATGTCGATTACCTACATCGCAATATATAGAATATTTGAAACATTATGTCGGCTTAGTCTATCATGCGCTGAGCTTGTTTTTATCGTGTAGACTATCATTTTGATTGCACACGTGTATCCGCACACAATTCACAATACAGATTTTTTGTCCGGGTGATAATAAATTCTTTGTCATTGTCACGTCACACAACAGTAACTGCGCGCTTGCTTAGCTCACTGTAGTTAGGCGCAATTTATCATACAAAGTATATTTTAAAATAACATACCAATCTAATTTAAGCTAATCAATAAAACTGTCGCTGTAAAAATCAGCCAGGCAACGTTAAGTATCTTTTACTACCTGTAAAGTATCCTGCAGCTAAACATACGATCTAAGAAAATACTTACTCAACCAAATCCCATACATTTTGTCCACCAGAAAGTACCTAGCCCAGGCATGGTTTCTGGCTTATATTCCCCATGTTGTCCTTGTAAAGTACTGAATCCGGTGGCCTAATTTGAACTAAGTGTTACGACTGAATCGGAGTTTCCCTCCCTTTCACACGCGCTGTGGGCGCTTATCTTTAAATGCGACAGGTATATTCTCATTCCTTATGGCACGGCTTCATAATAAACCACCAGGCTTACTGGCCATAGATAGATAGATGTTTCCTCTTCACGATATACTGAACGACTTAAGATCAGCGATTCATTTAATATGCCAGACTTATTGTCTGCAGATGCAAACCCGGCTTTTTATTTCAAGTTATGGATGATTAACATGGTGATATATTTCGACTTACTCGAGTGATTTCTGTCGCAGCCTCGCCTTTGCCTTCACTCATTTAAATTAATTATGCGGGCTTGTCTCAATGAGTGATGGTTTCTGTAAACAGTTTTTTGACGCGTGTGTATAGCAAATAATAAAAAATATAGGTATTTAACAAAAACTCTAAACTAGGGATAGATCATGAAAGATTAAGGGTATGGGATCTTACCGATGCTCATTTTATAACGATGCTACATTAGACTAATTTATAATTTAAGAGAACACTGCATCTAAAAAGGTGTAATACGTTATTTGTTATTTATTTAAGTATTATATTCTTCTGTTGTCTGATATCTGTAACACAGCTTTTAAGTTACGTAGTACGGAGTCAGGTCAATTATGAGATTTTTTATCAAATGTTAGTTTTTATAAAATGTATTCTAATTTAGTCAATATGTCATCTTTCAGACTTACGTCGCCAACATACTGCTTGCCGTGAACCCGTATGAAGACATCAAAGATATGTACTCCTCTAACACAATCAAGAAGTACCAGGGCAGATCCCTGGGAGAACTGCCACCCCATGTCTTTGCCATAGGTAAGTTGTGAATCCCTATTAACATTTTTGGAGAATGAGTAATATTTAATTTATTTCAAATGAGACTGACTAACAGGTTGCAGCGACCCAAAGTGAGTCTTAAACTCCGATAATAAGAGCCTCTATCTAGGTCACCTGCGACACCTTCCACCATTGATTTGTGGAAGGAAACTTCTAATGTCCCTTCATCGAACGCTCCATAATTTATCACTAGTGGCACGCTCTCACGTTGTTTCGGGATTCGGTTTCTTTATGTAGTAGTTCCAAACTGTATCCAATAGATGGCTCTGGGTGTCGTTGCATCGCGCCAGTGTTTCGTGTTTTTGGTTTCCTTATAGGCATTTTCATATAAAAATGTCTTCTTTAAGAGTAGTATAGATTGTTTGAAGGATTTTTATGTAAACGGAATCGAACGATTAAAAATCTATTGTACTAAAATTGCTATTCCTAATAGCTCCTTCCTAACTCACTGTGCGATCTCATAAACTCAAATTCACAACAATACAGTGAATTGGCCAAGACGCGTGATAGTAACCCTTAACCCCGGTGTAGGAGCTAATTGCTTTAGGCGTACGTAAGTGCTTGGAGTTAGGCGGTCACACGCATTGTAGACTAGCATTTAAACAGATCAACGCTGGTCACGAATATTTATTTGCAAGATCAGAGGAATCGTGGATGCGTTCATGAAGAAATAACCTATCTAAAGAGTTTATACTACTATTGCACGTCAAGGCTTAATTATAAGGAAATCAAAAACTCGAAACACTTACGTGATGTAGGTATCGACTCCCAGCGCCATCTATTGGTACTGGCCGAAGTTAAGTAACGAAACGAAGTGAGGGCGAGCCATACTTAATTATCTGCATTTTGTATCTGTCTGGGGTTTTCAAAATCTATTTACGTATTTCTACCTATTAGAAAATGTTAACCACCCATTTTATTTCCTCTGAGATCAGCCTTTAGTGATCATTTTATACTTACTGTATTTTATTTATCCACAGCCGACAAAGCGTTTCGAGACATGAAGTCGTTCAAACAGTCCCAATCAATCATTGTGTCGGGAGAGTCCGGAGCGGGCAAGACCGAGTCTACCAAGTACATACTGAAGTACCTCTGCGACTTGTGGGCGAAGGGCGCAGGCCCGGTGGAACAGAAGATTTTAGACGGTAAGTTTAAGAAAAACTTATAAATATTATAGATGGGCAATTGTCTAAAGATCCCGCAAGGATAAAATCAAAGGCAGAGGCGGCAGGCCCGCCACCAGCTGCTTCGGCGCCCGCATTCGGTATTGTATGCCGCCCTAGTCACCCTACTAACTAGCTACGCTACTGCTGAGAAGTCGCTCAATTTGCCGCCCCTCTGGGCGTGCCGCGTGCGGCGGCCCTGAGAGGCGGTTGAGCAAGCTTACTATTTGACGCCAGCTCACATTGAACTACTGATAGTAATAAATGAGGTAAGCTAGAGAGAAATCTGTGGCGCAGCATGAAAGAGACCTACTTACTTTCAGCAATCGACGGATAAAGAATGTTAATGTCCGACAAGTAGAATACTACACACAAGTAGAATACTACATCTACGCTGTTGAAGACTTTTTCATGTGTTAGGTGGCGGAAGAGCAGATGGATCACCTGATGGTTAGCGATTGCCACTGCCCATAGACCAGTAAAGTCAAGTGGACTGCCAACCTTTAACCCCCTATCTCCCCAATCGGGCCTCCAGCACCTTCGCTCACTCGGAGCACAGCGCAGTCGCTGCTTCACACCGGTCTTCTGTGAGGCCGTATCAATCCGGTCGAGCCGGCTCATTCATGCTGAAGCGTGGCTCTCTCACTATTGCATTATAAAGCATTATTGAAGTCTACAATATCGATAAAATAGTTCAAAAAGCCTTCATAACCAAAACACACTGCTATAAAACAAAACGTATGATATTAAATCATTATTCATTATATTATTATTATGATAGATAAATAAATTGCTCCAAAAATAATAATGATCCAATAGTATGTACCAGCAGATAAGGTCATTAATGACCGTTATCATGCGATAAAAGATACTGTTGCTAGGAAAAATGTCAACTAACGATCCATTCACAGAAATCTAATTGATTTAAATTACCATTCGTACTCGGTACCTTATAGTACCGATCAATTATTGAATTGACTTGAACGGTGTTTTCTGAATAAGTACAACATTGACATGGGGGTTGCTACTTAGTAACGATCGTGCAGAGACATAGTTATGTATTGCACCCTTTTAGAATTTCATTTAACGTCGTAAGGCCCATAAGCCTTTTAAAAGGCATAAAACAATTGATTTTCCATTGTGTCTGCTGTCTGGGCATTGTTGTAGCACTTATATTCCCTTTGGAATGCCCTAGCTTATTATATGCTAATTACCTAGTCGTGTACGATATAATATAAACTTGTCTTTTTATTGAAGAGCGGGAGATTATATGTTTAACGTTCATAAGTGTTCATATGGACCTAACATGAATAAAGTTTTTTGTATTTCTATTGACAATTTGACATGTTTTACATGAATTATTTAATACCGTCCCTGCTATGGTATACATGAATATGCATAACGTTATGAGCGATGAAACGTAAGCCATTGCCAAGGTTAATTGGATATATCAACGCTTGTTAGGTCGACATCGTGATGGAATGAGGAAAAGCGAGGATAATAAATAACACGCATCGTCCTCTCGGTTGGTGCATCAGGTCAAAAATAGCCCAAAAATTACTGTACATGAATGGACTATATAATGTAATAGCTTTAATTCTAAATACTATGACTATTCGGCATAAATGGGCCCGCTCGACCGGAGTGATACCACTGCCTCACAGAAAACCGGCGTGAATCAGCCCCTGCGCTGTGTTTCGCCGAGTGAGTGAGGGTAACGGAGGCCCGCTCGGAGGGGAAGGGGATAAAAGGTTGGCAGCGCACTTGTAACTCCACTGGTGTTGCAAGTGTCCATGGGCGGTGGCAATTGCTTACCATCAGGTGATCCGCCTGCTCGCCTGCTTCCTATCACATAAAAAAAAAGTGCAGCGTGTATCTGTGGACATTTACATCCCTTTAACCACTTTCCATCAAACATTGTTAACAACATACTTTTATGACATTTGGAAATTCGTAAAGTTTTTCGACAAATCTCGAAACTTTAATAATAAGCTTAAATGTTTTATTTGACGACCCGTTTGGCGCAGCGGTTTCAGCGGCAGTAGAATTGCAAGGGTCGCGGGTTCGATTCCCGCACCAACACATGTATGTGTGTTGATGAAACATATTATACATATTTGTGTTGGGTCTCGTTGTTTCTGGTTTCCATAGCACAAAGGAAAATCTTATCAGGGACCTCTGGGACCAAGATGTGTGTGATTTTATCTCTATTGACACAAAAATGTTACAATTTGTTTTGTCCATCGCAGCGAATCCAATCCTTGAAGCGTTCGGCAACGCTAAAACAACGCGCAACAACAACAGTTCCCGTTTCGGCAAGTTCATGGAGGTGCACTTCAACAACAAGTACCAGGTGGTGGGGGGGCACATCTCCCACTACCTGCTGGAGAAGTCCAGGATATGCACCCAGAGCGCTGAGGAGAGGAACTACCATGTGTTCTACCTGCTGTGCCGCGGCGCGCCGCAGGGAGTTTGCGGGGCCAAGATCAAGATTACGAAGCCGGATGACTATCAGGTGAGTGTTACTTCAACAGGAACTAAATGGTACGGAGCACGGTCATACTGCTTTCACGAGAATTGCGGGAAATGAATACAGAGCCTGGAGAACATAAGGTATAGGAGCGCCAAGTGAGTCTGACTTTGAGTACCTATCAAATGGTGCGGGATGCATCTCACATTACCTCTTAGAGAAGTCGAGGATATGCGCTGAGAGTCCACGTCGAGAGGTGATGGGGGGCACATCTCCCACTACCTGCTGGAGAAGTCCAGGATATGCACCCAGAGCGCTGAGGAGAGGAACTACCATGTGTTCTACCTGCTGTGTGCGGGCGCGCCGCAGGAGTTGCGGGCCAAGCTCAAGATTACGAAGCCGGATGACTACCAGGTGAGTGTATCTTCAACAGGCGCTAAATGGTATGATGGAATTGAATACAGAGCGTGGAGCTTAGGACAGAAGGTATAGGAACGCCAACCGGGCTAAGATGCGCACCGCGACAAAATTTTGTCGACACTCGTATTGCCTCGGCGCAAGTTGCTTCTCGCTCACTTGACTGAGCGATGAGCGGGATAGAAGGGTGCGCTCTCGCGAAGGAGAGTCGACAAAATTTTGTCGCGGTGCGCATCTTAGCCCGGCAGGTGAGTCTGACTTTGAGTACCTATCAAATGGTGCGGGATACATCTCACATTACCTCTTAGAGAAGTCGAGGATATGCGCTGATTGAGTACACGTCGAGAGGTGATGGGGGGCACATCTCCCACTACCTGCTGGAGAAGTCCAGGATATGCACCCAGAGCGCTGAGGAGAGGAACTACCATGTGTTCTACCTGCTGTGCGCGGGCGCGCCGCAGGAGTTGCGGGCCAAGCTCAAGATTACGAAGCCGGATGACTATCAGGTGAATCTTACTCATAGACTTAAGATTTCGCTCTGGTTAAAGACCTACAAAGCATGGGAAGGAGAAGGCGCCGTCTTATGGACATTGTTTATGTCAAAAAGAAAAAAGATAGCGTGTTTGCCGGCTTTTTCAAATTGTTGAAAAACTATTTTTAAAAAACTTATTTTGTAAAAAATTGTAAATTCTCTTATTATATTTATTTTAGTACGATATAGAGCCATAGGATCAACATCGTAGTGAATGTGATGTGTTGCTTTAAATCTCCCACTACTTTCACAAAAAAGAAGCTATGTTCCCTAGGTCACAGAAATAAGAGACTATCACATCTTTTACTTATGCTCTTAGAGGGATGGTCAAACCGATACATGCTTATTTATTACCTATACTTAACTTTAACCTTCTTGGTTTTACAGTATCTCAAGCATGGCTGCACCCAGTACTTCACCTCATCAGAGTCTGAGAAAAAGATCAGCGCAACGCAGAAGGCTAAGCAGCAGCAGGCCAAAGGCGGGCTGCGGGACCCCATACTGGACGACGTGGAAGACTTCCAGAGGCTTCATCAGGTAAGGGTACACAAATACGAAATAAGTAAGTACGTACAGCCACACATAAAAGTAGGTATACAAAATTGACAAATTTCTTCAATCGACTCTCATCTTACTGTCATACATATTAGATTGAATATCAATTGAGGTAATTTGACAGGTTGTGGTAACCTGATGTGTGTCTGACTGTACATGGACAAAGATGTTGAGACTGATAGACAGTCCAGTAGGGTACAGAACATTTATTGTCTGTCCCTCTGTTTCTGTCAGTTACTCTTTACTTCTCTTTATCTCTTAATACTCCTCTCTCTCTCTCTTTTTCACCTCATTCCAAATACTTGTCAATGATACGGGTACCTATCTATGGGCGGCGGCAATCTCTTTATTAAGTGATCTGTTTTCCTTTCTGCAATCATAAAACTCAATCTTTTTCTCATCTCAATTATACACACACGCACTTTCAATAACCTCCCCCCTTTTTTCGGTAAACAGTACTACTGGGAAGTGAAACTTACGATAACATTACTTTTTACAGGCTCTTACCCGCGTCGGTCTAACAGAAGACGAGAAGAAGACGGTCTACTCCATAGTAGCCGCCGTCCTCCACCTCGGCAACATCGAGTTCGAGGAAGACACCGGGCCAAGGGGCGGCTGCGGAGTGTCCCCCGCTTCAGAATCGGCCCTGGCCAATGCCGCTTCATTATTAGGAGTGGACTCGGGAGAACTGAGAATGGCACTGGTGTCTAGACTCATGCAGAGTTCTAGGGGTGGACTTAAGGGAACTGCTATAATGTACGTAGACTCAAAAAAAATACACCAAAAATTATAAAATAGTAGTTTTGTTTTTATTTTTAAATGTGGGAGAGCCATGCTTTAGCATGAATAGGCCGGCTCGACCGGAGTGATTCCACGGCTTCACAGAAGACCAGCGTGAAGCAGCGTCTATGCTGTGTTTCTAAGTGAGTCCTCACTTACTCGACGAACCCTCTCATTCTCGTGCCATGGCCGCTATGACCGAACTAGGGTATTTACAAAATAAAATATGTGTTAATCAAAAGACCTCTCAATTTAAGAAACATATTGAAAGAATTGCTCGATCTGATTTGAATCACCTGAGATATCACAACTTTAAGAGCACATATTTGGGCAAGCCAAAAACGCTCTATACAAATGGCTACAGGCAAGTGACGTCACACGCCCGTATCTTGTATGCGCGTCTAGTAAATTTTGTTTGGTAGCTATATCAAATGTTTCGTTTATGTAAATGGTTTCATAATAAAAGTTGGTTGAAAAATGTACGGGTAACTACCCGTACATTTTTCACGATGATATATTTTTTTTTTTTTAATTTTATACTTTAAAAATAGACTTGCCCATGAAACTTTGAATGCTCATAAACCAGCTAGACGTTATATTTTAACTGAAAATGTTGGCCATTGGTTCTCATTTACCAGTATTTTGGAAAGTATAATATTTTTTACTATATCGAGATTAGTCAAATACCCTATTGTAGCAAAAGATGACGCTGAACGTCGATTGCATCGCGCAAGCGTTTCGTCTTTTCGGTTTATCTATAAGCCTATCGTTGTTTAGAGAAGTTTATCATCATCATCAACCCGGTAGTACCCACTGCTGAGTATAAGTCCTGAGCTGCTCGGATCCATGTAGTCCCTCCAATTTTGGATGTCGTCGACCCATCGGACGACCTAGTCTTTGTCTCTCTAGGACTCCACCTTTGGTCATAAACTCCACCTGGCGTCACCGCGCTCAGCTTAATGTCGTGCCCAATTCCACTTTATATTCCACTAGCTTTTGCCCGCGGCTTCGCTCGCGCCCCTCACTTCCCTAAAATGGGGGGTTAGAAAAGGGCAAAAAGCCTATGTTACTCTCCATCCCTTCAACTATCTCCATCTAAAAAAATCACGTCAATTCGTCGCTCCGTTTTGCCGTGAAAGGAAGACAAACACACAGACAGACACACTTTCCCATTTATAACATTAGCATGGATCACTTTTAAACCAACGTCCTGGAATTACAGAAGATACTTCTTCATAAACAGTATAGTTTGAACAGCTGTTGGGTTGCAGGGTGCCCCTGAAGACGTACGAGGCGAACAGCGCGCGCGACGCGCTGGCGAAGGCGGTGTACAGCCGCCTGTTCGACTACATCGTGCACCGCATCAACGCCAGCATACCCTTCCAGGCCTCCGCATACTACATCGGGGTGCTTGATATCGCTGGTTTTGGTGAGTTACGCTACTTACGCTGCTAATACACCGTCTTTTTTTATAATATAGGAAGGCAATCGAGCAAGCAGGACACCAGATGGTAAGCGAACACCGCCGCCAATAGACACCAGCTACACCAGAAGGATGCAGATGCGTTGCTGGCCTTTTAGGAAGGTATAGGCTCGTTTCTTGAAGATTTGAATGTCGTACCGGTTCGGAAATACCGCTGCGGGAAGTCGATTCCACAATGAGGAGGTGCGCGGCAGAAAATGTCGAGTAGATCCCACGGTAGTGGACCGCCATCTATCCAGGTGGTATGGATGGAATCCAAGTTTATGGCGTCTTACTCACTTCTCGTAGAGTAGGGAATCATCCAACTGATGTAAACAATCATTTTCCTCAATGAAAATAATATTGAAAATAATTTATCGTTTGCAGAGTACTTCCAAATGAACAGCTTCGAGCAGTTCTGCATCAACTACTGCAACGAGAAGCTGCAGCAGTTCTTCAACGAGCGCATCCTCAAGAACGAGCAGGAGCTGTACCGCCGCGAGGGGCTCAACGTGCCCGAGATCCGCTTCGTCGACAACCAGGACTGCATAGGTGAATAAATAGTTTTAGGAACGGAAGGAAATCAACATTGGGAGAGCCACGCTTCGGCATGAATGGGGCCGGCTCGACCGGAGTAATACCACGTCCTCACAGAAAATCGGTGTGAAGCAGTGCATGGGCTGTGTTTCGCTGCGTGAGAGGGTACCGGAGGCCCAATCCAGGGGAAGGAAGCTTAAAAAGTAAGCAGCGCACTTGTGACACTACTGGTGTTGCAGGCGTCAATAGGCGGTGGTAATCGCTTACCCTCAGGTGATCTGTTTATATCCGACATAAAAAAAAACTCATTCAAATGTGAACCTTATGTTGCTATTAATAATTATCTCTTTTTTGTTAGACTTGATCGAGAGTAAGAACCACGGTGTGTTCCACTTGCTGGACGAGGAGTCAAAGCTGCCCAAACCGGAGTTCGGACACTTTACGCACTCAGTACACAAGCAGCTGGGAAATAACAATAACAGGTGACAAACAATGATTTTATTTTGTAATGTTAAACTATACACATATTTTGGTATGTTGTTTTTAGGGTTCCGTAGCCAAATTGCAAAAATGGAACCCTTAATACATTCGTCATGTCTGCCGTCTGGCCGTTCGTATGTCACGGCCACGTTTTTCTGTAACAAAAAAGAAACTTTACTGTAGAAAATTGGCAAATTTTGTGATCCGCATTAAGATTTTCATACGAAATAGAAAACAAAAGTTATATAGTAATGTATGTAATAATAAGTTGACTTTTATTTTGTTATATCCAAGCAAATAGACATTCCGGAAACTTGACATTTCGCGAATGGGGGCTACCGCGTTTGGAAAATCCGTTTGATGGCGTACGTGTAGACTGATGTCCAACTTCAACGTCATCGGTCTTTTAGTGATATTTCGACATCTCACATCAAAAATAACCAATCACCGTGTAGTTGGACCTCAGTCTACACGTACGCCATCTAACGGATTTTCTACATGCGGTAGCCCCAATCGTGATTAAGCCTTATCCCATCATAGTAGCGATGCCTTGATATTAATATTATTTGCGCGCCTGCTGGCAGGCTGGATACCATAACTACAAGATAACATTTGTAACATCATGTATAGCTGGCGGCACGAAAGAATAGCGATGACCGTTATTTTGCGCACTTGTAAAAAAGAAGACTTTCTATTAAAATTGGTTTCTGCGCACTCAAGGTCATATAACAACACTTTCTTGCCAAAGACTATATCATAGTTTTTTAGATTTTCGCGTTGCATTATAACTATAAATTATTAAAACGGGAATTAACGCGCCAATCAGTTCGCTTGTGACCACGGCTGCTGCGACGTAGCTGAAACGTCAAGCAATAAGTACATACAATGTCCTTAAAAATAAACGTCGCGTTAATTCCCGTTTTAATAATTCAAAGACTATATCAATGTTTATTTTATCAAATAAATAAATGTTTTATGTTTGATTTCTATACTGGAGGGCTTTGCCCTGCAGTGGGCCAGTACCACATATAGGCTGATACTGTTGTTTCCGTTGAAGGCTTCAGCTGCCGCGCGCGTCGCGGCTGAAGGCGCACCGCACGCTGCGCGACGACGAGGGCTTCCTGCTGAGACACTTCGCCGGCGCCGTCTGCTACAACACGGTCGGTACACCACGAGCGCTCATAACTATACAACCTCATTCAAATATGAACCTTACGGTCCTGGCATAAGAGTCAACAGCCATTAGTAACCAGTTTTTGAATTTTACAAATACAATACAATGTATTTTTAATGAGTCTAGGTTTTTACATTTGGTTTTAGGCGACTGTACACTAACTAATACCAAGGCCACTATACAGGGATGTATCTGTGAACATTTACATCCCTTTCACCTCGTGTTCTATCAACCATTCCGAACAACATTTGTTCTATGACTTTTGGAAAACCGCATATTTTTTTTTTAACAAAGTTGGTTATGTGACTTGTTAACTTTGTATGTATAGTCGAAAAATTTTCGACAAATTTTCAAAACTCGTAGTACAGATATTGTTCAGAATGGTTGGTAGAAGACGTCTATCTTCTATACTTTTCTATTATCGAACCGCGTCAAATGAATATCATTTTCCAAACTCATCGAACCGCGTCAAATGGTCCGCATATTATTTTCCGAACTCGTACCAACTCTAAACTGTTTCCAGAATCAATTCATAGAGAAGAACAACGATGCACTCCACGCTTCCCTGGAGTTCCTCGTGCAGGAGTCCAGCAGCTCGCTCGTCCAGCAGCTGTTCCAGAGCACCGACAACAACAACGCCAAGGGGAAACTCAACTTTATATCCGTGGGCGCTAAGTTCCAAAGTCAGTTGGCTCTGCTTATGGACAAGCTGAAGGAGAACGTAAGTCCATGTTTTACTATATGTGTGTAAACATTTTTTTTTACTATAGTATTTTAACAATATTTACTAACTTTAATTTCTTTCAAAAAGGGAAACTAATGTGTTTCTTAATTAAAAGTATGTTTTTTCCATCCTATATATTTTGTAAGTACTTGGACGATTTTGATGCCTGAATTACAAATACACTAGCTACTTCTTTTGGTATAAGTCAATGCTATTCTTTCTCATCTTAGCGTGTAATTCCCGGTTGCGGCCAAAGCTGACGCTTGACTTTGTTTAAAGGAGCCTCTTAGACCATGATGCAGCATTTGTGAAGTACAATGAAGCGACTGCCGTCTGACCTTTGCAACTTTTAAATAGGGGAAACTCATGGTTACACGTCTCAGAAACTATCCGAAACGGGCATGTTGCGTCACGATGTTTGTTCTCATCATCATCATCATCAGCAACCCACGCTCGTCCACTGCTGGACATAGCACTGAAGTGGCAGTGGGCTGGTCACATTAGCCGCAGAACTGACAACCGCTGGAGCCGTAAAGTCCTTGAGTGGAGACCGCGACTCGGCAAACGTAGTGTTGGACGCCCTGCTACAAGATGGGATGACGACATTCGAAGGCTGGCTGTAGTGAGCCGGATGAGAGTGGCCGAAAATCGGGAGCGGTGGCGTGCATTGGGGAAGACCTATGTCCAGCAGTGGACGAGCGTGGGTTTTCTCTCACCGCTGAGCTAATGCTAAAAAGTTTTAAATATTTTCTTTATGTATGACGATTTGTAAGTGCTGTGTACAAGCCTATGCAAATAAAGAATATTTGACGACCCGGTTGGTTCAGTGGTAGTGAATGCTGCGTCTGTCATCTGTCATGTCATCACAGTGTCACAGTACAAACATTTGTGTGCATGAACATGTCTGTTTGTATTGGTCGGGTGTTTTCTATGTATTATAAGTATGTATTTACAAAAGAAAAGTATTATATGTATATATTTTGTAATCCCACTGTTGGTTCTGATATCTGTAACACAAGTGCTTAAGCTACTTAGTACGGAGTCAAGTCAATGTATGAGATGTTGTGAGAATTATTATCTGATGTGTATACTGTCGGCACCAGGGCACAAACTTCGTCCGCTGCATCAAGCCGAACTCCCGCATGGTGGGCCGCGAGACCGACGGCTGCCTCATCCTCACGCAGCTGCAGTGCTCCGGCACCACCGCCGTGCTCGAGCTCATGGAGCACGGGTACCCGTCGCGCGCTCCGTTCAATGACTTGCACCAGATGTACAGCTCGTATCTACCGCCTAAGCTGAGGGGACTCACGCCGAAGATCTTCTGTGAGGTGAGTTTCCATAGGATGGAACTGTAGCAGCGGAAGACGTGCTGGACAGCGTTGCCATCCGTCCAAACAGTGCCGGCGCACACCGAGAGGTTTAGCTCCTCGTTCCTGCCCCGAGCTATCAAATCATGGAATACCCTTCCAGTTTAAATGTTTCCTCTTTCTTACAATCCTGGGTTTTTAGCAGCAGCAGGCCTTCAGGGTGAGGATGACAGACTCAATAATTAGTTTGTTCTTTTGTGCCTGTCAACCTCATATTTGGATCTCACGGCCACTTACCATCAGGCGGAGTGAGGTCATCTTGATTGTCCTCAATGTAAAAAATATTTTCATTGAGCACGGATACCCGTCGCGCGCTCCGTTCAATGACTTGCACCAGATGTACAGCTCGTATCTACCGCCTAAGTTGAGGGGACTCACGCCCAAGATCTTCTGTGAGGTGAGTGACACAGATAAAGGCATAGCTTCTTCATGTAGCAACACGATCAAAGTTGTCGAGCTCATGGAGCACGGGTACCCGTCGCGCGCGCCCTTCAATGACTTGCACCAGATGTACAGCTCGTATCTACCGCCTAAGCTGAGGGGACTCACGCCGAAGATCTTCTATGAGGTGAGTGACACAGATAAAGGCATAGCTTCTTCATGTAGTAACATCATCGACGTTTTCGAACTCATGACTCATGAGGCTAGTTTTGCGGGCGCTCTTAAACGACTTGCACCATATGGACAGCTCATATCTACCGCCTAAGCTAAGGGGACTCACGCCGAAGATCTTCTGTGAGGTGAGTGACACAGACGAAGGCATAGATTTCTTCATGTAGCAACACGATCAAAGTTGTCGAGCTCATGGAGCACGGGTACCCGTCGCGGGCTCCCTTCAACGACTTGCATCAGATGTACAGCTCGTATGTACCGCCTAAGTTGAGGGGACTCACGCCGAAGATCTTCTATGAGGTGAGTGACACAGATAAAGGCATAGCTTCTTCATGTAGCAACACGATCAAAGTTGTCGAGCTCATGGAGCACGGGTACCCGTCGCGGGCTCCCTTCAACGACTTGCATCAGATGTACAGCTCGTATCTACCGCCTAAGCTGAGGGGACTCACGCCCAAGATCTTCTGTGAGGTGAGTCAAACAATCAATCATCTGGTTTATTTCCTTCCCAAACAGTGACAACTCCAACCTCAGGCGGCTCGCGCCCAAGATCTTCTGTGAGGTGAGTGACACAGACGAAGGCATAGGCTTCTTCATGTGGCAACACGATCAAAGTTGTCGAGCTCATGGAGCACGGGTACCCGTCGCGCGCGCCCTTCAATGACTTGCACCAGATGTACAGCTCGTATCTACCGCCTAAGCTGAGGGGACTCACGCCGAAGATCTTCTGTGAGGTGAGTCAAATAATCAATCATCTGGTTTACTTCCTTCCTAAACAGTGACAACTCCAACCTCAGAGGGCTTACGCCAAAGATCGTCCGAAAGGTTAGTGACACAGAAGAAATGGGCTTCTTCATGTAGCAACATCATCGACGTTTCCAAGCTCATGAACCCTTCGCGCGCGCTCTTCAAAGACTTGCACCAGATATACAGCTCGTATCTACCGCCTAAACTGAGGGGACTCACGCCGAAGATCTTCTATGAGGTGAGTGACACAGACAAAGATATAGGCTTTTTCATGTGGCAACACGATCAAAGTTGTCGAGCTCATGGAGCACGGGTACCCGTCGCGCGCGCCCTTCAACGACTTGCACCATATGGACAGCTCATATCTACCGCCAAAGCTAAGGGGACTCACGCCGAAGATCTTCTGTGAGGTGAGTCAAATAATCAATCATCTGGTTTACTCCCTTCCCAAACAGTGACAACCATTCCGTTTCTGCGCGTCTGTCACTTAAGCTCTTCTGTGAGGTGAGTGACACAGACGAAGATATAGGCTTTTTCATGTGGCAACACGATCAAAGTTGTCGAGCTCATGGAGCACGGGTACCCGTCGCGCGCGCCCTTCAATGACTTGCACCAGATGTACAGCTCGTACCTACCGCCTAAGTTGAGGGGACTCACGCCGAAGATCTTCTGTGAGGTGAGTTTCCATAAGACAAAACTATAACAGTAAAAGACAGCGTAAAGAGTGCCGGCGCGCACCAAAAGGTTTAGCTCCTCGTTCCTGCCCCGAGCCATCAAATCATGGAATGCCCTTCCAGTTCAAGTGTTTCCTCTTTCTTACAATCCTGGGTTTTTAGCAGCAGCAGGCCTTCAGGGTGAGGATGACAGACTCAATAATTAGTTTGTTCTTTTGTGCCTGTCAACCTCATATTTGGATCTCACGGCCACTTACCATCAGGCGGAGTGAGGTCATCTTGATTGTCCTCAATGTAAAAAAATATTTTCATGGAGCACGGATACCCGTCGCGCGCTCCGTTCAATGACTTGCACCAGATATACAGCTCCTATCTACCGCCTAAGTTGAGGGGACTCACGCCTAAGATCTTCTGTGAGGTGAGTGACACAGACGAAGACATAGGCTTCTTCATGTGGCAACATCATTGACGTTTTCGAACTCTTAAAGCTCGGATCATTTTGTATGGGGAGTCACATTTTCGCTGAATTTTCAAAAGTCATGGAACAAATGTTGTTCCGAATGGTTAGTAGAAGACGTGGTCAAAGGGATGTAAATATTCACATATATATACAATACAACCTGTATGTTATGTGTAATTTTATTTTTGTTATAGCAATTCTTTACAATTTATTCTTAGTAAATAATGCACTTCACAATTCCTCGATGGGTTCAGATAGGACTCGAACCCACAACCTTCAACAGTCCGGGTGGCTGTACTACCAAATACTAACCGAACTATTATTGGTTATTGTATGTTATGTGTGTTGACAGGCCATGATCCACAGCTTCGGGCTGTCGGACAAGGACTACAAGTTCGGCGTGACGCGCGTGTTCTTCCGGCCCGGCAAGTACTCGGAGTTCGACAGCATCATGAAGTCCGACCCCGAGAACCTCAAGGCCGTCGTGGACTCCGTGCTGGCGTGGCTCGTCAAGTCTAGGTGGAGGAGGTCCATATTTGCCGTTCTGTCTATTATCAAATGTAAGTCTTTATTCTGTTTGTGTGCTATAAGAGGTAAGATAAGACCACCTTATTGTAGTGTATCATATACACCAAAAGTCGAAAAGCATAGATTAATAGATATCCATACTAATATTATAAATGGGAAAGTGCGTCTGTAGTTTGTCTTTCTTTCACAGCAAAACGGAGCGACGAACGAGGGTTTTTGCAAATAGAAAATCTTGATTGGTTTAACTTTTACGACATTAGTTGTTTCATAACATAACTTTATAATTTTTGTGCAAAATGTAACCAATCCACTCGTTTTTGGACCTGACGTCAACGTAACGCCATCTACCGGATTTAGCATTTGCAAAAACCCTCATTGACGTGATTTTTTAAGTGGAGATAATTGAAGGGATGGAGAGTAACATAGACTACTTTTGCCCCTTTTTACGAAAGGGGGGAGGGGGCGAGCGAAGCCGCGGGAAAATGTTTGTCTTTTTATAAATATTATAGGTTATACTGATTGTTCCAGTGAAAAACAAAATCCACTACCGCCGCCAGTGCCTAATACAGATACAGAAGACCGTCCGCGGGTACCTCGTGCGCAAGCGCCACCAGCCGCGCTACCGCGGCATCAGCAAGATCAACGCGCTACACGATAACTTGAACCGAGTGGACGCCGTCGTCGCACAGCTCAAGAAGGAGAAGGAGCCCGCGCAGAAGAATGTTGATAATCTGAGGACGTCTATAAGGAATGCTTGTGCCACTATTAAGGTTAGTTCTGATCATTACTAATAAATAACTAGTAGCCCGCCCTCGCTTTCTTTCGGGACGGGAGGTCCCAACTATCCTCAATAGATGGCGCTATTTTTTTATTAAAAAAAGCTCGCCCTTGGCTTCACACTGAACCTTAGTGTTGAGAAGAAGCCTATAGAGCGGCCTTACCCAGAAGTAGCCTATTCACTCTAGCTTTAAAAAAATGAGGTTATACTTATCGGGGGATGCAGGATTGGTGTTCCATTCCCTGACAATACGCATCACGAAAGAGAACGAATAGTGCTTTGTACGCAATCTAGGAATACCTATTTACCAAGAAAAGACCAAGATACTTATAAGCTCTGTCGTTGTTATTAGAAATTACTTCATTACAAATGGTAAAGATTAAAGTTTGACCGATGGCAGACAAACAGCTGCGTCACCTGATTATAATTCATTGCCGCCGACCATGGGTGTTCTGTGAGGCTGTGGTACCACTCCAATCGAGCTGGCCCATTGGAAGAAGCGTGCGGCTCTCACGATCCTAAAAAAATCTTATTTTATATCAGTGTCATCTTCAGCATTATTTGGTTAGTACTAACGAACAATATTTATCTAATTTTCAGAGTAATGAGAAGATATCCCGAGCGGAAATAGACCAGCTGTACACAAAATTAACCAAAGACATTGAGATGCAAATGACTGCGTTACAGAAGGCCATGGTTGATCAAAAGAACAGGTGAGATCAAGATACCCCTTTTTTAATAATAATTAAAAGTCTAGTTATTAAAATTACACAATCCTTATACGACGTTTGTCATAAATTTTTTGCAGGGAAGAACAGGAAAGACTTCGGAAGTTGGAAGCGGAAATGCGCGCGGCGGAGGAAGCCAAACGCGCCGAGCAAGAGCGAATCCGCCAGGAGGAGGAGAACCGCAGACTGTCAGTATTCTATAATAAAATAATAGTCATACAATACACAAATACTTGCGTTACTTACGACTATCAATGTTCAATGTTTACAGAAAAGCAGAAATGGAAGCTCGCCGCAAAGCCGAAGAGGCGGAAAGACTGCGATTAGAAGAACAAGACCGCATCGCTGCCGAGAAGCTGCAACAGCAACTACAAGAGGCCGCCAAAGCCGACCAGGAAAACAGAGAGAGGTATAGCTTTGTGGCGGTGTTAATACACAACTCAATGTTTTCAATTACATTTTCGAAAAAAATTTACGTTTAATCTTTTTTACGTA
This sequence comes from Cnaphalocrocis medinalis, assembly GCA_014851415.1. NCBI lineage: Eukaryota > Metazoa > Arthropoda > Insecta > Lepidoptera > Crambidae > Cnaphalocrocis > Cnaphalocrocis medinalis. Next base: position 14,439,229 of record CM026280.1, read on the forward strand.
CGTCTTACTTTGAATGTGATCATTTATTTTTTATTAAACGGTTTTATTTAGCTTGACCCGTGCGGTATTGTTTGGGTCAAAATTAGAAATTGAAATTTAAGTGCCTTCCTCTTGTCAGATTGATCTGAAATTTGGTACACACCTTTAGTTCCGATGACAATACAATATAGTAATATCAATAACATTATAAAATCTAAGATGGCCGCCGGTACAAAATGGCGGATATCATATTTTTTCCACAAACCCCCCCCAATATGGGTATCAAATTGAAAGAGCTACACTAGTAGAATACTGTAGGTATACGGTAGGCATTTTCATTAAATACTAAAAACTAGAAAATAAAAAAATCGGTAAAAAAACTTTTAAGTTAAACGGTTTTATCTTATGTGCACTGAAAACTAGAAAATAATAATAACAATTAGGTATTCGGAACTTCTAGTACAGAAATATTTTAGTACTAGGCAGAATAGCTTTTAGGCATATTAGACTAAAATAAAAAACGTGGGGCCCATTAACTATTTCGGTAATACTTTCTTCTATACTAAGTGTGGATTGCATCAACTTCTATAATCGTAACTGGAGATTTGACAATAAATAACCAGCCAGCCATAGGTAGGATTTCAGAGGGGCCCCACGTTTTATTTTAGTCTAATATGCCTAAAAGCTATTCTGCCTAGTACTAAATATTTTCTGTACTAGACGTTCAGAATACCTACTTGTTATTATTATTTTCTAGTTTCAGTGGCACATAAGATAAAAACCGTTTAACTTCAAAGTTTTTTTACCGATTTTTTTTTTACCGCAAAATAGTATTTCATAAAGTTATTTTTTTTATTTTATTTTGCCAACCTTGTTTTCCGTTTGTGTGTTTAGAAACCGTAATTATCATAAAAAAAATCATTTAAGGATAGGAATTATTATGAAAACATTCTGCTCTGCCAAAATGTAACCCTAACGTAAACGTAAGTTTTGAAACGTTCAAAGCGTTTGATTGTATTTCTCACCAAAGAATTGTTCTAATTATTTTAAATGATTACATATTCGAGTCACCTATTCAATCTAGTGTATCCTTTATCTTAAAAGTACAGGCGAAAGAGATTTTAACGTGGCTGATACATTAAATAATAACCTATTTATGAGGGTACCTAAGGGTTCAGTTTTGGGACCATTACTGTTCAACTGTTTTGATCAGACTGTTAATCAGTTTTTAATTGAACTTACAGATTAGAACAAGAAAGAAGAGACCACGAAATGGCTGTAAGACTAGCGAAAGAAACAAATGGTCATGTAGAAGGATCTCCACCGCAACTACGCAGGTACAGCACAGCACATGTACATACATACAAAACGCATACTTTTTTATGTTATTGAACTTAATAAACTTTTTACTAAGTACGGCTCGTGGTTCAAAATTATACTAGGTCTTCGTTGTGGAACTATTGATCATCAAGAACTATTGATACTGTTAAGGCCACATAACGCCTATACAAAATAAAGAGCAAAACCACTACGCGGCAGGATGACGTAGATTCGGATCCAAAATTATTTTATTGTAATCTTCTACATAAACCAAGCAATTATAACAATTTCAAGTAAAGGGAAGTATTCAGCCACTACGGGTCTTATTTCATCTATCCCTGCGTGATCAGATACTAAAGCGAAAATAACTACAAATTATATTTTTACCTAATAGATCAGAAATAGTCTGTGAATAAATAGTAGTGAAATGGTGTCCGTAAATAATTAAAAATATTAAATTTCATACATTACTATATCACCAAAGAACGTTGAAAATTTTAAGTATCAATTTCTTGATCACGCTATGAGTAAATAAATAACGATAAATTAAATGATTGAGGTCCCAAATTTTCCCTTTACTATTGAAACAGAAACCACACCACAGTTTGTACCCACACTTAGTTGCAAATAAATACTTGAAAACATAGAGATCACATAACATTTATTTTGAACCATAAGCCGTACGTCTTCAAAATTATTTTGATCAATATTTAAATAAGAGAGAATATGTCACTGTATAATTAAACGTCTTCGCACAACGGGATCGCGAAACTTCTTCCTGTATATAGCTTGTGAAAGACACTACACCCTGTCTGTAGTCGAGCGGCAAGGCTCTAAGTATATTCCATGGACGCTTATTGAAATGTACTTAGAAAATACTGTTTCTTGTTATGAATTAGACTAAATTATTATTAGTCCAATATTTTTTTTTAGTGTATTAATTTTAAGGTATAAATCGTAACTACCAAATATCATGCCAACCAAACATTAACAAAATCCATGCACATTTTATATATTCTGATACAACTAAAATGTAATGATGGCATATCAGTTTAAGAAATAGAAAATTCGTATATGTGTTGTAATTTTGTATCAATTTCTATATTATCAAATTACAATATCAATTAAATGAGAAAAATAGCGAAAAACTTTCTACCTTATATTTCGAGGCGAAGTAATAGCCTATCTAGTATCTTTTATATTTTACAAAAACAATAAATACCAAAAAATCACTTATACACATTTTATACGTCTGCCCAAAAAAGGAGTATAATGTAATTAGGCTTCGCGTATATTTTTCGCGGGCCAGTATGGCAGCGCCAACGGATGTGATGCCGTGCCATCGCGTCCCTTGTAACTGCAACGTGGGCTCTCCTCTTGCTTATCATCAAGCTGAAGTGAGCCAATATAAAAAATGTTAGAAAACTCCTTTAGAGGAAATAGGTATTTCAATCCATTGCAATGCAATAGTAATTCATAACAAGACACCCGCTCGACTATACCCGCGGGCGTACGCTCAGCATCAGCATCGAGTAATATTGTGGTATGTTTGCACAGTTTCCCCACAATGGACTCAGTGAACGGAGAGAATAAGTTGAACAGGTACTCAGAGATACGACTAACGTTTACTCTTGCACGCTGCCTTCTTTATCTCGTCCTCTTTCAATGCTACCCTAACTAAATTACCTTATTCAGTTGGCTTTAACTTTTAACCAGCCTTTATACGGGACCACTAGATTTCGAACTTTATGCAGTTATGATAAGGTCGAAAATCAATTTAAAAAAGATGTCTAGTTGCCTGGTTAAGGGCTACGTTTAAAAACGAGTAGTTAAGTATCAACACTCAAGTGCTAACAGAGCTAGTAATACTGCACTATCATACACCGTTTTAATCCCGAAGCCGTCATAGTAGGTAACACGAATAAAGCCCCTTTAGCATGTTAAATCATCAAAGTGAGAAACTAAAAATTAGCTGTTTCACACATTATTGTCATTTGCTTCAAAGGCAAGTGACAGGTTGAAACTAGTTTAGTACGAGTATATCTAACTATCGAAACCGGTATACTGTATCTCATTCAGTAACTGTCAAAATTTTTAGACAGTTACTGTATGAAGTTGGCAGTTAGTGAATTTAGACTAAAAGGTTTCTAGGGGCTTCTGAGATATCTCCACTATTTTATCGATACATCTAGATAATGGTCATAAGGCCCATATTCTCCAGTTGGCAGCCGCCAGGGTAAAAAGTTGCTTACTGTAGAGCATTTATATACTTTTCTATAGAAAGTACAAGGGCATAATGTGCAATGATGTCGCCAAGTTCTGCATAGTGGGTTAGATTGCAATTTGAGCTTTAGCTTTGAGTGAAGAATTGGGGAGTGTTTTTGCTTTTGTTTTTTTTAATATTATATTAAACGGGTTTGCCCTTGACCTCATCTCACCTGATGGAGAGTGACAATAAGGTCTAACATGTAGCGTGCTTTCCCAGAAAGAAGCCTATTCACTCCCGACTTAAAGACGCCCAAATGTAGCTCTGGGAATACAGAAGCCAGGCAAGTTTTGTTGCTCGTTGTTGTGTTGTTTGACTGGGATTACGCTTAGAAAGGGACTAAAAATACTTCGGATTTATTTCGTCATTGCATTGGAACAACGTTTTATATTTTTTGTACAATTTTTCTTAGTGTTTAGGAGTTTGTTTCGGTGTTGAAAGAGGACCTCTACTGACACCTACTAACTGTGCTAACTCTCAACTTGACGCTTTCGTCTTCAACTTTTTGCACGATTTTATGTTCTAGTGTCTAATGGTATTTAACATAAACATTCTGCCATAAAACTGTATGACGATGAAATCATAGCTAGAACTATAAATATACAGGCAACTTATACCTATATCATACGAGCCAATAGAAAATACGATATTTAGCTTGATATTATTAAATTTGTTAAGCAGTGTACAATTCCAGAGAAACATACAATCATGCTAAATTGAACCTAATACTAGATCTGTAAGTAGGTTACATTTAGCATAATAATATTGTACTTATTGGTATATTTTAGATAATAATTTTAATGATAACTCATTCGTTTTTTTTTATTGTATATTTTAATAATCACTTCAAAATTGAATACATTTTTATACTGTAGTACATGTATACAGTTTTATGGCAATGTGGTTGCATGAAAATGTAGATAATATAGTGTATATTACTTACCTTTGTAATCAATGACTTTTCACCTACAATGGACTTCGCATCTGCGCCTTGTAAATGGAAACAGAAAATTGTGCTAAGCCACACTTTGTTTGACACGTGTGTCAATCGTCTAGCAGAAAGATGCCAAAGTGTGTCGTGAAAAATTGCCGAAATAATGCCCTTACGGACGACAAAAATAAATGGTGTGACCTACCACCGGTAAATAATATAATTTATATAAGTTAATAGTGAAAAATTATAGTAAAATCATTGAATTTTCACAAAAATATGCCTATTTTTCAACAAATGTTTCTATTCCTTTCTCTCACTTGCGTAAGAAAGAGATAGAGCTAAAGAGTGCAGCAAGAACATAGTCATAAATGATAATATGGAGTCGCTCTTTTATTTAGTTTTTATCACCCGAGCGAGAATATGGCAGGTTAACTAACCAATTTACAATAACTGTTTTTTTAGCTTTCCAATATATGAGATTATGAGAGAGAAGTGGCACAAGTTAGTTGCAATCGAAGATTGCGACGGTAGAGGTATTAAAATATCTTTCAGATTCAGATAGCACATTTTTAACCAAATTGATGGGCACACAAAGGAACAGTTGGGTCATATTTATGATTTAACCAAATCAGTCATAGAAAGATATGTAAGCGTACGCCTTCACTACATACATATGTCAAAAAGACACATTAGAAAAAAACGTAATCCAAAAGGCAAGTTTTTAATAAATTAAATTTGTTCCAAGGTTTAAGAAGGATGTTGTCAGGTTTCAGTTTTTCACTTTATTATCATTAAAATAAAATTATTACGTGTACAAAAAAAGTGATTTATTTTCGCACTAAGCAGGCCTTTTATTTGATAATGGGAATGCACAAAAAGTAACTAGTCCGCCACCTTGAACCGTTCACCATATTGGATCTGGGGGCACGGCAGTGTCCCCACCAAGTCGAGCAAAAAAGCGGCACGGCCGTACCATCCTTTTCTCGAAGCAATTCAGGCCATTTTCGACCTGTAACTTCGTTGTGGATAAAACTAGAAGACTAAATTTTCAGTAACCATACAGGCATTGTAAAGACACGGTATATTTCTAATTTCAATCAATTTGAACCAGTAGTTTAAGAATTATAACGGGTCAAAGTTTCTTAATTTTGTCACTCTCTGACTCACTGACTCACCGATCATCAAAATTCTAAGGCACTTATAGCAGACCTAGAACCTTCAAATTTACACTATAAGTAGTGTGTGGGGTATGAATCAGTAAAAACTAAAATATTTTTAAACTTTTGATCCAGTTTGCTAGATATATGAACTTCAAAATAACTTTGTAATCTATATAAATATCATACCGATATATAGGATTACCACGTTATATTTGCAGTTCAATAGATTTTAAGAATTTTCTACAAAAAGGAATGAGATCCCATCAAAAACATACTTGTCAAAAAACCAAGTCTCGCAACTACCGTAAAAAGTGGTGAGATCCATGTTTGCCAAGTCGGTTATTCATTGATTGACTTGGCAATCACATCCGAATTAATTTAATGCATTACTTCTGAGATATATTGTGTGATTGTAAGTATAGTTTTTGAAAGTATAGTTTTTGATGGGATTTATATTACTTGACTAATATTACTTAACTAACCATGTGATGCAAAATTTAGTTTTTAATTAGAGAAAACTGATACACATTGCAAGTTAAGAAAGAATTAAATAAATAATAAGTTTTGCGACTCCGTGTATTCCTTGCTCTGAACTGTTCCGTAAATCACCTTATGCAGCTTCGATTGACACGTAGTTATACATTACTGCTTTAACTGTCAAGATGTTTACACATGCAGGTCGGTAAACAGCAGTGTATAAACAGATCATTTGAAGCATAATAAGGTGAAATTTGGAGCATGTGCCATCTTCGCGCTTGGTTATTGTATGGCGCGCTATGTCCATTGTAGGTGAAATGTCATTGTTTGTAATCCACCTTTAGTGGTGCTATTTTGTAGCATGTCTCATTATTTATTTTGACAATAGAAAAAGTTTTTTTATAATAAAGTTGAAATTAGTTGATACATATTTGACAATATTATGAAACAGATTTTATGATTTAATGTGAATAAATTAGTGCTGAGGATCTTATTTTTTATATTTGAATCATTCTGTAGAATAAAATGAAGTTGTTGTTGTATTTGTAAAGCATACAATTCGATAGACCTCATATAAATTCTCATTTTGGGTCGCGGAGGCATCGGAGTAAATATATGTGAATTTTTCAATTTCTAGATTAAGTTAACAAAAAATCCATATTTATTTTTAAATTTTTAATGTCATATTCAACTTTTACACAAATGAATCTTTTATTAAAGAGTAGTTGTGCATTATCAAGTGCGCACTTGATAAAACTTGGCTATCACTCTACCATGCGCCACCTCTAACCGCATACACCCTGAATGTAGGTCTGAGCGAGTGAGGATGCAGCAGGCCATGCAGGGCAAGCAGAAGTACGACCTGTCCAAGTGGAAGTACTCGGAGCTGCGGGACACCATCAACACCTCCTGTGATATGAGCTGCTGGAGGTGAGTGTGGGAATGCGAGAGATATTTGATCATTACTAAAGTTTCGATACTGAACAAGGGGCGGATCCACCGTTGTAGGCACTGTTTAGGCATGCCCACAACCTTAAATTTACTGAGACGTCATTATACTTTCTTCTATCAAACTTAGGATCCAGCAGTTTCCAGAGAGGGAGAGGGAGACTGGAGGGGAAGGGTGTACCCACAACTATGGGCGTAGCTAAGGGGCACGAGCCGCTTATGACCTCCCTTCGACGATGCCTCAAGTCGGAAAATCCCTTAGATGCCCACAATCACGGGCGTAGCTAGGAGAACTCTTCCACTATGTACCTACCAAGTCAGAAAATCCGTAGATGCCCACAACCATTTTTGAGGTCTGGATCCGCCCTGATACTGAATCGTATAGCCCTTAAGATATAAGTTCAAGGAAAAATGTTTCATTGTTTTTTTTTATGATATAGGTGGCAGACGAGCCGACGGAATCACCTGATGGGTTAACGATTACCGCCGCCCATGAACACCTGCAACACCAGTGGTGACCACAAGTGCGCTGCTTACCTTTTACCCCCCTTCCCCTTGATTGGACTTCAAATTCTTTGTCACTCAAGTTGGAGGACTGGGAAACCTGGAAATTGAAGTCCCAGTTGTCCCCCGTGTCGTTGGTAGGGTGGACGACTGGGACATTTTTATAAAACTTTCCCGGTTGTCCCCAAGGGGGAAAGGCTTGAGAGGACTACTGGGGATACACCTCCTCCCTGGTATGTGACGTGTCTGTTTATCCCAGGCGTGCCGGCACGAGTTCCACCGCCGGCTGAAGGTGTACCACGCGTGGAAGGCGAAGAACGCGCGCAAGACCACCATGGCCGACCAGGAGCGAGCGCCCCAGTCCATCATGGATGCCGGTATGAATTAAATTATCATTAACGTAATACTTGAACGGTCCCTGTTTCACCATTATGTAAAGCTGGGAACAGGGACCGTAATAGAAAAAAACTTTTTGGAATTAGAAAACTTAGCCATTACAATTAAATGAAGTTTGTGCAGAAGTATTGGCTTGACTGTATTTATCCCGATTACAAAAGAAAGCAAAGCTAAGACTCCCCCAATTGGGTATTTGACAATTTTTAAAAAAGTATTTTATTGTATTCTTAGGACACTAAAGATACGTTTGATAATTGTCTATTTCATTTTTAAAGTTAATTTATAACAAAAACAGCCATTTTTAAATAATACGATTCAAATTTCCCGCCAAAACAGCAAGTCACGTGACAAATTAGCCCTCGACGTCATGATTCAATCTTGAGTATATAGCCCACTGGAGATGCCATACCGGGCGTTTCCCCTCCGGCAAAGTACATTGGTCAACTATTCGGAAAACTGGTCAAACTAAGTTATACAAAACTACTTGGATGTCGCTACATCGCCATTTTGCATCGCTCCGTGTCGCGTGACGTTTCTCTTAAAAATGGTGAATTGTGCAGTATTTTCATGTAAAGGCGATCTGACAGCTAAAATTCGCAACAAGATCGCGTTTCCTATCATAAGTAATGACTTTTATTAATTATCAAATGTGTATTAAACTAGAAAATGTATGTTTAATAAAAAATCGTTACGATACGTAAACGACAGAAAAATTTAATAATGATATCGTGGTATAATCAACTCGACTTTTGAATGAATCCTTCACTCACTGCAGTTAGTTTCAAAATCCGTTCTTTTCATTATAGTTTGAATAAAATAGTATAGACGTATATATAATATTAAAACATTGTAAAGTGAATTAGAGAAATTACTGTCCTTTCTTCTGGTCATACGATGTTGGAATTTATTCTAAAAATAAAAAGGTGGCTATAAAATATTTCGAGGTAAAAGGAATAAAATATGTGGTCCGGGAGTATCATGCATGATAACGGAGTAGATAGTAAACCATAATTGGAGCTCGCTAATTTTAATATAGAAAAGTATACGAATGTTCGTTTATCCAATATTTCAAAAAAATTAGACCCCCAGAAATATATTCGACACGTGTACAATAAACTTATTCATTTTGAAAATCAATATAAATGCGTAATAAGGATTTTTTGTAATATTTCAATAAATCATTCTAATTAAAATATATTGTTTTCATTTACTCTCCCTTGTTTGTCCAAATGTTTAACCCCAAACTAACAGTAACACCACCGTTCACAAGGGGAATTTTGTTGTTTCTTGCATCGTGACGTCACGCGTTCTGATTGGCTACAAGCCGTTTTAGTTTTTGATAATCCACAGATGCAAAATTTCTTATTTAGATTTTAAGAAATAAAATATTTCTAATGTTTAATTTGTAAATTAACATAGATATTCTGAATCAGCGTCGTAAATCTACATAATTCAATTATTTTCTTATTTAATTGTTAACCATGTCAAATACCGAATTGAGCTTGTTTATTTCTTGATGACTTGTCTGATCAACATCTAACATGCTGAATAGGTATGACGAATTATTTGTAATTCATTATTGCCATCGTAAGATTCCTCAATCACTTAAGGGCTATACGAATGAAACTAGCGCCGCCAACCTATTTGCAATGATTGTGGCGAAAATATGATATTTTGAAGAAATAAAACTGGTCGCGTGTTTTTTATATATTGTATTGCATCTTGAAAAATTCAATTACTTTTATCTAAGTCTGTTATGTTTTGCTTTCTTAAAAAATATCGTATTTTCTCGCCACAATCTTTAAAATCGAACTTCAACATTCCACGTTGCTACGATCATACAGACCGATACACGAAATTAATTTTAAATTTTAACTAGCTAGATTTTCGATTTCATATTTCATAATTTTAGGACCAGTCGTCACGCCTATTGTTCATGTTCGTGTAGTGGGCGTTCGAGACTAAAACGACAAAAATGTACGGTGTAAAATCGTTTTGTATAATGTTGGACAAGGACTTGAATACAAAATGTGTTATATTCGGCCAGCAGCGGACGACCCCCCGCCTGCCGCAGAAGGGCAGGGATCCTCGGCGCGCGCCCACCGGCGTACTTCCGCATCCCCTTCGTGCGGGCCGGCCGCCGGGCGAAACCCAAACGACCGCCGCGGCCTGGTGGTACGCGCACTTCCGACCGGGCCAGTACGTGGGCGCGCCAGATGGCGCTCCACCCGGACAAGAACCTCGGTGGCTGCTGCAGGCCGGTGAGTGCACACGTTCATTCTCAATCATATCAACAACAACCACCATGGCCCCGGCAAACCAACGACCGCCGCGGCTGGTTGGTACGCGCTACGTTCGACGGCCAGTATCGGTGGCAGCGCCCAGATGGAGCCCTCCACCCGGACAAGACCCCGGTGCTGCTGCAGGCCGGTGAGGTCACACGTCCATCATCATCATCAACAACAAACCACCCATGGCCCCGGCAAACCAACGGACCGCCGCGGCTGGTGGTACGCGCACTTCGACGGCCAGTAACGTGGCCGCGCCAGATGGAGCTCCACCCGGACAAGACCCCGGTGCTGCTGCAGGCCGGTGAGTCACACGTCATTCATCATCATCAAACAACAACCAACATGGCCCGGCAAACCAACGACCGCCGCGGCTGGTGGTACGCGCACTTCGAACGGCCAGTACGTGGCGCGCCAGATGGAGCTCCACCCGGACAAGACCCCGGTGCTGCTGCAGGCCGGTGAGTCACACATCATCATCATCATTTCAGCCAATAGACGTTCACTGCTGGACATAGCCCTCCCCAAAGTTCTCCACACAGATCGGTCCTGTGCCACCCGCATCCAAGGGACTCCCGCGACCTTCACCAGATCGTCGGTCCCACTGGTGGGAGGCATGCCACGGCTGCGGCCTCCTGCACGCGGCCTCCACTCAAGGACCTTTCCACCCCCAATGGCCGTCTGTTCTCCTCGCAATGTGCCCCTGCCCATTGGCCACTTCAGCCACGCAATTCCTTGGGCTATGTCCATGACCTTAGATCTCCTGCGGTCTCATCATTTCTTGACATGCATCAAGAAGGAAATCCGAGCATAGCTCCATTGCCCCTCTGAGTGACTTTGACCTGCTAAGCAGGCTATTGTAAGAGGCCACGTTCAGTTTCTGGCATGTAATCACTGGCAATATACAACATGAACTGGGCATCACCTACCATCATGGCTGGACGACACCCGCGGTGATTGCTACGCCGCCTTGACCACATATTTACTAACCATTCCTAAACGACATGTGTTTTATGACTTTAGAAAATTCGCCAAACTAAATGTGATCATCCATACAAAGTCGGTCACTGAATTGGTCTATTTGTATGGGAGTGGGAAAAAAATTCGATGATTTTTGAAAATTTATTGAACAAATGTTGTTCAGAATGGCTGATAGTACAAGTGGTTAAACGGTTATAAATGTTCACAGATATACTCTGTATATTATAATTATCTTGTTTTGCTCATATGTTGGTTTTTAGACAGTAAGTTTTTTTTTATTAGACTATAGGCCAACGCTTGACCAGAATCGCACCTGATAGAAAGTGACGATGAGTTCTAGGATGATACGCGATTGCCTAGAAGAAGTTAATTGATCATTTTATTTATTATCATTATTTACTTTCCCCAGGCGTGGACGACATGCAGATGTGCGAGTTAAGCTTGGAGGAGACGGGGTTGACCCGCAAGCGCGGCGCGGAGATTCTAGAACACGAGTTCGAGCGCGAGTGGGGCCGCCACGCCGGCGCGCCCTACCAGGCCCGGTAGGCCAGCAGCCAGGTAGGCACGGCACCCTATAGCCTAGGGGTCAGTGGCAGTGACTATCACATGGCACCAGATCGAAATTAGGTAGAGGTTTTTGGTACTTACACTGATTTCATACTTAAGACGTACGTGGTTATGGAATGTCTGAGTATTGGGTAACGGCTTTTCAGTGGCTTCACCATCTTTCTCTCTTGGATTACATAGCAAATCTCTGGGATTTAGGAGTTACAGCCAACATTTGAATTCATGAAATATCAACATTTCGACGTACATTTAATAAATAATTCTATTAGTAGAAATATTGGCTTGGTGCATGTTGGCTGTGGAGTGGTGAGCGGAAGTCGGAATCCTAATTCCGACCTCCGCTCACCACTCCACCCAATCCGAATGTAAAAATAAGCGCAAAACCAGAGCCTAATATCAAAATTTCTCAGAAGATACACACCAATGCATTATTTTTCTTTCATTCCTTGAAATTTAATCAAGATTAGGTAGGTAGGTCTTCTGAAATAGTGTGTCAAAATAATAATATTTTTTTATTTCGTTACATTCCAGAACATTCCATACAAAGGAAATGCGCAACCGAAACACATACGTACGGCCCCGTGCATCTTCATAGGAGTTTCCACTCCAATTCCATTCACATAGAGTACAATATTGAATCGAGTGCTTTGTAATGTGCCTTCACTGGTTCCTAGATTGTATTAGTGCAATAATACATTATATTTGAGATGTTCCACCGCAGAAAACATAACATATTTTATTAAACAGAGGTAGCTATACTTTAATTATAAGAATTATTACATGGACAGTTTAGCTGTAAGTAGCTTGCAAAATAGTAAATCCAATTTTTATAGAAATACTTAGTAAAAATACGGCACTAATATCTTTAGAAATTGATTTTACGGGCCGATGTTTCAATCTAGAGCTCATAATAAAATATAATCTGAATAAAGAATGTTATTCAATAGGGGACTATCACGTGTAAAAAATCCGCTAGATGGCGTACTGTTAACTGAGGTCCAACTTCAACGTCATTGGTTATTTGGACTTCAGTTCTACAGTCCATCTCATGGATTTTTCACTCGAGATAGCTCCCTTTATCGTGAGACTTGCGAGTATGACAACATTTTATAAGCTTCGATTAGACCAATCTGGATCCAAGAATAATTCTACGGTTAATATACTGGTACATGTCGTATGGTGATAGCTTATTCTCGGATAGAGATTTATCAAATCGAGCCTAAGTCAATTAATATTTTTTGGTCAGTAAACTTTTGTCTGCTGATTGTAAAATTGGAACTTAATGTCATGATAATGACAAGGTCTCATTTTGCTTGGATTCAAGCTTAGTGATATTTTTAAACTATTTTGGCATTATACAAGTTTTTGCCACATTTTAGCTGTAAAGGTGCGTGATGAAAACTGTTTGATTAGATATAAGCACCTGAATAAAGTTTATAGATATGTTCTATGCTGTTAAAAAATACAAAATTATAATTATGGATTCTGCTGAAAATCAAGTACAATTTTTACTAATGGTATGTGCCTTTTTTGTAGGACATAAATATTTATTGTATAAAACAGTGTATAACAAAGCACTAAAGTGAAAAAACCTTGTGTTAATTTTGTTTTTATACATATTTGTAGTTTAGATAATTTAAATGAGATGCTTTTGTTTATTGTAAACTGTGATTATTTTCAAAAGGTATTCAGGTTATTTTTAAGCTAAGGTTCATAATATTTATAACTAAATAAAAATAGAGTATTTATAATATAATGCATTCCTACGTGTCCTATGAAGACTGTAATGCAATTGTTTGTAGTATTTTACTTTAAAAATACAGTATTTCAGTATTTTGCTGCTCTTAGCAATTATTTATACATTCCCAGATAAAGACTTTCAAGATTTTTCCAAAAATGTTATAATGAAATTCAACATTGCTTTTCTAATACAGCGTAAAGTGAGAAATTTTTACATAAGTTACAGAAACAAATATAATGGAATATTATAATATAGTACAAGTGAACTCATTAAATGCACTTTATCAAAGTTGATGTATTTCCATAAATCACATATAATATTTAAAACAATTAAAAAACATATTTTAATAAAATAACACTTGATGTTAATACCTATTTGGTAAAAATTTAACTACTTAACATAGGTACAAGTTAGAACTGTAATATGTGCCTTTTAATAGTTTGAGAAGCAGTTAACATGTGACCATAAAACTGTAGGTATTTGTGTATTTTTATGCTTTACCAAATAAAGTTAGTAAACTGGTTGATTTACTTTTATTTCTTGACTTCCTTGTCCCCGTTTTTATTACTTATCTGCTAAAAAAATATCTCGAATGTATAGCAAACATAGAATGGAATTGGTTGTCACACTTTTCTGGTCAAGGACCACGTCATTGCACGTGATGAGAAGTATTATAACCACGTAGGATCACTGTGAGCCTCACACTGATACACGCTACTCTCTATAAATATTATAATACGGAAGAAGCCTGCAATCCTTATGGAACCACGGATCTGACGGACACAGGAGTCCACCCGGTTATCGATGACATGATAATTGTTACAAAGATACAAATCTTTGGATGGTATGCAAAGGGCCGCACTTCATTGTTCGAGGGTATTTGACGAAGGTATGTAAGTAATCAGGTGATTCGTTTGGTTGTCTGCCACATATCACATAAAAAAATTAACTATGTAATTATGTCAAGAGTAAATAATCTAATTATTACAACTTAGGAATGAACCACGCTAAATGAGCATGTTTGTGTGGTCACCATATTGCCAATAGGCAATACAATCGCTCATCAAGTAGGTATGGTGAGCGATTGTGAATGTATTGACCTTTTCTCGGATCTTCTTATTGTATGATTTGATTCAAGTAATATACCTACATACAAGAGCTTAAAAACACTATTTTTTCGCATTTTTTTAGTATAAAATACAAATACCTGTTTAAAATATTTGTATGTTCAAGATTGTTTCCATAGCTATAGCATGAAGAAAAAAAAATATCTTGACATCATAGAGGTGCGACTGATACACATTAAAAACAATATCGATAAAAGTTCCTTGCTTGGCTAACCAATCCGCTCTAAATCAATGAGATATAAATATAGAGCAGAAATACCTACAAAAAAAACGTGCCGGTTTAGAACATAAAATGGCGGACTGACAGCTATTTTAGTGCTGCTCAGTTGATAATGCTTTATCGATATCATAATTTGTCAAGTCGATACTGACTGGGGGTCTAATTTGAAGTGAAACGCAAATAAAGCATTGAGTATTGAAGTAATTTTGAGACTCAACCAAACGATTGAGAACGTCATTTCGTAATTTGAAGTGACCATTCTTTCGTTTGAGACCGAAGGAAGTTGTTTTGACAGAACTCGTCTCAAATCCTTATTTGAAAGCCTAAAATGACATTCGTAAAATTGATTGATTAGAAGCTTAAGTTACTGGTTAAATAAAAATCAAAATAAAATAGATAGGTACTCTTTATTGCACAAAGTTTACAAGTCTTCTTGAAGTAGGTCATAAATATAATTATGCTCTTACTATGTAATAGATAATATAGATCTTTTTATTGCAAAATTAAACTTAACTAGTGTTGCGGCAACACCAGGATCATAGCGGCAACACCAGGATCATAGAACCAATCAACGAATTTTATCGCGTGATATGCGTCCGCTCTCATTGGTGCTTCATAACGTGATATCGCACAAGCGGACCAATGGGAGGCGCCGATGACGTCGCGGAAATCGACTCAACGCAACGGACATCGGGATCGCCACTGCATACAAGGAACACCTAACTCGCACATCTAACTCGTAATTTTAATTATTTTAATAGTTTGGTCTGTGACCGCTAAATAAGTATTTCTTTACTCTCTAATACCGAGTTTTCTTTCCTCCACCTCGTCCACTACAACTAGGTATACAGATATGTATTCAATTTACAATTATGGTGGTAGTAGGTAGTAGAGCTTGTAGTGATATTATCTTCCTGAGTTCAGTTCGTCGCAGTTTGTAGAAAGAGATCTGTAAGTAAGAAAATTATGGTATTATTGATAAGATTATAATGATATTATCTACTCTTAATAATAGAGGTAGGGCAATGGTAGCTCAGTGAATAAAAACGGGAGGTCGTAGCAGTAGGTATGTAATACCGGTATCATTAATAACAATCTCAAATTGACGAGTTTACGATATGTGATCAAAATCAAATTATTACCATACTCCCCAAAGTGAAATTCATCGCTTAGCATAAAAGGTTTATCTTCATCGTAAAATATTATCGATGTTTTTACTACAACCCTAGTATAAAACTCACGAATTTTTATAACATAAAAATATTCAAAATGAAGCATAATCGTGGACTGAAAACACACGGATAGAATCACACGGGGAAACAAAAGTGTAAAACATTCAAAGTTTCTATAAATATAATGAACATTTTATAATAATTAGAAAAAAATATAACATACCGGTGCAATGTTAATCTTTGCTGATTTTCGCTTTTCCTTGAGCCACATCCTATAACACTACACTTGGGCATAATGATTAAATGTTTCTTCAATATCCTGTGTAATGTGGACAACGAGTTCTCAAAAGAAAAGAAATTATTAGTTATTTTTGTCGGAAGAAACGGTGAGTTGACCACTTCATGTACTTCAGAAAACTGTAACTAAACATGGCTTTTTGGCCGCATTAGGCATTAACGTGGTTGTCAAATGACAATTTTTTCCGATTATAGAGCTGAATGAAATAGTGTCATCTCTTTCCACTTATGAAATCAAGGCTGAGTTAGATAGAGAAAACAATAGTTTTGAGAACTCCACGTCGACACGCATGGTATTTGTATAACTGATTTCTGTATAGGACAATAGGCCCGGTCCATATATTTAAGTCAATGCTCTAAATACAAAAAGATTTATACATCTTCTATAAACTATTTATAGCTAACGTGATGAACGAGTACCGTTTGATGTTTTATATCATTTAATGTTCAGGATGTTAATTTTAAAGAATACATCTACATCTATTCAACCACATGACAATATTTACCTATTCAAGAATATTTTTTTATATTTTGTAAAAACCGTACAACAATCGTAATTATATATCGATTACTCTATTCACTGTTGTGTTTGCCCAACACTACTTGTCAAACTAGCAACCTAGCAAGCAAGCTTATTTTTGGATCGCGCACGGTTAACATTTTCACAAAATAATTATTTAACTGTGTTTTGAACTCGTTGATAATGTAATTCTCAATAAAAACGACGAGGAATTAGTTCAGAGTGGTAGAATAGATAACCACAGCAATTAAGATACAGTTGTGAACCATCAAACAATGGATCTTCGTGGGGGCTTCGCTGCATTGCTATTGCTGTTTTTAACTATAATTTCTGGAGCTAAATCTTTATCTTACGATGGTAAATATATTCTTTAAAGTTTTATTTTCTGCAACCACTATTTTATTCGCTACATCGCAGTCATTTAGTAGGCTGTGATAAAATCTATGTGGTGTAAAATCACACATGAATATTGTCTTTAACTAATCAAATTAATGTTATTTATTTCACTAATGGCATGGTGAGTAGGTAAAATAAAGCTAAATAACTTAATTTATTTGTTTAAAAAGCACATGCCTAGGTTATTGTCATTTTGTTGCGAACACTTGAAAAACGAAACATGTTACATTACGTTTAGGCTACAGGCAGGCAATGTAATTTGGCATTATTCCATTTCTTAATAAAATAATAAAGAATTCTCCAAAATAAAAGTGTAAACCTAAAGCTTTTTGGAGTTTTTTTTTTTTTCATTATATTTGATGTGTTGTTATTGTTAAAATATTGTGTGATTGATTTATTTTTCTTCATTTTAGTGCACTGGCTAGAAGGAACAACTACAATAGAGCGTGACATTCCATCTTCAAAGCAATCGGTAGATATTTACTGCTACCCAGGGACTTCCAAAAACTTATTTGCCATTTTTCAGACTGTCAAAGTGAGTATTTCATAATGTGTTGCAATTTTATATGCAAAGTAGCTATTAATATGCATTTATCTGAAACACATACTGGAAATGTATCCCCGTTGTTTGGTACATCATTTAAATACCTACTATCTTAATTTGTTCTTATTTCTAAATTTATTATATCTTCTAAATTTGGTCCTCAGTTTAACATAAGAATAAAAAGTGATGAATTCAGTCAATATGTCGGCAAGAGTCCAGAAGAAGTGTTCAAGGATTACACAGAAGACAGCTACGGCTGGTCGTCTGTCATCAGTCCGTTCCAAAGGAGGGCCCAAAAAACACTGTACTTGGAATTATTTACTCCGACATGCATGTCTATAAGTACCAGACAAAAACATAGTATAGAATTACAAGTCATTCGTAAGTATTAAAATATCATTGCGGCTTTTTTAACTGTCTTTTTCCAGATAATAACAAGCATTTCCCGAAAATAATGTACAGCTAAATATAGTAAAAAAAAACCATCTACTTGTGCCATTTTGACTTATAATTAAATAACACAAATTAAATCAATAAGATAAATTGAAATGAATGATGTATTGTGTATTTTCATGTCTGATATAATATTGGAAATAATCTGATCTTTATGAGTCTAATGCATGCATTATTACCCACCTCTCTTAGCTATTGATTTCAAAGCCATAAGATGTTAACTAACCATTCTATTTGTTACAGGAGTAGACATATGGAGGGTATTTCTCATGATTCTCGGGGTAGCGTTGATGCACTCCTCAAAAGCCCTCAGTGGAAACCCGGTGTTCTTCTACCTGTGTGGTGTACTCATTGGAGTTTTTGCTTCATTCATGGTCCTCGTTTACTACATTAGCAAGCTGTTACCTAAGGTAAATATATATATATTTTTTAAGGTTCAAATAGTTGAACCGATTGTTTGTATCGTTATAGTCTGTTTATAGAAGTGAAAAGACCATCGCGGTTCGCACAAACACCCCTCCTTCGTAGACGTCGGATCCCATCGACTACGACGGGTGGGTACCATCGGCTACGATGACCCCCCAATCGGTGACCCGTGTCATAGAGGGAACTTACCTTAACTTCTTTTTTTTTTTACAGAAAACGTTAACATACGGTATTCTGATTGGCGGGTGGACAGTGGGCGTGTACCTATTCCAGCAAGTGTGGGAAAACCTCCGCACGCTGCTAGTGTCGTACCAGACGTACATGTTCTGGTACACGCTCATCGTGAGCCTGGTCAGCTTTCTCATCTGCTACAGGATCGGCCCGCCGAGGAATCAAAGGAGTAAGAATATCGTCATGTGGACTTTGCAGGTAATTTTTTTTGTTCACCATATGTTAAAACTAGACTACAATTTCTCGCTGATGTAGATTAACAGCCTACTATTAGACCCTAGTCTAGGAAGTTACGCGGCTACCTAGAAGATGCTCTTGTCTTAAAAAGGTTTATATTTTACTAGTGGCCCGCCCTCACTACGCTTCGGGAACGTAATTCAGAAATGAACCAATAGATGGCGCTGTCTCCAATTACATCGCGCAAGCGTTTCGTGTTTTCGCCTTATCGTTGTCTGTAGAAGTTATCTCTTTATAAATAGTATGGATATGGTCTATATGTTATATACTTAGTGGTCAGGAATGATATAGCATAGGTACCTAAAACGTGAAACGTCCCCGCGGCAGACCCGAGTCGACGGCGCCGGCATAATGAGTTCGACCCCTTTAAAAAAGACTGGTCTACTGCAGCCCATGCCCGGAGCTCGTTCCCCTTCCCCTGGTTTGAACCATCGGTACCCTATTTTTGATTATTTAAAAAATGCCCGTTATGTTTCTTCTAGGCTACAGCCATGGCGATGCTGTTCTTCAGCAGTGACTACAGAGAAGCGTCGACTGCCGTCATAGTCCTCTCTCTGGCTGTCAAGTACTTCCCGGACTCGCTTCTGAACATGATGAAAGGATACTGGTAAGGAACTGTCATTATTACTATTTATTTGTTGTTAAAATTTAAGTATGTCAGTATCCGCAGTGATTTTAGGAGATACGGTCAAATAGTTTTTTGTCCACTTCAAATGCACGGAAGTAAAAATACGCCTTTTAACAAATTTTTCATCCATACTAATTTTATAAATGGGAAAGTGTGTCTGTCTGTGTGTTTGTCTCTCTTTCACGGCAAAATGAAGCGACGAATTGACGTGATTTTTTAAGTGGAGATATTTGATGGGATGGAGAGTAACAAAGGCTACTTTTTGCCCCTTTTTAACCCCCTATTTTATGGAAGTGGGGGGCGCGAGCGCAGCTGCGGGCAAAAGCTAGTTATCCTATATAGGAAATTACTAAAGTGAGTTTATATTGATCATCATCATCATCATCAGCAACCCACGCTCGTCCACTGCTGGACATAGGTCTCCCCCAATGCACGCCGCCGCTCCCGATTTTCGGCCACTCTCATCCAGCTCACTCCAGCCAGCCTTCGAATGTCGTCATCCTATCTTGTAGCAGGGCGTCCAACACTACGTTTGCCGTTTATATTGATAGTCAAGAATATTTATCTGTCCCCAGGTTCCGAAAGTTCCCCCCCAAGCAGCGGCTGCTGAGCAACGAGGAGTACTACGAGCAGGGCGCGCGCGAGACCAAGCAGGCGCTGGAGTCGCTGCGCCGCTACTGCTCCAGCCCCGACTGCGCGCAGTGGAGCATCATGCTCAAGCTCAACGACTCGCGCAGGTCAGCCACTAGCCCACGCAGGTCAGCCACTAGCCCACGCAGGTCAGCCACTAGCCCACGCAGGTCAGCCACTCGTCCGCACAGGTCAGCCACTAGCCGGTCAGCCACTTGTCCGCGGTCAGCCACTGGCTCGCGGTCAGCCACTGGCCCGCGGTCAGCCACTGGCCCGCGTCAGTCAGCCACAAGCCCGCACAGGTCAGTCAGAATAGGTGCGCTTTCATGGTCGATTTGGTAGTGGGCTCGCTCTCCCACACAATAGGCCGAAATTGCATCCAAAATCCCATGATCTCATTTAAAATATCCTTGACAATTGACCTTGAATTATTTTTAATATGTTATGCCATTGTAAGTTTCTTCAATCATTAGTAAAATATTTACTTTGATATCTTAAAAACTTGCCGAGATATCACAATTTGAAAATCACAGTTTTGAACTTGATCGAAACGCTTCATATAAAAACAATGCATAGCCGTGACGTCATCGCTATGTATTTTCTACGCATGGCGTATAAATTTTGTATGATTGCTATGTGAAATGTTGCGTTTAGACAAACAAAAGTTACTTTAATTTTGATGGGCTATCCAATGGTAACAGGATTTTTGGATAATTTAACATGTTAAAATCGACTTTCAATGTCCACATTTCGACGATCATACAGACACTAGAAACAGGAAATATTTTTAAATTTTAACTAGGACAGAGAAACAATTTCATAAAATTTTAGGATCACTCGTCACGCCTATTATATACTAAAGTGACCATAAAAAAAATCCTCCAATTTTGGTGTTTTGCTTGCAGGTTTGCCAGCTTCGTCGAAGGCAATTCTCATCTAAGCGATGACGAGGTTCTGGACTACGAGTCTTACGCCTTCTCAATGGAGTCCGCCCGGAAACCGGATCCAGTGGCCAACTCCACTAGGAACAACCACTTGGAGATATCCGATGATGACTCGTCGGACGATGACCTATAGGGGGAAATGTTGTGCACTTCTGGATTTGTTACCTATGGGGGAAAATGTTGTGCACTTCTGGCTTTGTTACCTATGGGGGAAAATGTTGTGCACTTCTGGCTTTGTTACCTATAGGGGAAAATGTTGTGCACTTCTGGATTTGTTACCTATGGGGGAAAATGTTGTGCACTTCTGGATTTGTTACCTATGGGGGAAAATGTTGTGCACTTCTGGCTTTGTTACCTATGGGGGAAAATGTTGTGCACTTCTGGATTTGTTACCTATAAGGGGAATTGTTGTGCACTTCTGGCTTTGTTACCTATGGGGGAAAATGTTGTGCACTTCTGGATTTGTTACCTATGGGGGAAAATGTTGTGCACTTCTGGATTTGTTACCTATGGGGGAAAATGTTGTGCACTTCTGGATTTGTTACCTTTAGGGGGAAATTGTTGTGCACTTCTGGATTTGTTATTGGTTGTGAGTTAAATATCGAAGAAGTGTCCCGGACTCACAGTTAAAGATCTGCATAAAATCATAAGATAATTACACGTACCTAGTCGACGATTCTATGTCGCTGACTTGTCGTGAAATCTGTCTCAAACTGGGATTTTTGTGCTGTTCTGTGTGCGTAGCCTGTCGATGTAGGCACTCGGCTTTGTCTTTCTGTGTATATGAATTTTGTGCTTCAAGAGTGAGTATATGTTTATTAGTTTAGGATCAGGAGCTATATTTTTCATTCGCCTGGCACGATTTGTAGATTTTCTTTCGGCATCCGAAATTCAACGTTTTTTCAACAGCTCCTGTTTTATTATCGTGTTGTAGAGAGAAGAATAAACACATATTTTTAAAGAATGAGGGTTTTTGCAAATTAATCATTCGATAGATGGCGTTACGTAGACGCCTGATCCAACTTTATCGACATTGATAGTTTCATAACATAACTTCATAATTTTGACATGACACGTCAAAATGTAACCAATCCACTCGTTGTTAGGTCAGTCTTCCTCTAACGCCATCTAGCGGATTTCATTTGCAAAAACCCTCATTCAGATCCTGTCAGCTGATTAATAAATCTATGATGATGATATACATATTTGTTGATATCTGTGACCGTAATGATTTTGAATGTTGAGATTGAGAATAATTTATTGATCTATTGAGAACAAATTACTTATAAGTTGAATTAAGACCAGACAGTGCGAGCTGGTCTAGGCAGATACGACTTAGTACAAAAGGAGATGTATAACTCACACTGTGTTATGTGGTCAGATATAACCAGTCTTTACGATGTTGATTTTTACTAGAGTTCAATATACTTGATTGCTATGTATATTATGCTGAATGCATTTGCCTTATTATTGTACAGTGGTCGATACTATGATGCTCAAGTCTAAAGGAATCCTTTACAAGGCAATATGATTATGTTCCATACTTAACATAATATGTGCATTGTGCAATTTTTGATAGTTATGTTGCACTGGCCACTTATGTGACAACCTTTACAAACGTATTTCTTACAATTATTATTAATGTAATAAACCTTATTTTAAGCATCCTTTTAGAGCATGGGTCTTGGCTTTTAAATTGAAAGTAATATTATCAATTAGATATTAAGCAATATCTGGTTGCTAGATTTCGCTAACGAGTAAAAAAGATAACAAATGGTGATTGATATGAATACTAAGGTGCTTGAGTCTTGGTTACTAATAAGAGGTATTTGTGATTATTGTATTGTATAAAGTATACTGTCATTGATGCTACATTTATGTAGAAACAAACTTTAACTAGTATTTTATATCAAAAGCTTCGGGTTTCTAACCGAAACAGCGTGAACGCATTTAAAGAGTCGCCGCCAACGAAGTTTATTCGCAAAAGAGCGCTATTTGCCATTATCGTAATTTAAAATGTATTTTTCTGTATGCTCTCATTTTACAAAATGCAATGGAAATGGAAACTTTAAATATCACAGTACGAAAAACGCTAACTTCATATGTAAATAGGGTTGCCATCTCTAAAATTTGGAAAACAGGACAAGACTCGTGAAAACCCCGGATTTTAGAGTCTGAAAGCCGGACATGTTAACGAGATCTTTTGAACATATTCAATGTTATTTATTTTTAAAACCCGGGC
Source organism: Cnaphalocrocis medinalis (assembly GCA_014851415.1). Classification (NCBI taxonomy): domain Eukaryota; kingdom Metazoa; phylum Arthropoda; class Insecta; order Lepidoptera; family Crambidae; genus Cnaphalocrocis; species Cnaphalocrocis medinalis. The sequence goes on from CM026280.1 coordinate 14,462,857, forward strand.
TACCAATGAAACTTTCCCCGGTCGTTTCCCGGATGCCCTATAAACTAGGACGAATCCGGGGAAACCCGGACAGATGGCAACCCTATATGTAAGGACCTGTATTTGGATCTCATGACCGCTTATTATCAGGCGGAGTGAGGTCATCTTGACTGTCTTGAAGTATAAAAAAAGATCTTTATAAATACGACACGAGATCTCACTTATTATATTATTTCGTGTACTGTCAATGAAAGTATACTGAAACCGACTGATAGGTAGATAATGTAATATAATAAACAGCATGTTACTTGTTAGTAATAATTTTAATTTAATGTTCGTCATACATACATCGTATTTTTGTACTCTATCACAATGTTAATACATTCATAGAAAAGAAGCACCATTTCATGTGTAAAAATATATTAATTATTTGTATGTATACTTCTGTATATAAGTGCACTTTGTTATTTTAATACAATTGTATAATGTACATTTAAGTTCCTTAACTCTATTTCTGTGACATATTTATGAATTATTTGGTTTGCGTGTTGAAATAAAAATGATTTCTAAAAATAATGATTTCTTAATTAAAGCATAAAAAAGCGGTCTCACAAATTATTCCAAGATTTATATAAACATGAAATACTTATAAACATTGGTTACTCAATACTATGAGAAGTCAATAAATTATTTTATTAATTTGGTCATTCACAAAAACCGCTACACATTAGTTTAATTCTCGCACACAATCTGAGAGTCGCCCTCGATTAGTTTATTACTTTACAAGAAAATAAATCTAGTTTAGAACATCGAACCATACAGGGTGTAAAAACATTATTATCAATAAGTAGACAACAATACTTATTTCATATATCGATATTGCGCGATTTTAAGCCATTCCAGGCAAACCCATGGCCGATACGATATATTATGAATGAGTACATTTGTTAAAATAAATTGTAATATTGTTTATCACCTATCTGAGGGACAGTTACCACATAGAATTGAACTATATCGTCCTACGTAATATCAATTAAGGTAAGGGACAAATGGTGATTTTTCAGTATGAGCGAAAAACTTTTATTTTTATTTTTAAAGTGTCATAACATTGTACATGTGTCGTATACAAAATCGATATATGTACCAAAAAGCTTAAAATTTTGCGTTCTTTAATACTGTTTGGTAATAAAATTGGTATCTCTTATGGTTTCAATTATAGGTTGTCCCTTACATTATACTTTTTTAAAAATATGTCCTTTACACTAACAAATTTTTCTAAAAAATCACTATGTGTTAACAATAAATAACGTAAAGAACATAACAAAAATATTTTCGTGGTGTAACTACCAACAAAGTTACTTTTTATCATTTACAGTTAAAGTAAACAGGCCCCCAAATATCACAAATTTAATATATTTCAGTTCTTACACTGAAACAATGCAAGAATGTATTGATTAAAATGCAATGTAATCGATCATTAACCCGTTTTCATAATAAAATGAAGGTAACATTGATTATTAGTTAAGATATACCATAAAGTACCTACTATGTTAAATCAGCTGCAGTGATAAATTTAAAATAGCTCTCTTTTGTAAATGACTAGCTGATGCCAACCCTTTGTCCGCGTAGAATTCGAAAATGGTTCTGATGGGATGTTTAATTGTAATTTTAATAATAAATAAATCATTTATTTCTCTTCACAAATAGGCCTCATGAGCTAGGACTAGTGTTTAAGTGCATGTAAGGTCTAAGAGTATGATGTTGTTATGTGTGTTTAAATCCATTATGAAGGGAGGGTAGGTAAATCTCTCGGTGACTAAAAGCAAATTGAGATTATATTTATTAAATTAATTGGGGCAGGAGAGCCTCTACTTACTTACAAGGATTTACAAAGATTTGAGGTACTTACTAACCGTGTATTTGCAACAAGTTTTGGTAAGGGTTACCTAGATAATTGGTTTTATACATAATTATGTTTCTAAGAAATAGAGAAATTATGATATTTCTAGGATTTCATGTTTGGCTAGTATAGATGGTGCCTTTCCTACGCTTATCCTGAACTAAAGTAACGTCATTTTGGATTTGTGTATGTTTTTTTAGTTACCTACTGTTTGCAGAACCAAGGTTTGGCGCACCGTCAAGACGTGCCAGTATTTTAAAGGTCAGCAGTTGGGAATCGAAATGGTAGCCCCGCTGCCATTTTTAGTAATTCTTTAAAATAAATTGATTAGTATTAACAAATTATAACTATATTGCTAATAATAATTGTAAGCGAAATAAAAGTAACTTATCCAGATTTTTGACAACTATGCCTATGGCCATTCTACTGGTAACACAAAATACTGTTTCAACAACATGCTTTTTCGGTAACAGGTATTTAATTTGGATAACCACAATCAATTTTTCAAATAATTCCAAGGAGAAATGCTCAGTCAGTGGTCAGTGGTATCATATTTGTTTGTTAGGTAGTAGTTGTAGTAGTAGTAGCAGCGTTTCCACTCTACATAGATGTGACTTGCTGCGAAGATAAAAAAGGTTAACAGCTAGTAGTTTCTCAATATCTTCTATCCATAGCGCATGATTAATTACGTTGCATAACAAGAAAGATTGAGGAATAAAACTGCATTATTTGTATTTTTTTTAAACAGTCACATGTAATTTAAATTTATAATCCAAAATCTTTAATTATTTTTAATTATTTACGGGTTAACGGGGGATGAATTTCTATAAAACACAAATCTTTCATTTCTAATATGTAAGTAAATCATGTTTTTTATCAGATGCCTGCATCATACACACTCTCCAAGTCTCTACAATTAGCGGTTTTGACTAGTCGTTGTTCCATTAGTCAGTCAGTCAGGACAAAGCATTTTATATGTAGGTAATAGTGTAACGGAGGTATTTATTAAAATCTGAAATAATTGTATGTATAGATAATAATGTAACGGACATAATTTCATCAAATTCCGAAATGAAATGTTAACGTAAGGGACTCAATTATTATTTAAAGACTATAGATAGTAATGTAACGGACATGTTCACAAAATTCCGAAATAAAATTGTTAGCGTAAGGGACACAATTAAATATTTGTGTAAATACACTAAATAAAAAAAACTTAAACAACCTTTACGCTAATCATATATTTAAAAAATATAAAGACGCGCCTTACCCTCAAAAATATGCTTGCTTTTAGAAAAATGTGACTTAATAATGGTAACGTAACGGACAAAAACTTCAAGATATCAACATTTTAATTATACCAATCGATAGAGCGTAAAATTTCCTATCGAACTGTATATATAACTCATTTTGTCAATTTTGTCCCTTACATTAATTGATATTACGTAGGACGATATGACACCTAGAATAGGGCTGTTTTTTCATCGGTTGATTCTCAAATCGATAGAAGTTTGTGGCGATGGGACTTGCTGTTGTCTTTATGGACAATATCACATCAACGTAATCAACTCTTTAAAATTTCTTCGATCGATTCTCACAACACGTTTAAATTGAGGTTAGACAGATACAGTAACCTGATGCTTGTATCTATATCGTGTAGGTATACTTCCTATGGCTGGTTAGTTCGACGTTCGTTGTTATGGCACTGGGTGTAGCGAGCGGGCGCGGCTTAGGACTTGGCGCGGCTCGCCTTCTTGCTCTTGTCCAGGGTCTGCGGCGGCGGCGGCGGCTTGGCCGACATGTGGCGGCTGTACAGTCTGTAATCACAAAGTAGGTACATTATGAATGTTACATAACTAAATAAATATCAGACAACAGCACATACATCGACCTGATTACCAGACATACACGACTGTGAATGCTTCATCCTCCGTCTGAGATTTATAATCGAGCTGTGATTTGGGATGATTAAAATCGGTATACTACAAGGCCGTCAAATTGCTGTACTTTTAAGAGGCTCGTTTTAGTAGTTAGTAGTCTTCGTTTTATTAAAGACTAGCTTTTGCCCGCGGCTTCGCTCGCGCTTCCCACTCCCCTAAAATAGGGGGGTGAGAAAGGTGACAAAAAGCCTATGTTACTCTCCATCCCTTTAACGGACGGATTGACGAGATTTTTTAAGTGGAGATAGTTATCTCCACTTAAAAAATCACGTCGATCCGTCGCTCCGCTTTGCCGTGAAACAAAGACAAACATACAGACAGACACACTTTCCCATTTATAATATCAGTATGGATTTGAATGTCGAACCGTGGCAGAAAAAAGGCGAGTACAGCGCACGGTAGTGGACCACTATCCATACAGATGGTAGGGATGGAATCCTAAGTTTATGGCTTGTAGCATGGTACGGTATCATGTGGTTTTTAAAATTCAATGATACAAATACTATAGATGAATGTAAAAAAACTCACACTCTGTAGGTCTCGGAGCGCAGGTAGTCCAGCACATGGGAGGGGCCCAGCTTGAGCTGGTCCTCGATGGGCGGCACCCAGTAGTTGCCTTCCAGCCGCAGCACGGCTTTGTTACTGGCTAGGTCTAGAGTTCCTGGAATTGTATACCTTCGTGAAATAAGACTGGAAATTAATTCAATCGGAAAGCCGTCTTGTCCGAGATATTGCTGGAAGGATGAAGATGCCAAGGACAAGATAACAAAGTAATCTTTATAAGATCTCGTTTATTCCTTACGAGGTTTTTTATATGGGTGGCAGGCGAGCAGACGGGTCACCTGATGGTAAGTGAATGCCGCCGATATGCAACACCAGTCGAGTCACAAGTACGCTGCCAGCCTTAACCCCCTTCCCTCCATTGGGCCTCCGGAACCCCCACTCACTTGACGAAACACAGCGCAGGCGCTGCTTTATTACGCCGGTCACTCCGATTCCGATCGAGCCGGTGTATTCGCGTTAAATTCGCGATTTTCCCACTGGTAGTAATCGCTTTAAGCGATAAGACCGCCGAAATTGTACATTAAATCTCTGTGCAGTCTAGTTCTTAAGTTGTGATTTTTGTGCAATAAAGTACATCTATCTATCTATTTACATGAAAGCAATGATTACCGATCTCGGGCGGCAGCACGACGAGCCGGTTGCCCTGCAGGTGCAACTCGCGCAGGCGCGCCAGCTGCCCCAGCTCGCGCGGAACCTCCACCAGGTCGTTCTCGCGGAGAGATAGCTGCAACACACCAGAGGGTATAGTCTGCCGCAAGAAAGTGTAGTTATGACCTTGAGTAACTAATTTTCATAGAAAGTCTACTTTTTTACAAGTGCGCAAAATAACGGTCATCGCTATACTTTCGTGCCTCCAGCTATACTTGAACTGAACTGTACTGTACAATACCACAACATAATCATCTTCATCATTCAGCCAATAGACGTTCACTGCTGGACATAGGCCTCACCCAATGTTCTCCACACAGATCGGTCCCGTGCCACCCTCATCCGAGGGTCTCCAGCGAGCTCTACTAGAAGACGTCGTAGCCGTAGCAGGCCCCCCACAAGATGGACCGACGGATGCCACAACACTACTGAATTACGCCTTTAGTTCGATCATCGAACAAGTGACAATTTATTTATCTTATTTGTTCGACAGTCAAACTATAATAGTGAGGATTATTTTTTCATATTATGTTACTAGTGAGAATATTTTTTCTCAATTTTGTTCGATTTATTTCTCTCATTTTTTCGACAGTAAAACTAGTAAGAATTTTTTTTCTCAATTAGGTCGACCGTCAACCTAGTGAGGACTAGATTTCTCATATGTTCAGCCATTGAACTAGTGAGATTTATTATCTTCGAACCCTGAGTTACACTGTCTTTGGCATACCTACAGCTAAAATGTATTGAGATAGGAATAACATGTTTTATATTTATTTACACTTTAATTTTGTTTGTGAGATATTTCAGTAGGAAAATTTAATGAAGGAAAAATTATTGAAATATTATAGAGCTTATTATCGTTATTGTAGCTGTATTTATAGCTTAACAATAATACTTACAATTTGCAAGTTCTTTAAATTCCCAATTTCTGCTGGCAAATATTCAAAATCATTGTCACCCAAATAAAGGGCTCTTAAACTCTCTGAAAAGCAAATATTTATAATTAAATATTGGTACAAACGCATCTTTATTGGAACAATATATATATGTTTAAACGCACAACTTCCCAATTGACGATTATTTAAATTTATACAGACCCATCATAAAGAAGTTTCCAGGCAGCATCTTCTCATTAAGATTATTATAAGTCAGATCCAGGATCTCCAACACAGGGAAGGCTCCGAAGCCTCTCGGAAGACCGAACAGTCGGTTAAGAGACACATTGAGGATGCGAAGCTTCGGTAGAGAGGACAAGCTGAGTGGGAGCTCTTCGATGTGGTTGTTAGCCAGATTCAGGATCTCCAAATTCATAAGATTGGCCAGAGCGGCCGGCACTGTCTGTATCTTGTTATGGCTTAATGATAATCTGGTTATGTTGGCTAGGCTGACTGAAAATAATTTGGACAACAACTTAATAACAACTTTAAACTATGAAAATATAATAAACTGAAAAATATAAAAAGCATGGCATGAAAAGGTGTAATAAGGACTATAAGGTGTACTTAATAGGCAATTCTAATTTATCATCCAAGTTGTCAATTTGGTGCACAATATGCTCATCCTGTCACATAACGTTGTACGACCCAAAACTTTTAAAAGGCATAAAACAATTAATTTTCCTTTGTGTCTGCTGTCTGGGTCTTACAATGGTAGGTAATTATTTATTATCAAAAAGCAATTATTTATTCAAAATATTTGCAAACTACAAGTTACTCAAACAAACTCCTGATAACCACCAAGTAATATAATTTGAACTTTCAGTACCAAAAAGCGTAATAAATGTATGTTTTGATAATAATTAACTACAGGTGTGGCATTGATTGGTTTATTTTTGAACTATGCCATCATTGTATGACTAATATTAACAGAAAATAACAGATTCTTAAACCATTCTGTACTTTTTTTATCATTTAGTTTATTAAGATGCATTTTTGTCAAACCATCATTTGTTTAATTTTTCTAAAGAGGAAAATGAAAACATGCAAACAATTTACAGAATGCAAAGTATGACAGTTGTATGAAACTTGTCGGACAGGTTATTTTGTTCTCTAAAAGGAGAAAACAAGTTTACAATAGGCACTTACAGAGTCCAGGTATTTCCTCGAGGTTAGATATCCCTTTGTCTACCAAATCTATCTCTGGATTGTTAATTTCTTTCGCCTCCTCGATCACTTTCTTTGCCTTCGACATCTTCGCTGTGTTTGGAATACACGAAACTGGAGGTTGGTGACTCATTACGGCACAGCTGTTTTATCCTCCTCCTCACTTTTTGACTCGTATTAAGTTACATCTCATCCTGTTGATGAAATCGTGATTTCGTTGTACATTGCGGTTATAGTATCAACAAACGCAGTATTCTTTTTAACAGCAACGTAATGGATATGGACTATCTTTAGTTGTCTGTGACGGTAGTAATAAGAGGGTAAAAATATTTATCATTAATATTTTTTTTAACTCCAGCCATTGTTATGTTATCCTTGAATGAAAGAAACAAAGTCGAATTACTATAATTTGTGAATAGTTTTACGCGTGAAAAAAATATGAATGAATTAGTGCCATTGTCAAATTAAAACCACCAATGAAATAAAGACGTCAGTCCTAGCGAATTTTCTTATTGGTTGAAACGATTTCATTCATCTGCAATAGTTTTTAAGAGTGAGACACCCCAATTATCTCTTTTTGACATAACTAGAGATGTAGCACGCATCCCTTTATATATAATTATTTAGTATAATTTATTTATGCAATTCAAAATTAAAATATTTTGATTCTACTAACTTGGCCAGATTTTTTTAACAGAAATTAAATCAGCTTTTTGGATCCAAAAAGCCTAAAATATTGAGGAAGGAGGCTTAGGCCTTTAAGAAATTAGGGCCCGTAATACCAGCAAATACGAAAACCATCCATTCGCAGCGCAGTTCAAAGGCAGGCCTGTTTCTGCGCTGCTAAGATTCGTATTATGAGCCCATAAAAACTGAACGACTATTGCACTGCTAGGCATAAAGGTGAACGGTTTCCTTGTCTCTGGTCTGCTTACTGATTCTTAACCTAGAATCGTTCGGAAATCTTATGATATATTTTTCCCGTTTTACCGGTTTTTTAGTTTTCGCTATATACTATCAATTGCTGACTAAAAGTACGTTTTTATGAGTGTAATTTACTTAATCAGCATAACTTTCTTAATTCACTGTAGATTATAATAAAATAATGGAGTAATTCATAAATGGCGTGCGACTATTCTGTACTCTTCTTACCTACCTAGATTTTTGAACGATTCTTACTGGCAATGCTGTCAAAACGGAGTGATTATATTCTCTTTGATGCTGTCAAATAATTGAAATTTATAACAATGTCAACATTGGTAGTTTTCTTTGGAAATATTAAAATCAAAGATTAAAATAGTATTGTTGACATTATTTAAGTGCAATTTATTCAATAGTTTTACTGTAAAACTAATATAATAATAAAAACCGGGTTTATAAACTATTACACATAATATTAGTTTCCAACCACAAACTGAGATAAAAAGGCATTAAATTCCTATTAGAATGTGGAAGTGAAATGTGGAAGAACGGCCAAAGCTACATAGCACGAGCCCACGTAATTCGTCAGTCATCTGTGACACTAACACCATACAAAACCAGTTTAAACGTAAGTATTGTTTATGTGATATAATTATCTGTTTGTTCAATCTGCAGTGACCTGTGAGGATCCTCAACTGTTCTCGAAATAGCATTAGAGCCTCTAGTGAGAACTTGTTGGAAAATTCTGTAATTAAGCCTTTAGCATGTGTCTGGCCTGTCAATCTCGGCCAGTGTTGCTTGCTCGGTTCAATCAACCACTCTTTTAGCAAGCGTCTGGTGGTGCACCTGGGTATGCCCAGTACTAGTTCCGGGGATTGTACTTATTTATTACATTTAAGTCATTTCCAATTAACTAATTGTTCTTATTATTTTTACAGATCAATGGTGCTTGGGTTGTCATTGGTGTAAAATGTGACTGTGTCTATAATCAGAGCAGCAAGTGCAAGCATTTTAGTGCCTTAATATCCTATGTTAACATCACCTCCAGCTTGTCAAAGACCAGTAACTAACAACATTGGGGCAAACATAGTATTCGGCAATTTGTTCATAATAAATATTCTAAATTCTTCGAAGATATGACTAATAAAGACTGATTTAAATTTATACAAAACCTGTTTTTATTTACCAATTTTAACAATAACATACTATTATTTGTAGAGAATATTGGAGGTTGTACTGCAATCAACACTTCTGAAAGTTGACCATCTGCATTTGTTTCCAATTTCTGCCATATGGTGCGTGGTCATTATCTGTCCACCACTACTCGCTTTGCACATAGCCAATTTCCCTATTATTAGGGTTCCGTAGCCAAAATGGCAAAAACGGAACCCTTATAGTTTCGTCATGTCCGTCTGTCCGTCTGTCCGTCTGTCCGTCTGTCACAGCCGATTTACTCGGAAACTATAAGTACTACAGTGATGAAATTTGATGGGAATATGTGTTGTATGAACCGCTACAAAAATATGACACTAAATAGTAAAAAAAAGAATTGGGGGTGGGGCCCCCCATACATGTAACTGAGGGATGAAATTTTTTTTTTCGATGTACATACCCGTGTGGGGTATCAATGGAAAGGTCTTTTAAAATGATATAAAGTTTTCTAAAAACATTTTTCTTAAAGTGAACGGTTTTTGAGATATCAGCTCTCAAAGTCGTAAAAAGTATGTCCCCCCCCCTCTATTTTTATAACTACGGGGTATAAAATTCTAAAAAAAATAGAGGTGATGCATGCTAATTAACTCTTTCAACGATTTTTGGTTTGATCAAAGTATCTCTTATAGTTTTTGAGATAGGTTGATTTAACTGTAATTTTGGTTAAGTTATTGTGCTTACACTGAAAACGATGGCTGAACCTTTATTTGCTGCTACGGAACCCTTTGTGCGCGAGCCCGACTCGCACTTGGCCGGTTTTACTATTGTAGATATTGTATATTCTGTATATTGTTCTTAAATATTTTATACTAGTTTGAATATAAATCCTAAACTCGAATTCTAATGTCTTTTTTAATTCTTTGGTCTAACTACTTAAGAAGTTTTTATTACATGTCACAGACCAATAAGTGTTATTTTTTTTGATTCCTACGAATACGTAGCAACAAGTTGTTTCTTTAAACTTTACGAACTTCGCCGATACTTACTTTTGTAGGAAGTAGACATAGCTCAGTCTCGGCAGGGCAGCTAAGTTTTCGTGTTTGCAGTCTTCTTCATTTAAAATGTCGTAAGTACATAGCATTTTTTACCTTTGTTTAAAAATAACTTACTTACATCACATACAATGGACCGAAGGAGAGTCTAAGTTCGGAAAGTGAAGTCCACTTTACATTACAAAATAACTTACTCGTACTTGCACTTTATGTAGGTATATTAGTGGTAAATAGAATATTTACTATAGTGAAAACCAACAAACAAGACATCGTGTGAGATATACCCAACTGCTTGGGAGTTTTTGAATGATCCCTGAGAAATAGCAGTAGGGTATAACAAAATATCCGCTTAAGCTCGGGAACATTTTAAGAGGATGTAGAGTGCAGCGGGAGAAAGGCTCAACTCTTTTTTTTATGATCTAGGTGGCAGACGAGCACACGGATCACCTGATGGTAAGCGATTACCGCCGCCCATGGACACCTATAACACCAGTGGTGTCAAAAGTGTGCTGCTTACCTTTTAACCCCCCTTCCCCTAGATTGGGCCTCTGATACCCTCACACACACAGCGTATGCACTGCTTCACACTGGTTTTCTGTGGGGATGTGGTATTACTCCGGTCGAGCCGGCCCATTCATGCCAAAGCCTGGCTCTCCCACTGTTAAAGTCTGCATCAGGATGGTCGAAAGTATGTCAGTATTTACTTACTACATAAGAATATACTTAATTCAACTAAGAAATCACAAAACAGTTTTGGTTTCATATTATATTTATTATCAAATCTAATTGCATTTACAAATACATAATAAAGGTATGGAACTACAACATGAAGTTATTGTAATACAATTTTTTATATTTCCAGTACTGGCTCATCAATGATGCTCGTAGAAGGACGGGACAAGAAATTTTTTTGTACAATTACATTGAACATTAGGTACCTATTGTAAGATCAGCGACCTAAATAATTCCTATGCGCGCCGATTGTTTGTTTACGATTTTAGTTTTACTTATCTAGTTCATGTTCGATTGTCACTGTGTGCACACATTATCAGAATAAAATACAAGTCAAGCAAGATCAATCAAGGCTTTTCTTGCATCTACTATCAAGCTAAATATATGAGCAATCAAGTGCTCCTACACTTTTAACTCCGGACCGGGGGGACAAAAACACACTTAAACACAACCACAAAACAGGGAAAAATTGCTACCATTTACTAGGCAAATCAATAACAATGTTGTGAAAGGTGGTCTAAAAGTAACTTTTTCAAGATTGTTTATTTGACGTTTATCACGCGCAAAAGACGCGCAGTTTGACAATTATTAAGCGCTCATATTAAGAAAAGTTCATACAAAAAAAAAGGTGAACGGTTTTCAAGACGTCAATATAACTGCCCTGCCGCAGGCCTGCTACAAGCCTGCGTAAAGGACGTCATAGTACAAAATAACAAGGCAGTTCAATAGCAGGCCTGCTTTAACGGCTGGTAGTAAGGGTCTAGGAATAGATAGCATAATGGTGATGATAATAATTATGATGGATGATGAAAAGCAATCTTGCATGTAGGTACAACTTTTTTCCTATTTATTTATCTTTATCTTTTTCACAATTTTAACGCAATTATACTAAAAATAATCTATCGATATATAACTCACGACACACATGGTTTGTTGACCGAGGCGCATCACTAGCACCGCGCCCGGCTGTCAGTTGTCTGTCAATGTCATGAATGGCAAAGCCAAAACTCGATTCTTCTTTCGTGATCGAGTTTTCTTGTTGTTATCGTTATAATTGGCCTTTGTTTTAATTAGTGTTTGCATTGTATCTCGTGTTGCTCAACTGTTACATTTCCATTGTATCAGTGTAACCTATCTCGCTCGACTTATCGCGATATGAACTTGGTGACGGCCAACCTGATCAAATTATCTGGGAGTTAGAAGATAAAGCTTGAATTATCCGCTGTTTATTCGGATTTAATTGTTAGTAATAGTGACTTAGCAAACAGTACTAATTACGACCCAAATCATACCTATTGCGGTCGTTAGTGCCCTGAATTTTTGTAGGTAAGTGGAATTTTTTACTTGATTTGGAGCTCGCTTAGACAACTTCATTTGAATAAAAAAACCTTCTGTAGGTACATTTTCTTAACCATTTATGTAAAGAGAACGTTTTTTGTTTAATGAGTATTCTTCTTCCATTCATTTGTTTTTAAGTTCACCAACAAAATATAATTTATCAAATTTATCGAGATTTTGTCCAGTTAAATATAATTTTGTAGTACTTAATAGTTTTTAAATTTATCAAGACAAGTAGACATAATCTAATTGGATGAGGTAGATGCTTAAAAATTAATTCCTGATAAAGATTTGTACAAGTTGTAAAAAATATTGTGAAATTGATGTTACTTTTCCTGAAATATTTCTATTATAATATCAGTTTCAGTATTAAGCAGCCATGAGTGAGCGACCTCAGCCCCTGAAGGCTGTCAACAAGTTTTTTGAAGGCAAAGAGCCATGGCAGATTGTGACGATGACAGCTTCATCCATACTAGCTTTAGTATGGGCACACAGCCTCTACAATGCTAAAGAGTGTAAGTAGTGACTTAATCAGCAATCTGTGTGCATGCATATGGGTACGAAGCACTTTAGCGAGTGTGAGATGCACAACAAAATGGGGCATGCAGCGCTTTAGTGGTTAATAGCCCTGTTCCATCTCAATTAAGGTTACATCTTCATAAAATTGTTGCAAACCGCTGATTGAGGTAGATTGCTCAAGCATTATTTATTTTAGGTGTCACAACAAGGCTACGCAAACAGTTCTACCTATGGCTCCGTCAAGTGCCACTCGTCAGACGTAAAATCGAAGAAAAGATGGCGGAGATCAACAGAGACTTCCGGAAGGACGTCGCTAAAAGGCTGGCTGGCGTGACAGTACGCAGGGAACTTCCGGCTACTGGACTATCTGCCGAGCAGATCGCGGAGGAAGTCAAGGACCACATCAGCTTGGGTAAGTGTTGTCGATGTAGGTTGAAATGGCGGAGATCAATAGACACTTCAGGAAGGTCTTTAAGAGATTGGCTGGCGTGACTTTGCGTGTGGACTTTCCAGTTACCGAGCTGTGCGATGGAGATCGAACCGACGACCTATAGCGTAAGGAGTAAACTGACCATACATCCCTTTTCGATCACCTGTCCCGTTGTTCCGAAACAAAGTGCCGGGATGCTAAATTTTCTCGTTTTGTATAAAATCTTCTTCAGTCTTAGACAATGTGCCTAGCTGAATGATACGACAAGTCTTCTGATCCTCCTAGCCCGTATTGAGCAAAAAAAATAACATTCAGTTTATGTAATGAATGAGGTAGTGCGGAAAATGGGGTCCACTTTACATTACAATGTATGAGTTAGGGTAATCACCAAATACTTTGGGCTAATCAAAATAGACCTTAACATAACATACTAAGACCGATTTTCGTGTAGGTTCCTACGACTGGAAGGGCGGCCACGTCTCCGGGGCGGTGTACCACCTGAACGAGGAGATCTCGAGCGTCGCGTGCTCTGCGTACGCGCAGGCGGCGTACACCAACCCGCTCCACGCCGACGTGTTCCCCGGCATCAACAAGATGGAGGCCGAGGTCGTGCGCATGGCCGTCAACTTGTTCCATGGAGATGATGACTGCTGTGGCACGGTGAGTAGATAACTTTCGACAAGCCAACTTTGTTAAAATTTGCGTGTGCCACATACTCGTACTCTTGAACTTCACCTGTGCGATCCATCGGTGTTGGGTAACTGATTTTATTCTCTTAGTGGGGTTTGTTTTGAAAAAAGTGTAAAAACATCTATTTTCTGCTTAGTAGACCAATATGGTTATATATGGAATAATATAAGTAAGTAGTCCACTTATTTGTATATTTGGTGCCAAATAAACGTTTTTCTATTCTATTCTAGTAATTATGTCAAGTCATATTTCTTTGCTTTTACGTTTGTTTTTACCATTGTGTTATTACCGCATATCCAAACAATTCACGAGACTTATCTTTATAATGGCAGCCAAAAGAGTTGTAAATACTTCAAGGCTTGAGATGTTGTGACGTCAATATTTAAGAGCGATGACATCTTGATACAAGAATGCAGCGTAAAAACCATCTTGAGTTCTACTAGCATGAGTTAGTTTTGAATGTATGATTGATTAATTGAGTCGGTTATTTTGAAAGGGACTTAAGTCCAACTGTTTAACAGTTTTGTTAAACAGTTGCATTTTTTTAATAATTAATCTATACTAATCTATACTAATATAATAAAGCTGAAGAGTTTGTTTGTTTGTTTGTTTGTTTGTTTGTTTGTTTGTTGTTGTTTGTTTGTTTGTTTGTTTGAACGCGCTAATCTCCGAAACTACTGGTGCGATTTGAATAATTCTTTTTTTGTTGGATAGTCCATTTATCGAGGAAGGCTATAGGCTATCAACATAATAATATTAAGGGGGTTGTAAGGGGTTAAAAGGGGGGTAAAAAGTTACTTTTCCACGCGGACGAAGTCGCGGGCGGCCGCTAGTATTTTATAAAGACACATATATATAAGCGCTTTATAGGGACACAATATATGGATTATCTCCGTTTTCAAATATAATATGTGGAAGCCATAGATAAACACAAATACATTAAAAGATTAAAAGGCGTGACTTGCGCCCCTGTCAAAATAACCGATTCTATTATTGTTACTGTGTGAATTACCTGTCTTTCAGATACCTCTGTTTGGTTAGATGATGATAATATTTTTTTACTGCTTTTTGTTCTGTAATAAATTGATAACGCGACAAAATTAAACACGTTTATAAGTTTTTGAGTTACTCTAATCTGTCAAATGTCATGCGATTCTCAACCTTAAAATCAAACACATTTGGTTCAATATCTTGAAAGTTGTATCCAACGAGTGGGTTGTCTGAACATGAAACTAATGCTTAGTATTTACTTCAACTTTAATGAAAACGCCAAAGACAATTAAATTGTATTGACGAATAACAATTACACAATCAAATCATGTAAACACACAAAAATGATCAGGTGATCCGTCTGCTCGTCTGCTACCTATCACATAAAAAAACTTCTGAAATAATTCACAGGTAACTCGTTTGTACACTACTAGTTCACAGACGATTAACTCGCTTCGCTTTCCAAATCATAACAGAATGTTCGAGACACAGTTTCCAGAACTTTCGAGCGCATACTGCGACAACGACTTCGGGACGTGTCTATACCACCCCAGAATGTTCTCGAACTTTTAATTACCATGACTACTGGGTACCATGGTTGTAACATTATTATTATTAATATGTCTTCTATTGTAGGTGACAACAGGCGGTACCGAGTCCATCATGATGGCGTGCAAAGCGTTCCGCGACCTGGCCTACAACAACGGCATCTCTAACCCCCAGATCATAGTTCCTTCGACAGTCCACTCGGCCTTCGACAAGGCAGCTCAGTACCTCAATCTTTCCGTGAAGACCATACCCGTGGATCCTGAGACTCTGTGTGTTGACGTAGAAGCAGTCAGGAAGGCCATTGGAAGAAGAACTTGCTTGGTAAGGTGGTCTTTCCATTATTTCTTTTGAGTAGACCAAGGAAAAATAGTGATTTATGTCGTATTTCACACTACATTAACTGAGCATACTTAAATGCAACTCATTAACGTTCATTATTTCAATATCGTAGCAGTAGTATTTTGGTATTTTCGTGAATAAATATAGGTACGACATTCAAATCTTCAAGAAGCGAGCCTATACCTTCCTAAAAGGCCGGCAATGCATCCGCACTCCTTCTGGTGTAGCTGATGTCCATGGGCGGCGGTGATCGCTTACCATCAGGTGACCCGCTTGCTCGTTTGCCTTCCTATAATATAAAAAAAAAGGTACCGTTGTGTGTTAATGTGAAAGCATTTAGAAAATCTATCGAAAGTAAGGTGCTTGCCATGGTCGAATGGTCCTTTTTAGCATTTTTGTTGAGATTGGCATCACATCGTATTATTTTTTTATTTAAATACGTTTCGGGGACATAAGTTCCATAATTTACCAATAGAGGGAGCTGTGTTTCGATTACTTCGCCTTTTTGGTTTACGTAGACGTGTGATGTATGTTCTGGGTTCTGTTCTACATAGGGTGTATATGTGAATATTTAAATCCCTTTAACCACGTTAACGTTAACCACGGCAAAGGGATGTAAATGTTCACAAATACACCCTAATATGTAGAACAGAACCCAGAACACACATCACATGTCTGTTTTACGGTTTTTTTATTTATATTATAGGAAGGCAAACGAGCAAGCGGGTCACCTGATGGTAAGTGATCACCGCCGCCCATGGACATCAGCTACACCAGAAGGAGTGCGGTTGCGTGTCGTATCGGTTCGGAAATTCCCGGCTGCGGGAAGTTGATTCCACAATGAGGAGGTGCGCGGTAGAATGATTTCAATGTTTAGAATGGTTTTCAGAAGACGTGGTTAAATGTATGTAAATGTTCAAATATACGCCCTGTATATCCCTTGCGTTTAAGTGTAGATTTTTTTTCCAGATCGTAGGTTCAGCGCCGAACTTCCCGTACGGCACAATGGACGACATCGCGGCGTTGTCGGACATCGCTGTAGAGCACGGGGTACCGCTGCACGTGGACGCGTGCCTGGGCGGGTTCGTGGCGGCGTTCATGCCGGACGCGGGCCACAGCGTGCCGGCCTTCGACTTCCGACTGCCTGGGGTCTGCAGCATGTCTGCGGACACTCACAAGGTAGGGAACTGTCGCTTTGGAATGACGTCTTATGTCATCGCAGCGTTGTCGGACATCGCCGTAGAGCACGGGGTACCGCTGCACGTGGACGCGTGCCTGGGCGGGTTCGTGGCGGCGTTCATGCCGGACGCGGGCCACAGCGTGCCGGCGTTTGACTTCCGCCTGCCTGGGGTCTGCAGCATGTCCGCGGACACTCACAAGGTAGGGAACTGTCGCTTTGGAATGACGTCTTATGTCATCGCGGCGTTGTCTGACATCACTCTAGAGCATGTAGCTTCGATTTTCGGTTGCCTGGAGTCTGTAGTATGTCCGCGGATACTCACAAGGTAGGGAACTGTCATTTCGAAATAGTGATGGGCGAATGTTCAAAACTTTGACAATCGAATTATTCGAATGATTTCACAATGAGTAATCGAATGATCATTCATCATTTGAATGATTATTTTCATTCGAATTAATCATTCGAATGAAAATTATTTTTATTTCATGAATGAATTATTCCAATGTTTCATTCGAATCATTCATCATGCTTACTTAACTAGTATAAGATAGAACAATTTTAAAGTATTTAGCCTTAAAGTACTGCCGTATTTTTTGTTATAGTTTACCTTTTTTTCGATTGTTTTTTTTTAATTCGAATGTTTATATTCCAATAGCTGTTTTGCGCAATCGATTAATTCGAATAGTCAGGTATTCGAATGATCATTCGAATGAATCATTCAAATTCAAATTCGAATAGTCAGGTATTCGAATGATCATTCGAATGAATCATTCAAAAGTAAGAGGCTTTTGGGTCTTACACCGATAAGATCGTGCGTTCTGACTGATTTTGTCATGACTATTTCGTTATGTATGTTATGCGTGAATATGTCTGTCGTTTTGTTGCAGTACGGGTACGCGCCTAAAGGCACGTCAGTGGTGCTGTACCGCAAGCCGGAGTACCGGCACTGCCAGTACACCGTCACCACGGAGTGGCCCGGCGGCGTCTACGGCTCGCCTACTGTCAACGGTGACTTGACCTGAATCTATGCTTCTTCCTAAACATACTGCAAATAGGACTTTATTCTTTTTTTTTATAAGATAGGGGGCAAACGAACAGACGGATCACCTGATGGTAAGTGATTACCGCCGCCCATGGACACCCGCAACACCAGAGGAGTCGCAAATGCGCTGCCGACCTTTTAAGAAGGGATGCGCTCGCTTTTTGAAGGTTTGTAGGTCGTATCGGGTCGGAAATACCGCTGGTGACAGTTCATTCCATAGTTCTTTGAAGCAGTCGCATACTAAGTTGCTAAACCACTTGTGTTACAGGTATCAGACAACAGAGGATCACAGATATACTTAAATACATACAAGACACTGAACAAACACAAGTGATCATCACACGAATGTTTGTCCAGGGTGGGGATCGAACCCACGACCTTTGGCGTATGAGGTAGGGTCACTACCAAATGCGCCATCCGGCCAGTCTATTAAATCTATATCACAATAAAAATGATGTTGGTTAAATGCCAACAATAGTCTTGGAGTTTTTAAACTTCCACCTTGCATTATACAAATACCTCAAAGTGTACTAACCTTCGCTTCGCTTGTGACCACGGCTGTTGTAACGCAGTCGAAACGTCAAGCAGTAAGTGCTAGAATGTACTTATTAATTTTCGTCGCGTTTAGTCCCGTTTATATGAGGTATTTGTAATAGTCCTGGCGATTGGTTCCCCGTGTGATAGTGTGTTGCGTTGTGGCAGGCAGCCGCGCGGGCGGCCTGATCGCGGCGTGCTGGGCCACCATGATGTTCGTGGGGCGCGCGCGCTACGTGCAGATGACCGACGAGATCATCTCCACCGCACGCTTCATCGAGAGAGAGTGAGTGAATCAATGGTTTATTTACAAACAATAAAATTGACCCACCAGGTCGACCGACGATCTAATAGTGAAGGTCGCGGGAGTCCCTTGGATGCGGCTGGCATAGGACCGATCTGTGTGGAGAACGTTGGGGGAGGCCTATGTCCAGAAGTGGACGTCTATTGGTTGAAATGATGATGACGATGAATAAAATAGAAAGTTCTTCTGAAAACCGCATCAAAATTGGTTCAGGCAAACGCGAGATAATCTGCAAACAAACATGCATAGTAGGTCAAACCAGCGTTTCAGGTTGGTTAAAAGAAAAAAGCGGCGAAAGTAGCTAATCCTGTCGCCAAGAAGTGATTGACTAATAAAATTAATAAAATGAAGTTCCAAAAAATTGGATCAATCGTCAATATTTTGTTATCCCCCTTATAAGTTCGTGGCATAAAATATAATATTTATCTTTAGAGATGTGTGCGAAAGAGACACAACAAATACTGCCTATTACTGATATTATTGCCTAGCACGTAAGTAGCAAAGAGAATATAATCACTCCGTTTTAAGAGACGCCATTCCATACATTGGTCTGAGCTCGAGGTTTTTTTTTTTCTTTTTTTTTTTTGGGCACAGGTGAACATTGACAACCACACGGCATGAACATTGGTTTTATTAATGTTGGCATGACTGGTATTTGACAACTGACAGCGTTACGTAGTGATGGGAAACTGTCGATAGATTCCCACGATAGTTACTAGTGATGGGAAATATCGAAAAATATCGACAGCGGACAGGGTGCAGATCTTGTTATTTTTCAGATTTATTTTAATAGGGAAATAACAATTTTTAAATATTTCAAAACACATTTATTGAAAATTTAATTGGTATTAAACAATATTCATTGATGAATTCTATTTCTATTGTAATGCCTTCCAAAAAATATATGAAATCGTGTTGAAAACAAAGTTTAACTTATTTGATACACGAGGCTAGTTTTCCAAGCCGGGACAACAAGCTAGTGTCAGCATACTTCTGGATTTACAGTGGACCAGCTTAATAATAATAGGAATATGGACAGTGATCAGTAGTGATCACTTCATCAAAGAAATAATAATGAATGGAGACATCATAAAAGATCCGACAAAAATAGCAAATAGATAATGTCTGATCGTGACATTTATATGGTTTAGAAAAGTGTCAGATTACTTACATATTGTTTTACTTAAAAGATTATTAATTATAAACAGAATTGTCTATGACATCGTGGACCACACTACACCTTTCGGCTAAAAGTTCTGTCTGATCAGATGTTGGCCCTGGGCGTTCAAACGAAGGTCCTGGGCATATAAAATGCGGTCCGGGTATAACAGATGGATTTCCAGATGAATCTGTAAAACATTTTATTAAAATTATTGAATATTTTGATTTAAGAGTGTATTAAGATATTTGTTATAACAAATATTTTTAAACAAGCAGTATAAAAACGTACCTTTTAATTCAATCATTTTTAGATTTGTTCATTTCTTCATGTCAAAAATGTTTACCGCAAACATACTTAAGTTGATGCAGTTTCTCTATTGGCATGTAAACAAGATCTCCTTAGCCAGCTCTAATCCACTTCAAGGACCTGAAATAAATTTTGAAGAAATTATACAGGGTTGTTTCTAAACCTTGGCATCCTTCAAGCCACCTTGTGTACCGGCCATTCTGAACAATAGTTGTTCTATGACTTTTGTAAATTCGCGAAAAAAATTACAAGTTTTCATACAAAATCGGTCGCGTGACTGAAAATGTTGTTCAGGATGGTAGGTGGAAGGGGTGGTGTGAGGGATGCCGGTGTTTAAAAAATAACCCTGTATTTACAACTATCAAAGAACTGTTTGTCTGCTAGGCAATTCAAATTCATGCATATCAAATGGGTTTAGGTTTAAATTACTTATAAATGCTGTGTAAATACAAACCTCTCTGGATCAAGTGAAATATCTACTAGCCAGGAACCTTCCAGGAACACACGGAGGAAACACAAGGCTGACAAACGCCTTATACCACCTGATACAACGCACTTCTTAAAGTTACGTGTATGCCCACGAGACGATTCCATGGTCAAAACTAAACACAATAGCACTAAATAAATAACACAAAACTATGATAAAACTGATTAACACAACAAGTCCAAAAATAACAAGAAAAGTGGCGTTAAACGTCCAAACATAACAAAGAAAGAAACACGTAACTCGACGTAAGATCAGGAGGGAGGATTTCACTTGATTCACATTTTATTTACGAACTTAAGTATCGTTCCCAATAAATTTTGAAAAAAAACGCCATATTGAAGTCAGATGTCAAGTTTGGCCGGATCTTGCCTTGCCAACATAGCCAAATAAAATTTTAAGTTATGATGTTGGTAAAACCAGGCGTTCGCCAACATAATACATTTTGCGGTCTTGTAGTCATTACTGCTAGGGAATAAGGCTAAAAATAGCATATCATGACGAAATATTACATTTGTTTCCGCGGTGTCCACCCACTGGTAAGTAGATCGAAAAACACTTCGATATTATTGTCAGTTACAGCGAACTTTCTGTTTATTTATTTTGTGACCTTATTCAGTATATTAATAAACTTTAAACGATAAACGAAATAATAATTTCTTGTTCTTAAATTGTAATGAAGTAGGTACCTATATCTACTTATCTATAAATAGATATTCTTTATTGAATAAAAATATAATACATGAGTGAAACAACAGCGATAAACAGGACTATAAGGCGGTCTTATCGCTTGTAGCGATTTCTTCCAGACAACCTTTAGGTAGACCAGAGAAAAGGGCGTGTTGATCTATACTATGTTTTTTGTCAGATTACGCAAAATCGAGGGCATCTTCATATACGGCAAGCCGGCGACGTCGGTGGTCGCCTTCGGCTCGAAGAGGTTCGACATCTTCAAGATGGCCGAGCTGCTGCACAAGAAGGGCTGGAGTCTCAACGCGTTGCAGTTCCCGTCCGGGTGAGGCCCTTTATACTGGATGTTTTATTACATCCATCTATATCTATACTATTAATAAAGAGATAACTTCTATAGACAACGACAAGGCTTATGGGTAAACCGAAAACACGAAACGCTTGCGTGATGTAATTGGATACAGCGCCATCTATTGGTTCTTTTCTGAATCACGTTCCTGAAGCGAAATGAGGGTGGGCAACTAGTAAGTTAATAAAGGTTTAGACCTTAGAAGTAATGAATTTAAATCGTTATATAGTAACAGAGCATAGTAAACACAATAAATAAAACTAGCATAAACTCATCATTAATATCCTAGCGGAGGTCCCAGTTGCGTTTTACGCTAAGTGGCTCGACGGCTGGGGTTTGTCATCCTACTGTTCGCATCTTGTATAAACACAAAATAATTTACAGGGTTATTATGCTTTATCCATTGGCTTAACCCTTGTAAAGCATAATGCATCAGAGTGTTGTAAAATCGAGTGATACAAGAATTTTGAGTTACGTCACTGTAGCTGTAGGCCCAGTGACGTCTACTTCTTAGTTATTTTTATTTAATTATTTACATATCTATTATTTTATCGAATTAAAAACCGTAAAAAATCTTCTTCAAAGGGAATTTATTTTCATATTCAAAGAGTAGTATTATATTTCATATTGTCATTTTTCCTAAACAATTGAAATGCAGTTTTATTTCTTTTTATAACCGGCCAGTTGTCGCAAAGGCCGTATGCGGTTCAACAGTCACTTTGATTGTACGGGTGTGTTGTATTTTTTATTTCTGGAGCACATTAGTATATTCGTGGTGTATTCGTCAGGATCCACATCGCAGTGACGCACGCGCACACGGCGGGCGGCGTGGCGGAGCGGTTCGTGGGCGACGTGCGCGCCGCCGCCGCCGCCTGCCTGCAGCAAGACGCAGGGCCCGTCGAGGGGAAGGTAGGCATCCACTGACCATTGTTTGGTATCACTCCGGTCGAGCCGGTCCATTCATGCCGAAGCGTGGCTCTCCCGCAGACAACATGCTTAATGCCATTTTGACAACTCACATTAAATAACCAAACATTTTACACCAACTGAAAAAAAACATTTACTTACTTTAAACAAAACATTTGATATAGCTACCAAACAAAATTTACTGCGTCTAGTACACAATACTAAGGTGTGACGTCACTCGTCAGTAGCCATTTGTATAGAGCGTTTTTGGCCTTGCCCAAAACATGTGCTCTTAAAGTTGTAAATATCTCAGGTAATTCAAATGAGAATCAAGTAATTCTTACAGCGTTGTTTCTTAAATTGAGGGGTCTTTTGATTAAACACAAAAAAAAATAGTCAAATACCCAATTCAGGTTATATGGAGTCCGGAAATCACAAAGCAACCCTTGCTAAATTGGCCCATAATATAGAACGGATAAGTTTATACTGTGGTACATTCAACATGCGATGCCAAAATTGTGACAGTGCGCGAAATACTAACCAGCCAGCCAGCGTAGACCTTTCGTCCCTCCCTGGACCTTTACCTCACCCCCTAAAATTTTCGTAAATCTTCTATATGAGGGTCTAAAAGATATCTTATCTTGAAGTTGCTATAATTCTGTATTTTTATTTTTTCAGATGGCGATTTACGGAGTCGCCCAGGAGATATCCGACCGGAGCCTAGTGTCAGACATAACCAAATACTTCATAGATTCTATGTACTATCTGCCTAAACCAGAGGACGAGTAACTTAGTAAGCGATTGTATTCTACATTCCAATTGAATAAGGTTGTATTTGCTGTGTACAGAAATTTATTAAATTATGCATTTCTATTTAAAATTTGTACTAATCATAGTACGACAAAGTAATTTAGTGTTATCTTGCAAATGAAGGTCAATTGTACAGTTGTAGGTGAATTTCTAACTGATGGCGTTAGTTTTCAAAAATACTTTATCAATATAATATTTTAATGGCTATGTTACGGTAAATGTGGATAGTGCGGTTATTATGTATAATTACCGGGAACTATGCATAATAACCAGTGCTCGTGGTAAAGGTTGTAAAAACTTTCGAATTAATCACATTTACCGGCAATTATATAAAATTACCATACCCCTTTAGTAAATGTAGTAAATCAAACATTAGAATCAAATATTTATTGAAATAAAAACAATTCTAGTCTTAAATAATTATAAAATTTGGTTACAAACAACATCATTCAAACAATAATACTTCGATTGTATATTTTTGTTTGTATTTGTAGTTTAAATAAGTTAAGGCTGTTGTTTAGTTTATGTTTCGTAAATTTTGGTTTCAAATAAACATTGCTTCTTTCTTTCTTTCTTTCTCAAATATCAAGAGATCAAAGCTTCTGTTTGGTCAAGCAAAACATAAAATATATTCTCATTAGAGAACACACAAACAAGGTTACTTGTAGGTACTTGCAAACGTACCTATACGTAAGAAAGGCTTTTGTGGTACATAAAAGTTAGGTTAAGGTTTTTTTTTTATGACCACCCGGAATAAAATTTAAGTATTTCTGGGTGGTCATAAAAAAAAATAACCCTAACCTAACCTCCACCCTAAATACCTCACCATACCCTAACATATTTTTTGGAATTTCACTGAACCAATTTAGGGATTTAAACCTAAAAATAGATATTATTTATTTATACAAGAAAGACTTTTAGGGGACTTAGACATCCCCTGAGCCTCTCGCACGTCGCCCTCACCTCCCCGCCCCGCAACCCTTGGCCACATTATTACATTTATCATTACTAGGGTAAAATTATTAATAGTAACGACAAATGTGATTAATTCATCACTTTAACCACGATTTTCGGTAATTATTAATAACAATCGATAATCTATACATATTCTATACATATAATAAAAATGTAAAAAAGCTGTGTCTGTACATTGAAGATATTTATCTCAAAATAACTTAGGACGACTAAAAAACAGTAACAGAACATGAATCAATGATTTTTAAAATTTTTGTCTGTCTGTTTGTCTGTTTGTCTGTTTGTCTGTCTGTTTGTTCGCGCTAATCTCGGAAACTACTGAACCAATTCGAATGAAACTTTTTTTAATGTATAGCTGTAATATCAGGGCAACTTATAGGATATATTACATTTTAAAGACCAGGCTCCTTGATGTAGAACCACAACAGCCCAGCTAAACTATAAGAGGTAGGTCAATGGCACTTTAACAAAAGTTGTTCAGATTGATGAGCAATTTATGATGCCATGAAAAAAAATCAAAGATCATGGAACATCTGGTTTGGACCTCTAAGAGCCCAGCTACACTATCACAAATATGGAATGAAATGGAATGGAAAATTGTCAAATGAGATTAGCATTTTTGGATGAGATCCTATAAGGAAGGATATTCCGAACTTAAACCCCTAATGGAGCGAAAAGTTCAAGGGGGTTCAAAGTTTGTTCATGGGACTACGTGATTCCTTGGCCCAATTTACTCCAACTTTGCATACACATTCTTTGACAGAATTGATGGATAAAATATAAGATTCAAACTTTAAAAAAACACTTACATCCCCTAATGGAATAAAAAATAATTTGGGGGTTACTTTCATTAGAAGTTGATATTTTAAATATTAAATGGGTTTGCACTTGACCTCATCTCACCTGATGGAGAGTGACAATGAGGTCTAAGATGTAGCGTGCTTTCCCAAAAGAAGCCTATTCACTCTCGACTTAAAGACACCCAAATTGTAGCTCTCTGGAAATACAAAAGCCGGCCGGGAAAAGTTGTTCCATTCCTTAGCATTTCGTATAAAATATTAATGAGCCGCCTTAAAAATCTATTAACCTATAAACGAACATTTATAATAAGTGATATTTTTGTTAAATTCTATTTAAATAATCATCTTTAAGTCAAGAGCCATAAAGTTCACGCAAACGAAGTTGCGGGCGGCCACTAGTTATTAATAATCTTCAATTATTCACTCTTACCGTAACAGATACATCAAACTTATTGCAAGTCAGATTCAAGTTTAAATTGTTATCTGGGAGCTTATGTCGATATTTACCACGGTCGCGCGGAAATTTTATATAATTACCGGTAAATATGGATAATTCACTACATTTACCATGTGCATTGGTGATTATCTATAATTACCGGTGATTATAGATAATTACCGATTGCTTACATTTACCGTAACAGCTATACGAACATCATTTTTGAGTAAAAGAGGCAAGTCATGATTTTTCATGAACTTAAGTACGCAAATATTCAAATGGGAATTATACTTTTCCCTCCATTTCTTGATAGACAAAAATTTGGGCAGAATACTTTTTCAGTCTTCACTCTTTAAATGAGGAAAATTGAAATGCATGCGCTGTCTTGTTTTCAACGCCATCTCTTAATGTTCTGAGTGTATATGTGATAGGGACTGCAACGACTTAGTGCAACGGCCAAAACAAACTTGTCGCACTTAAAGCAGTATTTATTAATTCAATTATTGTTTATACTTACTAAGGAGAGTTTGGCTAAAGTATAATTTATTATCGTTTATGTATTATATTTTATAGTATATCGTTATAATTCTATGCATAGAAAACACGCGAGTTAAATGCTGAGCTACACACACCAGTAACAATATTTAACATACAATATGTGAATCATGTTTAAATCTAGTCTCTATGTGCCAGATTGTAATCTTAACTTCTGGTACGAAATAAAAGTATGATATTAACAAACACGGTAACTATGTACATGGTGGAGAATTCCCACATTGTTATAAGAAACATACCTATTAAAGTAGCTAAAAACATCGCTACGTTTCCGCTTTCAATAAAGGAAAAGAAACATTTGGCCAAGTATAAGTATACGGGATATTATTTTTTGTTGTGTAAAGTCAACTCTAGTTTCACAAATAATTCCGATAGATGGCGTAGGTACACTTAATATATAGGTGTGAGGTCCTACTATATCGCCATTGGTTGTTTTGTCCTGTAATTTTTACAAGTCGATTTTATTTTTAATAAAATAACTACCATTCCTGTTTTACGAGATGTAAAAAAAAGTGAATATTTTCTAGTTTTATTTATATTGTGTACAATTTTATATTTCAAACTGTAATATTGAACTCACTCAATGTGTGTTGTCTAGATACTTTTAAGTGCTTTATTTAATATTTTTATTATTAATTGTTAGATATTGTTATTTCTGAAAAATTTAAATTAAAAACTGGATTAATCGTTAAGTTTTCTTTTTATTTAAGTGTGTCATATTTGCCACCCTCGTCCTGTTACTCGAATGGCATATCATATCGTGTCCATGGGAGGCGGTAATCGCTTAGCATCAGATGATCCGTTTGTTTGTCTGCACCTATATCATAACAAAATATAGAACAATAGCTCATTACCACCTGATAAGTCCCACATCCCATCTAAAAGTTCTAACAATAGGGTCCATGTAAATGCAGGGTGTATCTGTGAACATTTACATTCCCTTAACCACGTCTTCTGCCAACCATTCTGAAGAACATTTTGTTCTACGACTTTAGAAAATTCCTCAAAAAAAAATTACGGCTATGTATATTTTTATGCGAATTTCCAAAATCGTAGAACAAAATTTTGTTCAGAATGGTTGGTAGAACACGTAGTCAAAGGGTTGTAAATGTTTACAGATACCTAAAGTAAGAGAAAAGAAAGAAGATACACCCTGTATATTAGTTATATAAATATTTTATGTATAGGGTAAGAATTAAGAAATAAATATTTAAAATACCTATAAAAGTTTAAAAACATAATAATGTATAATAATACTTACACTATCTACAACTTTTTGGTTTTCATCCTTATCATAAATGCTAGAAGATGAAGCTTGACAAGAGCCGCCCAGACATGACATTGTATGACATCACACATCACTCAAAATCGGTACCAAGTAAGTGAAGCATGTTAGACAAAATTACAGGTAGATAAAATGCGATGTGCCCTCGCGCTGGTGCTTGCGCTCCCGCTGCTCGCCGCCGCGCGCTCCGTCAACTACTGCGGCGCCAAGATGTGCGCGCACACCAACGCGCACACCTTCTGCCAGTACCCTGTGAGTGCCCTGACACCAGCAATACAAATATATAAAGAGATATTGAAATTCAACCGTGAAAATAAATGATGGTGCCACTACGGCTTATGTCTCCTTTCGAGATGATAACCCTTTCCTATAAAAACATATTTCATTTAAAACATTATATATTCGTAACGATTTACTCAACCTCGTCAATTCTATAAAGTCATTATATAGCGTTTGGTATAGTCTATTGTAAGCAATGTTTTATAGCGCCTACTTTAGGCTTAAACGCGCTTTATCAAAAAGTTTTTCAGCTTTAAGCATTTATATAGCAAGTACAGTCTAGCCACTATCAAGCTTTTTAAACGACCATGTGAATTTAAAGCTGAATAACTCGTGATAATTTAAGGATTTTGGGACAGAGTGATTTTATAGATTCTTCTAGAATGGTGGTACTGAGTGATTTTATATCACTTACAAGATTCTTTCCATTCCATCGTACGGTTCGGGGTATTGGGTGGCGGGAAATAAGAGATACGTGTTATTGACGACTTTCTAAAAGTAAGTAGATGGTACAGTCAGCCACACATCAGGTTACCACAACCTGTAAAATTTCCTCAATTGATATTCAACCTAATGTGTATGACAGTAGACGATTGAAGAAATAGACAGTTTTGTATACTTTGATGTGGCTGTACGTAGACAGGATTATATACTTAGTTGATGCGTGTCATCTCACCGTATTCCCAGCCCGGCCCAAGTCCATACTGCAGGGGCTACATGGACGCCCACCTGACCCCTGAGGAGAAGGGCCTCATAGTAGCGAGGCTGAACCGACGGCGCAACGAGGCGGCCAGTGGGCGGCTGAAGCGGCTGCCCACCGCTGGGGACATGCTCAAGTTGGTACGATTACATACTCATTATCCTATACGTTCATAGGCGTATCATCATCATTTTAGACGATGTCCACTGCTGAACATAGACCTCCCCCAAAGTTCGCCACAGTGAGACAATAAATTGATACAACATCACATACATTGTCCAGGTCCCAAACTTAAGGTTTCCCTTGTACTCTGGAAACCATAAACACCCAGACCCAACACAAATATCTGTTTCATCAACAAACATTTGTGTTGGTGCGGGAATCGAACCCGCGACCCTTAAATTGCTTCTCAATCGGCGCTCAAACCACTACGCCAAACGGGTCGTCGACCTAGATCGACAGATCGGTCCTGTGCCACCCGCATTTAAGGGACTCCCGCGAGCTTCACTAGATAGTCCGTCCACCTGGTGAGAGGCCTGCCACGGCTAGCCAAGAGGGCATATCTTGGGCAACCTACTGGTCGTCGGCCAGTGGGGCGCCCACGCTACCGCTGGCGGGATGTAGTGGACGCGGACCTGTAGGAATTGCAAGCAGGGGATTGGCGACAAGCTGCACAAGACCGAGACAAATGGCGACATCCCGTATCGGAGGCCAAGACTCATTTTGTAACTAAGTAAGTCCAATGCTAGACTGCCTTTCCAAATGTAAATTTTCATTTTCTGCAACGTACCTCCTCATTGTGAAATTCATTTCCCGCAGCGGTATTTCCGAACCGGTACATTGAAATCTTAACGAGCCAACACCTTCCTAAAAGGTTGGAAACAAATCTGCTTTCCTTCTGATGTGGGATAAATCGCGCAACTATTTCGCCATTCCAGATTACCTATGTTCATCATAAGATTAACCTCTTTAAAAATAGTAGGTATATAATTACTTGACTCCACTGGCTCAGTGACCCGAAACAAGTCTTGGCCTCCGAAACAAGAGAACGCCATTTTGGTCCATTCTGCACTACTTTTTGCCAGTCATTCATTGGCCTGAAATTCTCGCTGACCATTTTCTACGACCTCTTTCCAGCGATACCTAGGTCGGCCTACCGGGCCGATATAAAATTATTATAGAAAAAAATTGCCTTCACGTAAGACTGTTTGACAAAAGTTTATATTCCAGCGCTGGGTAGAAGAGTTGGCGCGTGAAGCCCAGCGGTGGGCGGACCAGTGTCGGCCACCGCAAACGCCCGACGAGCAGGATTCCTGCAGGGATCTGTGGTAAATATTTTTTTTTCTATCCATTCTTTCAACTGATTTGACTTGTTTAGCGCAAAGGTTTGAGCGCCGGTGAAACGCAAGAGTCCGCGGGTTTCGATTCCCGTACTAACACAAATGTTTGTGATGAAACAGATATTTGTGTTGGGTTTGGGTGTTCTGGTTCCTTCTTTGATTCTGGTTTCCACAGTACAAGGGAAAACCTTAGTTCGGTAATGGTAATCGCTTACCAATCGCATCAGATGATCCGTCTGTTCGTTTGCTCACTATATCAAAAAAAAACCCCCGAGGAAAATGGGACAATCCCCTCTTCGCGTTCGCAATCGCGGACTAAGTGTGGAGCGGGCCTATGAGCCTCTAAAATATTCCTTATTTGTTCTAGTCTCGACCACAGTGGGTCAATGCGTGACGTCTGTGGTGGGCGAAGCGCCGGGTCTGCGCGTCGAGTCTATGGTCGACATGTGGTATATGCAGAGCATGCTCTTCCTCAATTGATATTCAACCTAATGTGTATGACAGTCGATTGAAGAAATAAGACAGTTTTGTATACTTTGATGTGTAGCTGTACGTACACAGGATTATATTAGTTGATGCGTGTGATCTCATCGTATTCCCAGCCCGGCCCAAGTCCATACTGCAGGGGCTACATGGACGCCCACCTGACTCCTGAGGAGAAGGGCCTCATAGTAGCGAGGCTGAACCGACGGCGCAACGAGGCGGCCAGTGGGCGGCTGAAGCGGCTGCCCACCGCTGGGGACATGCTCAAGTTGGTACGATTACATACTCATTATCCTATACGTTCATTATCATCATCATTTCAGCCAATAGACGTCAACGGCTGGACATTGGCCTCCCCCAAAGTTCTCCACACAGATCGGTCCTGTGCCACCCGCATTTAAGGGACTCCCGCGAGCTTCACTAGATAGTCCGTCCACCTGGTGAGAGGCCTGCCACGGCTAGCCAAGAGGGCATATCTTGGGCAACCTACTGGTCGTCGGCCAGTGGGGCGCCCACGCTACCGCTGGCGGGATGTAGTGGACGCGGACCTGTAGGAATTGCAAGCAGGAGATTGGCGACAAGCTGCACAAGACCGAGACAAATGGCGACATCCCGTATCGGAGGCCAAGACTCATTTTGTAACTAAGTAAGTCCAATGCTACGACTGCCTTTCCAAATGTAAATTTTTATTTTCTGCAACGTACCTCCTCATTGTGTAATTCATTTCCCGCAGCGGTATTTCCGAACCGGTATTGAAATCTTAACGAGCCAACACCTTCCTAAAAGGTTGGAAACAAATCTGCTTTCCTTCTGATGTGGGATAAATCGCGCAACTATTTCGCCATTCCAGATTACCTATGTTCATCATAAGATTAACCTCTTTAAAAATAGTAGGTATATAATTACTTGACTCCACTGGCTCAGTGACCCGAAACAAGTCTTGGTCTCCGAAACAAGAGAACGCCATTTTGGTCCATTCTGCACTAACTTTTTGCCAGTCATTCATTGGCCTGAAATTCTCGCTGATCATTTTCTACGACGTCTTTCCAGCGATACCTAGGTCGGCCTACCGGGCCGATATAAAATTATTATAGAAAAAAATTACCTTCACGTAAGACTGTTTGACAAAAGTTTATATTCCAGCGCTGGGTAGAAGAGTTGGCGCGTGAAGCCCAGCGGTGGGCGGACCAGTGTCGGCCACCGCAAACGCCCGACGAGCAGGATTCCTGCAGGGATCTGTGTAAATATTTTTTTTTCTATCGATTCTTTCAACTGATTTGACTTGTTTAGCGCAAAGGTTTGAGCGCCGGTTGAAACGCAAGAGGGTCGCGGGTTCGATTCCCGTACTAACACAAATGTTTGTTGATGAAACAGATATTTGTGTTGGGTTGGGTGTTCGTGGTTCCTTCGTTGATTCTGGTTTCCACAGTACAAGGGAAAACCTTAGTTCGGTAATGGTAATCGCTTACCAATCGCATCAGATGATCCGTCTGTTCGTTTGCTCACTATATCAAAAAAAAACCCCCGAGGAAAATGGGACAATCCCCTCTTCGCGTTCGCAATTCGCGGACTAAGTGTGGAGCGGGCCTATGAGCCTCTAAAATGTTCCTTATTTGTTCTAGTCTCGACCACAGTGGGCCAATGCGTGACGTCTGTGGTGGGCGAAGCGCCGGGTCTGCGCGTCGAGTCTATGGTCGACATGTGGTATATGCAGAGCATGCTCTACAAGGGGAACGCTACCTACTACATTGTGTAAATATTTCCACAATACAGTAACGTAATTTCGTTTGCACAGGTGGGCCACGGCCTGCGAGGCTACTCCACAATGGCAGAGCATGCTCTTCAATGAGTTCATAAACTATTTTTTTATCTTGACTGGCCGGATGGCGCATTTGGTAGTGACCCTGCCTTATACGCCAAAGGTCGATCGAGGTTCGATCCCTGGACAAACATTCGTGGATGCCTCGCTGGATGCCTGGTAGGTATAAGTTGGATGCAGACTGCGCTGGATTGGCATGGTAGGCTCTCTTTGGGGGAGGCCTACATTTAACAGTGGACGGCAATTCATTACGTATAGGCCTCTTCTTTATTTCGCCACCTCTCCCGATCACCTTCCGACCACATCCACTATTTCTCAATAAAAAAGGACGGTAATTGGTGTTATATATTATTTGTACGTTTTCTTCTTTAGGCCCATGAGCAACTTCAGCTATTACGGCGACTTTGCCCAGATGATCTGGGCCCGAACTTACATGGTTGGGTGCGGCAGGAGTCGGTTCATGGTAATGTTCTATAATATCTTTTGATAGTTAGATTTCATAGAGGGCAGCCCTGGATCATGTTGACGTATCTACTAATTTAACTTATCTAGTACTTTTATCGATAGAAATGAAAAAAAAAACATCTGGGGGGAGAGGCGTCAAAAGTCGCCAACACAATATTGTTGCAGGTGTCTAACGCTTACCATCAGGTGATCCGTCTGGTCGTCTGCCACCCTCACAAAAAGACGTAGGTATACTCTGATTCATAATCATGTAAAGTAAACTGACAGATGAAAATAACAAGTTTCTATGCATTTTGACATTTTGCATGTGTCAAATTGAGTGATAATGTATGGGGATGACACATTGACATGTGTCAGTTTACTTCACATGATTATGTATTAGAGTATAGTTAAAGAATTTATATAAAAGCATACCTATTTTAATTTAAGTTTTTATTCTTTCTAAGCACTTAGCTTGTTAAAAATCTTCTTTGCCCCCCTCTGCACTCTGGCCCAGAACCTGGGTACGCCCATGTACTTGTCATTTGGCAGAAACACATTTTTGTTGAAAGATTATGCTTTGCTTGGTAAAACAATAAATTAAAAAAAAAGTGTAAATCGCTCTGTAGAAGCAAACGGCTTTGGACGCTAAACTGGGGTGACTTGCTGAGACGATGGAGTGATGGATAGACTCATCCCAATGTTCACAGTCGGAGTGGAACGGCCGCATGCGCAGCGTGGAGAGGCTGGTGTGCAACTTTGCCCCCCGGGGCCCCGTGCAGCACCGGCCGCTGTGGGCGCCCGCGGTGCCCACCAGCGTGTGCCCCCCGCGGTCGGTTCCTGACACCACTCTCAGCTCACTGTGCAACTATCGTTAGTGTTCTTTACTTATCTACATTTGATCCGGCAGAAAACCAAAGTTATCGACATAGCTCACCGGATTAGTAAGCTGAAGTGGCAGTGGGCTGGCCATATCTGCCGCAGAACTGACAACCGATGGGGTAAACGAGTTCTGGACAGGAGACCGCGTCTTGGTAAACGTAGTGTAGGACGACCACAGGCCAGATGGAGTGACGATCTGCGCAAGAAGGCTGGCTGGAGCTGGATGTGAGTAGCCGAAGATCGATCAAAGTGGCGAGCATTTAAAGAGGCCTATGTCCAGCAGTGACTACAACAGGCTGATGATGATGATGACTTATCTACATTTAGAACAAGGTCAAAGAAGGTAGGTATTGAGTATTTCCCCAAAAATATTTGCATATGAAGCTGGCAGTGAGCTTGTCACATCGGAGGTAAGGATCGTTGCAGCAGGCCGTTCTTTGGCGTTTTTGGCAGCCAAATGGCTGGAAAAAGGCCCAAATTGACAAGATGGCCAGGCCAAGAAATGTGGGCGTGGGCAAGCACTGCAACTGGGACGTTACTTAAAATTCTAATTTTCTGTAGAGAAGCAGAAAATGATTTAGTCGTCAACGGTTTCTCAACCTGAACTTGAAAATCTGGCAACTTTTAGTACCTATATGTTTCTATCATATTAATTATGTATTAAGTTCTTGAAGCCTATTGTATCCGACTGAACTTTCAGATTTTCAAGGAAGTGTAAGTAGGTAAATTGTAATACAACAGTAGTAAGTTTATTGCTACATAGCTATCATCAAATAGTCATTAAGGCATTCAATTCCACACGTTTGTGTTTTCTTGGCAGTATACATATATTGAACATGACGATTTAAGCTTTGTTGTTTCACAAGTAAGTGATTTGATAACTTTCATTCGCTGCTGCCTTCTGTAGTTATACTTTAATTAATTTATACATTTCAGAACGAGATATAGATATATCAAGTGATGTTGAGGGGGCAATGTCTACGGAGGAGCACATTCTTTTAAGCATAGTATTAGAAATAGAAAATAAACCGGCATTGAACCATTTAGGAAGTCTAGATGAGATGTACATGACAAAATTTGCAGTAGTCACAATGGATGATCGTGTAACTACAGTATCCTATTTTAACCCTATACAAAAAAGAGATATAATAGAAACAATAGGATTAGATGAAAATATTGTCCATATTGATAATGTTCTTGTTGAAAATGATATCAATGATTTTATGAATGCTACAAGAATAATTGTAAGAATTGAAGAAAAAACTACAGATGCTGATAAGCATGTGACTAAGAAAGTAAAACTTATTGGCAGACCGAAATCTTATAATTTGGAAGATTTGAATATTATTGATGGTGACCACACTTTACCAGAAAATACGAGTAAGTTGAAACGATCGAAGTTATTTATGCAATAATTTACAATTTTATTGCATCTACCTCAGATGTAATTGATTCATCGTATGTTGCAGATCACCATGATGATTTTCCCAGTACGAGATGTCACAAAGATTGACGACCGAGATGTATATTTGGATTATGCATTTTTAGATATTGACGAGAACATAACGTCTATATCAGAACCTGCAACTACTTTGAATGGTCAGTATGGTATCAACATAAAATTTAACACACAATGTGATGAAATGATTAACCGCAATATACTGTTCACAGCTATCGTTATGGAAACACAAACCAATAGTAATAGTGAGAGTATTGCGCTAAATATTAAACCCCAGGGAAACACTCCACCCACAGAAAGTGTTGTAATACTTAGTGAAGTAACAGAAGATATGCATCAAATGAGTAATCCAGAACAAGTGCCTAGCAGTGAAAGAACAGTTTCATTCATTGATCACTTTGAAAATGTATCCAAGAACATAAATATAACCACCGTTTCACCATACATAAGCCATTCCGATGATGACTACTTTACTGATCGTAAGTAGCACGTAAAGATTGAAATTATTACTTGAAAGTGGCACCATCAATATTCCAGAGATCAAACAAAAAATATAACAGTCTTTGGTGAAAAGTTCGTGTTTGATGCAGAATATATTCAATGTCGTAGTAATATTGTGAACAAGAAATAAACTATCATAATTCATAATGAGTAATTCTCTTTAGTAATTTTGATTACCTACTTTTATTCTTAGAATACAATACAGAAAAGTCTATCGTAATAATTCTCTATTTGGTTTGCAGCTGAGACAGTACGTGATTTACAAGAGGCTTTGGACCGTATGGAACACAGCTTAGAAGAAAATCGACCTGCGGGAAAAGTTAGTCCAACATTTTTTGTTCTTTATGATGCTTTCGTTTTAATACGTTTTATCGTATATAGGAAAATCCAGGGGATATGGGGGTTTAAAGGTAGCGCAGTTGTGACTCTACAAGGTGTTGTAGGTCTGTGTTTTTAGGCGGCGGCTGTCGCTTACCATCAGGGTGATTCGTCTGCTTTTTTATATTAAAGGCGGCAGACTGCTAATTATAATACAAAAGAAAATCGTTAATGGTGTTAACTTATTGAAAAAAAATCTTAGGTGCGACGAGAGCTCAGAAATCCCCCTGCAGAAGACCAGCCTCTAAATATTCCTGACGAAGAAAACGTGCGGTTAGAGGACGATCGTATGGGTAAACCATACGATGCCCTTCCAGAGAAAATTAAAAATGTTATGGCAATACAGAATAAGACGGACAAGAGCCCAATGTTAAACATGGTGCTAAAGTATATGCCATATCTAAAACCCTACCAGAATGAGATCCTGGGCACCAGTGATTCGCATGGATGTACTGTTGTCCTTTCGTATGGTTTAATCAGTTTTGGTGTTATGTTGGTTTATAGTTCGTGTATAGTTTTTTTGTTTGTATGATTAGTGATTTTAATTTATTTTTCTATGTATGTAATAATATAAAATAGAATATAAAATTGTGTTAAATAAAAAAGATATCTCATTTCGATCATCTAAAGATAGCTAAGACATTTATTAAGTAGGATGTTCTTTTAACCTTTTGATTAAATATACCTCTAAGGGCTAATGAGAGAAACTGACTTATTCCGCCTTTGTGTGTGATATTTTTTATTTAATGGGGGCTCCCAAAAAGGCTTTAACGTCATTGGCTGTTTTATGGCATTTTGACATCTCACATCAAAAATAACCAATCACCGTGTAGATGAATCTCTTCTACGGTATGCCATCTGGCGGATTTTTTACACGCGATAGCTCTTGCTGGTTACTCTCATAAAGTTTCATTTGCCCCCAAGGGAGCTGTACCAATTTTTTTAAGGTGTCAATCGTACAAATGGGGCGGGGATCGCCACTATCGTAGATAATACTACCTTGTTTGCCCACCTAGCCGTGCGAGAGCCATATAATTCGGCATGAATAGGCCGGCTCGACCGGAGTGATAACCACGGCCTAACAGAAGACCAGCCTGCAGCAGCGCCTGCGCTGTTTCGTCGAGTGAGTGAGGGTACCGTAAGCCCACCCAATTGGGGGTAGGGGGGCACTTATGGACTCCACTGGTGTTGCAGGTCCTCATACCCAATCCCAAAAACTTGGGTTTTTTTTATATGTGATAGGTAGCAGGCGAGCAGGCGGATCACCTGATGGTAATCAATTGCCGCCGCCCAAGGACACTTGCAACACCAGTGGAGTTACAAGTACGCTGCCAACCTTTTATACCCTCCCCCCCCCGAGTGGGCCACCGGTACCCTCACTCACTCGGTGAAACACAGCACAGGGGCTGCTTCACGCCGGTTTTCTGTGAGGCAGTTTTTGGGACTAACTTGGGTTAGTGATATTCTAAGGATTAAAACAACAAATATGCAAGGTGTAACAAAAATTAGACCACGTCTACTAAAATAAAAGAGCCACCAATCACGAAATTGTATAGTGTTAGGGTTTTTTGGGGCACATACTGAAAGGGTAATGAGCGCCGCTAGTGTTGCTGAAATGTCGATAGTTCCATTATCGATTCTTGACCTCGAAAACTTTAGAATAATATTGATAGTCATATCGATAGTATTGCAAATGTCAATAGTGTTGATACTGTCGATTGTGGCAATTGTGCACAATACTATTGAGATAATTATACGCCAATACTATCAATAGTCTGCGTCGTTAAACTATGATAATGTAATACCATTGCTAGTAGGTATGTATTTATAGTGTAAAACTATGGATAGTATCGATTTAATCGTTGTTGCTTGATTCTGTCAGAAATCACAATACTATTGATAACTATCGGACGTAAAACCATTTAATAGTATTGAAGTTCTCATTTTCTCAATAGTATTTCTCAAATTTCTCCATAGATACCGATAGAATAATTGATTACTGACTTTTCTTTTACTGTCGATATTCTTTCGATTGATCCACTATCGAAAGACGATAGACTATCGATATGTCGATATCGATAGATCGATATTATCGATAGCCGTCTAATAAACACAGAAATAATATAGATAGTGTGTGCAAATGTGTTCGTGCAACTGTGTTCGTGCACACACTTGACCACTATAAGAATATCCTGCGTACGTGGCCGATCGTAAAGATTGGCTGCCGTAGCTTAATATCGGTGGGATTATAATATAATCCCACCGAATCAATCGAAAGAATATAAAATATATTATATTTATTAACCGATAGCCAGCACTAGTCGTCGCGCGGTCATCGTCCGCGGCAGTCGTCGCGCGCTGGACAGCCGAGCCGCTCGTGCTGAGCGCCCCTTCTACCCCGATTAGGTCACATGCGTTGATTCATCGGACGGGGAACGCATGGTTTACGGTTTTATCGTTTTGTGAAGTTAGCTCTAGAAGCTAGAAGGGTTGCTCGCGATCGGTACCACAGATTAAATTGCTTTTGCATTTTTTTTATTAGTATTTGCATAATCATAATATTTATTTACTCGAAACACGGTACATAATATGGTATTAAAGTGTTTATAGAATCACATGTTTCGCCATCGTATCGGCATTCAATAATAATAAAATATTAAAAAAAAACAATGAAATAATATATTTTAGGAATTAATTCGAATAAAATTAAAAAAGTAATAATAATTAGTCATACATTACCTTTCACTTGTGATTTGTGATGATGAGTGTACCAACTGTGAATTTTGTATACATTTTATTAATTTTTTGGAATAAATTTTAGCGTTTTTGAATTTGTTGTGAACTTACTTTCTTATTCGTGCCTATGACTTATTGCAGTTAATTAAATTACAGGCTTATAAGCTTATCTATCTTCACATTTATCTTTTTAATTACCGCAATTTTAAAAAAAAAGCTTACTTTCCCTATTTTATTGACCGTGAAGTATAAGTATTTTGTGAATATGATTAAAAATAAAAATAGTTTCGTTAGTTTTGTGTGAGATATGAGTTCGTTTACCGGCACGCTACGTATGTCCTTGTGTTCATGAAAAATGTTTTAAGTTATCGGTTGACATTGAAACTGACGCTTTTCTTGGTCATGATCAAAATTGTGTAGTTAAAAAAAACTATCTTTATAGTTAGGAAGCTAAAGAGAAATAGTTGCTGTTTACCCCAGGAACATATTTAATTTCCGAAATTGCAAAATACAGAATTTTGTATAGATAAATACAGTCAAGTGCATTAATAAGTATACAACCTCATTCAAATATGAACCATAATAGTCCTGGCTTAGGCCTGATTTGAAGAAAACTTTGATAAACTAAGTTTTCTTTAAAATATTATTCATTTTTAATCGAGCATAAGAAAAACAACTGACTGTAAAACGAAATGGAATTCGAAAACAAGTGACGGTCAGTTGATAAATCTTGTTTAATTTGTATTTTGGACAGTAACAAAACAAAAGAACTGAGCAAGATTGGAAATTCGAATCGCAAAACAAATGACGGTTAGGGATAGTTTCGGTTGAAGCGCGACGTGTAGTTTCAAATTCCGAACAATTTGTAAAAAATATGACGAACGATACGAAGACGAGTGGTGGTGGAGAAGCTCGGGAGGGCACGGCGCGATGGGTCGTGGCAGCGGCGGTCTGATGATGCAGTCAAGATCGAGTTCGGGTTCGGCGTCCCCCTGGGAGCTATGGCCGCGCATCCTGCCTTCCACTCCGCTTGGGACTTGGGATGGTAAGAATAAAAATACTTTTGATTACTGAGAGCATCTGCACAAGGCAATTGCAGGTGATTTTGACGGCCTTGATGGCGCAGTGGCTAAGGTGTTCGCCCTAAGTGCGAATGATCCCAGGTTCGATTCCCGGTCAAGTCAATTTAGGAGACGACATTTTGTATGTTTTCTTGGGTCTGGGTGTTTTGGGTTGACGCCCCCAGTTAATTATCGTCACCTGGTTCTCATAGTACAGTACAGGGGTTGCCCTAGTTTGAGATCAGGTTGATTGGTGTGTTTGTCAAACTCATTTATTTATTTATTATTTAATAAGGCCTCCAAGACCGTCACGTCGGCCAAGGTATCACTCTTGTCGAGCCGACCCATTCATTCCGAAGCACGTTTCGGGTTGCCGTTCGTCGTTCGGGTTCGCCGTGGTTGAGCCACGGCTCACACACGGTTAAAACATAATTATGCTTTAACAAGCACTGTTAAAAACCTAGCGAAGTTCATTTCCTAGATTGCAAAACCACTTCTTCTAATAGGTACTTATTCAAAGTTCAATTGTAAAAATATCCTTTTAAGTTGCATACATGTACAGGGTGTATCTGTGAACACTTGCATTCCTTTAACCCTTAACCAGGCCATAAACATATTTTTTTCATTGGTTTTCAACCTTATCATAACTGCATAAAGTTCAAAATCTGGTGGTCTCATATAGTACATAGCCTGGTTAATGGTTAACCACGTCTTCTACCACCATTTACAAAATTCATCGAAAAACATTTCGATTCCCCCATACAAATGACCAAGTCACGTGGTGGTTAGTGGTCAAAATTGTGACAAAGAAAAACTTCAAATTGTAAGGTGAGAAGGGCTAAAGAATTCTATTCTAGGTCGAATATGTTTTGTACCCCAACCAGTTATTATGTAGGCCAAAAATACGAAGAGGGTTGGTCGCCTCACGCAATACGAATACTCACAAATTACGCAAACAATTAATTGGTGTGGTAATATTGCGCGATGTTAGGTGCTGGGATTTAGGCAATCCTCAACTATTTTAGTTTCATTTCGTATGTATTTCTGCCATTAGCGCGGCAGTAGGTTGACAGATCAAATTTTTCTACGGTGGTATTCTTTTTCATCATCTTAGTACGTATAGCTGCACATCAAAGTATACAGAACTGTCAAATTTCTTCGTGGACTATCCTCTTACTGTCCAAACACACTAGGTTGAATATCAATTGAGGAAATTTGAAAGGTTATGGTGTGGTAATCTGATTTGTGGCTGACGTACTTTGGTTGGCAGATGTAACATCCTCCAACCGGATGGATTTAGCCGGCCCATTCATGCCGAAGCGTGGCTCTCCCACAGTAAAAGGCTTAGAAGGCATGCGATATTTTCCACTGAGATACTATCACTTATTCCAATATTATACCTACCAAATCTAAATGGAATTTTAATACTTACGTGTAGACAGGTATTGTACAATATTGATGAAGAAATGTTTCGAAAGACAGATCATAAAGGTCAACAAATTAACCTCAAAGATCGATGGTAACGATTTTTGTTTTATTTTTTTATGTGAAAGGTTGCAGACACAACAGAAGGACCACCTGGATGGTAAGCGATTGCCGCCGCTTATAGACACCTGCAACACCAGTAGAGTCACAAGTGCTTTGCCAACCTTTCACTCTCATCACGCCCGTCTGAGAGGCTGTGTCATCACGTCGAGCCGGCCCATTCATGCGAAGCATGGCTCTCCCACGGTTAAACAATGGAAGCTCAGTTG
The DNA here is from genome assembly GCA_014851415.1 of Cnaphalocrocis medinalis. Lineage (NCBI taxonomy): Eukaryota > Metazoa > Arthropoda > Insecta > Lepidoptera > Crambidae > Cnaphalocrocis > Cnaphalocrocis medinalis. Next base: position 14,504,356 of record CM026280.1, read on the forward strand.
ATAAGACCTTTAAGTCTTTTAGCAGGGGCGCCATTCTAAGTCTATGGTGCCTAGCATAGGTATCTATATTTTGTGCTGCCCATACCTATCTATACTTCACTACCTACTATATTTATGGAATACTTAAACACTGTTGGGTTGAGGTACGTTGAGGTTTGGTCAAGCAATAATTGAGTAATTAGTCTGAAAGCAACACCGTCCATGACCAGACTAAATGTAATAACTGAAATTAAACTCTTCTGAGTCGTTAGATTTGGTAGGTATAATATGGAATAAGTGATAATTCCAATATCATACCTACCAAATCTAACGACTTTCTACAGCGTGATGTAACTGCGAATTATGATGTAAATGAACACTCAACCTCGCCACCGAAAATAAAACTTCAAGGCAAAAGTACACCACACATCATAGATCATTTAGGTATGGTCAGTATGCCGCCTAATTGCTAGGTAGCCACGTTTAGGTCTACCTGGGTTATTCTTCAAGATCTAAGTACTAAGGCTGTGTTTCCACTGAACCACGAGGGGAAAACTTCAAGGCAAAAGTACACCACACATCATAGATCATTTAGGTATGGTCAGTATGCCGCCTAATTGCTAGGTAGCCACGTTTAGGTCTACCTGGGTTATTCTTCAAGATCTAAGTACTAAGGCTGTGTTTCCACTGAACCACGAGGGGAAAACTTCAAGGCAAAAGTACACCACACATCATAGATCATTTAGGTATGGTCAGTATGCCGCCTAATTGCTAGGTAGCCACGTTTAGGTCTACCTGGGTTATTCTTCAAGATCTAAGTACTAAGGCTGTGTTTCCACTGAACCACGAGGGGAAAACTTCAAGATCTAAGTACTAAGGCTGTGTTTCCACTGAACCACGAGGGGAAACTAAGGCTGTGTTTCCACTGAACCACGAGGGGAAAACTAGCTAACCTAACATCACCAATATTTTTCGTTTAGTACAGTTTAGGGACAAAATGGGATGATGATATTCGAAGGCTGGCTGGTGTGGGCTGGATGAGAGTGGCCGAAAATCGGGAGCGGTGGCGTGCATTAGGGGAGACCTATGTCCAGCAGTGGACGAGTTGCTGATGATGAGTCAGTATTATCATCACAAAAATATTGGTTAGATTAGATTAGAACAGTGACCGGCCAAAAGGCTTAAAATTGGGCGAGTTTTTTTCGGGCCAGTTTTCTCCTAACCCCTTATTTATCTTAATTATTTCTGTAAAAGATGAATCGAAATCATCAGGTACTACCTGGCCAGCATGTACCCTTAAATAATTATATATTTTAAAGTATTTATTGTACCTAATGTATATGTTTAGAATGCAATTTGCGGACATAACCAAAAGAGCCGCTCAACTAAAGTTGGACTGGGCTGGACAAATCTTAAGGCATGCCACGCAAGTTAGATCTCGAAGAATGACCCGCCTAGTCTAGACGAATTTACATGAAATACATTTATTACCTTATCGTGTTGATTAAATGTTAGATGTCACGCTCGGGAATACTCGTTACTGGAAAGCGTATGGAGACTTAAATGCGTAAATGGAATTTTAATACTTACGTGTAGACAGGTATTGTACAATATTGATGAAGAAATGTTTCGATAAGACAGATCATAAAGGTTAACAAATTAACCTCAAAGATCGATGGTAACTATTTTTGTTTTATTTTTTTATGTGAAAGGTGGCAGACAAACAGCTGGATCACCTGATGGTAAGCGATTGCCGCCGCTCATAGACACCTGCAACACCAGTAGAGTCACAAGTGCTTTGCCAACCTTTCACCCTCATCACGCCCGTCTGAGAGGCTGTGTCATCACGTCGAGCCGGCCCATTCATGCCGAAGCATGGCTCTCCCACGGTTAAACAATGGAAGCTCAGTTGATAAGACCTTTAAGTCTTTTAGCAGGGCGCCATTCTAAGTCTATGGTGCATAGCATAGGTATCTATATTTTGTGCTGCCCATACCTATCTATACTTTCACTACCTACTATATTTTATGGAATACTTAAACACTGTTGGGGTTGAGGTACGTTGAGGTTTGGTCAAGCAATAATTGAGTAATTAGTCTGAAAGCAACACCGTCCATGACCAGACTAAATGTAATAACTGAAATTAAACTCTTCTGAGTCACGGCATACGATAAAAGCATCCATTTACAAACAATATGATGTGTTTTTATGTGTCTGGAAGATTTTTATGACTGGATCACATGATTTGTGTCGGTATATTTCCACAGGGGCTAAGTATGTGTACGAGTTTACGTACGATGACGCACTAATGAAGCGAGAAGTCTACGAGCAGTAAACTTTTGTAACAAGGGTGTAATCGATAAACGTTTACAGGAATTATAATTCTAACCATCATTTCATTTCCTCCGAAGATCAAAGTCCGATCTGCTATAATACAATGCATATCGGACTTTATTCTTTGGAGCAGTCGATTTTGTTCTAAGACTTCTCTAAATTCGACAAATATTTTTGACTCTCCTTAAAAAAAATACCAATTACCTGGACAGTCTTTTTTTTTAAAAATTTGATTGCAATAAAGAGTAGTTTTGTCTATCTAATTCATCATTGTCAAGGGGAGTTGACTAGCGTTACTGCTTGGACCAATTATACAATCCCGCAAACGATAGACTAGTTCCAAAAACTGATAAACCTTCAAGATTGAAGAAGCAACAAAAGAAGAAGAAGAATCTTCTTTGTGGGTAGGTCAGTGGTGAACCCCTAAATATTTGAACAGGCTGTGCAAGCTATGGTTACCGATTTGCCGTCCGATTACAAAACATCTGGCTTGAGTATTTTGGTGAACTTCGCCCTAAGATGACTCGACTAAACATACTCAAGATTGATTCGCCAACTCATCAGCATCATTTCGTGGATTCAGGACGTCGTTTCGTGGGTGAGCACTAACACAAATTGTCCTGTAGGCGTCCTGCGCCGGAGTTCATTTCTGTTAACGCGTCGCAAATTGCTCTTGACACGAATGTGAGATGAAGCGATTTTAAACGAGTTATCCTGCTTATATTGCGCTGTAATTGTTATTGTTCCATTTGAGTTTGGCACTGAAATTAAATGAGCAGTTTCAATTGGTAAAGTGAAGGCAATGACTTTGAACTTTTAGCGTCTTTATGGGCGCTGACATTGGGAAGACAACTATTATTATAATGTTCAAGTCATCAAATAAATAAATAAATAAGTCTACGCGCAAACTCAGAGGCACTATATTCCCTTCGAATAGAAAAACTCAGTTTCAAATTCGCGAACGTCACAACGCTTCGGCATGAATGGGCCGGCTCGACCGGAGTGATACCACTGCCTCACAGAAACCGGCGTTGAAGCAGCCCCTGTGCTGTGTTTCGCCGAGTGAGTGAGGGGTACGGAGGCCCACCCGGGGGGGAAGGGATGAAAAGGTTTGGCAGCGCTCTGTAACTCTACTGGTGTTGCAGGTGTCCATGAGCGGCGGCATTGCTTACCATCTGGTGATCCGCCTGCTCGTCTGCTAGCTACTATCACATAAAAAAAAACTCAGGGGCATTATAATATTCCCTTCGAATAAAAAAACTCGGTTTCAAATTCGCGAACGTCACAACATCTCTAAGGCACGACTGAACGTATCTTCCAGGCAAACGCGTGTCATCCTAGACCGCATCGTCACTTTCCATCAGGTGCGATTGTGGTCAAGCGTTGGCCTATAATCTAAAAAAAACAAAAATCGCATTTAGTTAAAAACTTTAGCTTTAACAATGTGTTCAGCACCGTGATCCATTAGGCATTTAGGTATGTTACCTAGGTCTTATTATTTTCCTACATTAAAAATAACTTGAACTACAAATTAAAAACCTAAGTGGGTACTCCAACGAGTTCAGTAGGCCACATAAGCAGCCTAACAATAAGGAAACGACCCTTATAAACGAATCTTACCTCCAATTACTCCGATCGATTGCATGTCTAATGAATGGGACTAGTTATGTGTCGATGACTGGTGTCTAGTCAACGCCCTTTGGCCCACATCGGCCGTGAAGTTTACCCTCCTTCCGTCAACTGTGGAAAATATGGTTTGTTCACCCCGGTGCATCGAGAAGGCGATTTGAAGTTTGCGAAATGCAAATTGCGGCGTTTTGTCTTATAGTTAAAAAGTAAAGAAAGAAAGAAGAAATCTATCACTGCAACATCTGATACTGGGCATGACTCCGTACTAAGTAAAGTAGCTAAGGCACTTTGCGTGACAGATAGCAGACAACAGAGGAAACACAAATAATATACTTTAAAGACATAATAAGTATTACACACAGACACGAACAAACACATCCAGGGTGGGGACCGAACCTACTACCTTCGGCGAGACAGGGTCACTACCAAAATATGCACTATCGGGCCATTATAGTTACTTCGTTTATAAAATCTCTAGATTTTTTTATGTGATATGGGGCAGACGAGCAGACGGATCACCTGATGGTAAGCGATTGCCGCCATCCATAGACCCTGCAACACCAGTGCGCTGCCAACTTTTAATTAACCCCTTTTCCTCCCAATTTGGCCTGTACCCTCTATCACTACAAAGCACTCAGCCGCTGCTTCAAGCCGGTCTTCTATGAGGCCGTGGTATCCGATATGACCGATTTCCCGCGGAAGCGGTTATTTCCAGTGTCTAGTCAATGACCTTTGGCCCACATCGGTACAATAGCCGTCAAGCTCACCCCCTTCTGTCAGCCTGTAAACACGGGTTCACTCACCCCGGTGCATGCTTGGGCTGTTGAAGTTTGCAAACTGCAGAAGTGGGTTGTTTTATCGTGTTAGTAAAAAGTGTCAGCCTATACAGGGTGTATCTGTGAACATTTATATCCCTTTCACCACGTGTTCTACCAACCATTCTGAACAACATTTTGTTCTATGACTTTTGAAAATTCGCATAAATCATCTTTCCATACGGTCACGTAACTTGGTAATTTTGTATAGGGAGTCGAAATTTTTTTCGAAGAATTTGGAAAAGTTGTTGAACAAATGTTGTTAAGAATGGTTGATAGAACACGTGGTTAAAGGGATGTAAATGTTCACAGATACATCCTGTATACTGGTCCCACTGCAGGGCAAAGGCCCCCATCATAGAAATCAAGTCATCGCTACTATGATAGGGTTAGACTTAATCACCACGCTTGCCTAATTTTCGGAACGCTTTTTGCTCGACCAGGGAATCGAACGCGGGAACCCGAAATTATAGCCTGGTACTTAAACCAGTAGACCAACGGGGCGTTCATGTTAGTATCATCGTGTTAGTTTCATTCAAAGGCAAGTAAGTAGGTACCTATTATAGTGATTTATTTAATAGTTGACACACGATTTCTGCACACGTAGTTTTTGTTTAACCTTAGCCATTACAGTTAGGCTAAATAATAGGCCCAGAATTTTAATTAAAAACACAAAGTCACCAAATTAATTAATTTATAATGAAATTTTAATAAATCCTTCATCACCATAAAGATTAACGACGTCTACCAAAAACTAGACCAGTCAAGGGCCTTATTTTTCCAAAACACATCACCTTTTCTGTCACTAAAACCACAAGTTCGCCCTATTACGTGAGCAATAAGGCAACAATTTATTTGAATAAAAGTTACCCAAAGATTACAGTAAGTGTGCCCGGGCTACGCAACGAGCGGTCAGTGGTTTCCGCGAGTCGGTTGCCATGACAACCGTACCATAACAAACCTGTCAAATAGCACACGATATTTTCCAACCCGGCTCAACAAAAGTAATGACACACTTATATAGCTGAGAAATTATGTTTCCGTGACCTACAGTGACCTCCATTTGAATGCTGCATACAAACAAATACTTATGTTCTTAGCAAAAGTCAAGAGAGCGCCGAGACTGAGAATGGACTTCGGATTCGGCGATACGTTGTACCCCAATGTGGGGGGTTTACGGCAATACTTCCAGCATGATCCATTTTGTGGGTACGTAGCGTTTGAAATGGTCGTAGGTCGCTAATAGGGCGGACGTATAGAAAGGTTAACTGACAAGCAGATCTTACCGTAAGATATCCTCAGTATCGTTTTAGTACAGCCCTTAAATCTGCACGAAAAAATCCTGCAGTAGGTATAGAATAAATTCATCGCTACTATGACAGGGTTAGGCTTAATCACCACGCTTGCCTAATTTTCGGAACACTTTTTGCTCGACCAGGGAATCGAACGCGGGAACCCGAGATTATAGCCCGGTACTTAAACCAGTAGACCAACGGGGCGTTCATGTTAGTTTCATTCAAAGGCAAGTAAGTAGGTACCTATAATTTATTTAATAGTTGATTTCTGCACACGTAGTTTTTGTTTAACCTTAGCCATTACAGTTAGGCTACTTTAAAATAATAGGCCCAGAATTTTAATTAAAAACACAAAGTCACCAAATTAATTAATTAATAATGAAATTTTAATAAATCCTTCATCACCATAAAGATTAACGACGTCTACCAAAAACTAGACCAGTCAAGGGCCTTATTTTTCCAAAACACATCACCTTTTCTGTCACTAAAACCACAAGTTCGCCCTATTACGTGAGCAATAAGGCAACAATTTATTTGAATAAAAGTTACCCAAAGATTACAGTAAGTGTGCCCGGGCTACGCAACGAGCGGTCAGTGGTTTCCGCGAGTCGGTTGCCATGACAACCGTACCATAACAAACCTGTCAAATAGCACACGATATTTTCCAACCCGGCTCAACAAAAGTAATGACACACTTATATAGCTGAGAAATTATGTTTCCGTGACCTACAGTGACCTCCATTTGAATGCTGCATACAAACAAATACTTATGTTCTTAGCAAAAGTCAAGAGAGCGCCGAGACTGAGAATGGACTTCGGATTCGGCGATACGTTGTACCCCAATGTGGGGGGTTTACGGCAATACTTCCAGCATGATCCATTTTGTGGGTACGTAGCGTTTGGAATGGTCGTAGGTCGCTAATGGGGCGGACGTATATAAAGGTTAGCTGACAAGCAGATCTTACCGTAAGATATCCTCAGTATCGTTTTAGTACAGCCCTTAAATCTGAGACACGAAAAAATCCGCTGAACCAGTAGGTATACATTTCTATACCTACATATTAGGGTTGTTACACATTGCTCATATTGCGTGTAGCATTGAGCGGTCGTAGCTAGACCGCTCGTAGACATTCGTAGCATTTCTTACTATGTAATTTTGTAGCAAAGGATCTTCGTAGAGTATTTGCAGTCTTTTCAGAACTAGACCTAGACAAATTAACTCGTACAGTAAAATATTGACACTTATGAATTTAACACAAAAAGACATAGGAGAAGCGAAGCGATGGATTTTTAGCTCTTAGTTGAGAGTTTAGAGTGCGTAGCACTTGGAAATCTCGTAACATTATCGTAGCATACTCGTAGCGTAACGCTTTGGGTAGGATTAAGGACTATAAATTAGTCATTATTATTTATTTAAGTAGCTAGTGAATGGCGTTTATAGATGAAAAGACACCGGAGGCCCAATTCGGGGAAAGGGGGTTAAAAGTTGGCAGCGCACTTGTGACTTTACTGGTGTTGCGTAATTATGTTTATGGCCGGCGGCCTTCGCTCACCATCAGGTGATCCATCTGCTCGTCCGCCACCTGTCACATAAAAAACCCCATAAATACCAAATTAACCAAAAATAAAATTCAATACGAAAGTATAAAAATATGTTTGAATAAGTAAAAAATGATTGCTCAGATTCCCAAAGATTTGTCTGTAAGATACACCACGTGGAAATTCAAAGTTTCCCTTTTTTCCCCCAGTTCCTCATCAGGCTTCCACCAGATGGCGCGGATGATGGACCGCATGATGGTGGAGAGCCTGCAGCCGTTCGGCTTCGCTCGGATGACGACCAGGCGAGGGGGGGAGGGCAACAAGGAACCCCCCAGAGACGGCCTCAGGACTGAGCGCAGTGAAGTCAGGAGGGAGCGCGCGAAACACAACCCTGACACTCACATGTCTAATGGGACTAGGCACCCGCCTACACAAGGTAAATAGAACCTCGTTTTATTGGTTGACTAATGGCACTAGTTTCTCGCCCTTACTTCGATGCTGAACATTAATTCCACTGTGCACCAATAGTTGGCGTTGGGCGTCTATTGCCTCGCGCTGGTGTTCCGCTTTTATAATTTTGTAATTTAAGATTTTTCGATATCTAATTTGTATGAATCCATACTAATATTATAAATGCGAAAGTAACTCTGTCTGTCTGTCTGTCTGTTACTCTTTCACGCCAAAACTACTCAACGGATTTAAATGAAATTTGGTATACAGATGATCTAGACCCTGAGAAAGAACAAAGGCTACTTTTTATTGCGAAAAGGGGATTGTAAGGGGTTTAAAGGGGGGTAAAAAGTTACTTTTCCACGCGGACGGAGTCGCGGGCGGCCGCTAGTCTCTTTATAAATTGTTTAGGTACCTACCTATAAAGAAAGATGAAGCTCGCTGTGAATCTTCTCCCGTTTATATTGGAATTACTTACTATATTATTATTGAAGAGCATTAAGTTTATTAGTTGCCATTGACTTCGCCTATTGTACGAAGTTTTGTGCAATAAAGTTTTTTAAATAATACTCATTTAGTTCTCACTATATGCTTCTATCACTTGTCAATTGACCAGAACTAAATAAATAAGTTTACACCAAATCTAATACATTGACCTTGTTCCGTACTACTTAAGTAGCTTAAGTACTTGTGACAGATATCGGACAACAGAGGATATACAAACACAAGTACCCATCACAAAAATGTTCGTACAGGGAGGAAATCGAACCCACGTCCTTTGGCGTATGAGGCAGAGTCACTACCAAACGCAACTGTGAAAACCAGCAATTTTGTTCCAGTGGTAAAACCAACACAAGCCTACACTTTTCACGTGCAGCCCATGGACTCAACGAAGCCAGCAGACCCAACCACGGAGAAGTGGGCGGGGACTCTCCGCCGGCGCGACCCTGACATCCAGCCAACGCTGCCGTCCATCATCTCCAGGAAGACCTCGTCTACGTCATCGTCAGTCGGCAGCGGCAGGAAATGTCGATCGGTTGACAGAATGCCGAGGGGACGGTCGAGGCATTTGATACCGATTAAACCGATTAGAAAGACCGATATGCCTTCAGAAGGTGATGTGGCGGTCCTTGAGAGGGATGAGAAGGTATTTTTTTTAATCTAGAATATAATATCTTTGTATCCTAGTAATATAAAAATACCTAATAGCCTAGGTATCGCTGGAAAGTCGTCATCGAAAATGATTTGCAAGAACTTCAGGCCAATGACTGGTCCATCCAGAAAGTGGCGTTCTCTTGTTTCGAAGGTCAAGAATCGTTTTGGGTCGCTGAGGCAGTGGAGTAAGCAATTAAAATAGAAGGGGGAGAAAATGTTAAGACACCTAAATCAATCATGTTCCTTAAAACAATATTGGAAGGTAAAGTGGAAAGCCAAGAAGTGTTACATCCAACAAGTGAAGAAGAAGGTGAATGTCATGACGTACAACGACTTGAAGCTGCTGGTAGAGTCGAGGGAAGAATGGAGAGTACTCGAGTCGGGTGGATCCACCGACAAGAGCGACGCTCTAAAAATAAGACTGAGTGGAAGATATTTTTATATGATGCCTTCTTATAATCTGAATGTACTGAAACCGATTTTAATTGTTGAGGAATTAAGTTAGTTAATCTTTATCGCTGTGGTGTACCTATACAAAGGTTGCAACTAAAATTGAAACAGGAAGCTACCGCGTGTGAATAATCTGTTAGATGTCGTACTTTACAACTGAAGTCCATCTACGATGCTAGTAAGCCTAAGATCAGAGTGGTAAAGATTTGAAAAGGCTTATGTCCAGAATTAATCTGCAACAGATGATGATAAATCGTGATGAATTTCTTATACAATTTTACGTGTCAGGTGTTCGACGCGACGGGCTACGAACTGCACCTGGTGGAGACCCTGGAGCGGGACATCCTGCAGAAGAACCCCGACGTGCGCTGGAAGGACGTGGTGGGTCTCGACGACGCCAAGTCTGTGCTGCAGGAGGCCATGGTACTGCCGCTCATGATGCCTGACTATTTTAAGGTAAGTAGATAGAAAGATAAATCAATTTATTTGCACCTACATAAGTACCTACCTACCTTTATTTTTTTAATGTGGTAGGTGGCAGACGGATGACCTGGAAAGCGATTGCCGCCGCCCGATTGGGCCTCCAGCACCGGAGTGAGTGAGCACTCATTCGGTGAAACACAGCGCGGGCGCTGCTTCATGCTAGTCTTCTGTGAAACTGTGGTATAACTACGGTAAAGGCCGAAGCGTAACTTCCAATATTTAACAGAAACAATGATTGATTATTCTTTCCCATATGCACGATGTTCTAAATTTGTTTGAGTTCCTACACCAAACAACAAAAGCCTAACAAAGTTAGCTTATCAAGTAGTTTGCCATCACAAAGGCGTCGTGACGCGAAACTTTACCCAAGCGTGGAGTAATACTCCGAACTAAAAATTAGCCTAGTTTTAAATTGGTGATTTGCGTGTGCGATCGTATCGGCCGGTCGGTCACTTGTTACTTGCACGGTGCCTTGGCGTATTCCTTTGGAGAAATCATGGAAGGACTGACCATTAGGTGTCCTACATAAAAGTTGAACTGGGGTAGTGAGTGTTGCAAGCACCTATTAAAGTGTGGGTAATAATAACCTGAGTGAGCTCTTGAAAGCAATTTACATGGCACGTTACATGTTACGTTTCTCAGCTTCTATGAACCAGCATTGATCAGGGATTCAGGGATTCCTAAATTCATCATTAAGTTGTGACCTAGTGTGTTATCAAAATATTCCTTGGCAGCTTGATTGGCCGGATAGCGAATTTGGTAGTGACCTTACCTCATACGCCAAATTCCGTGGGTTCGATTCGATTCCTACCCTGGTCAAACATCGTGTAATGAACACTTGTGATTATTCAGTGTCTGGGTGTAAGTTTCTCTGTTGTCTGTCCAAGTACTTAAGGAGCGGTAAAAGTGCTCTTAAAACCACTGGATATAGAGTATGTTTTTGTTTGCAGGGCATCCGAAGGCCATGGAAAGGGGTGCTCCTGACCGGTCCGCCGGGCACAGGCAAGACACTCCTGGCTCGGGCGGTGGCCACCGAGTGCAAGACCACATTCTTCAACGTCTCCTCAGCAACTCTAACCTCGAAGTACAGGGGGGACTCGGAGAAACTAGTCAGACTGCTTTTCGATATGGTAAGAGAAGCTATGATCATTTCAGAACAGCCGGTTTAGTATCGTGTATCGTGGTGCTATTGTTATACGGTGCTTAGTGTTGATTGTAAGAGTCGGGGAAAAGTTGGGTGTAAGTATGAAGTAGCCATAAATCGATGTATATACACATTGGCAGATGCCAGCAGTAGACTAATATACTTTTTTCCCATTTCAAAACGGCCCTGTGTTAGAAAACAGCTAGCCAAATGTAATACGGCGGATTATACGATCCAGCTGCAACATCGATATTACTTTTACTAATGCCATCAAAGTTGAACTTCACGCCTTCATAATGACTTCAACCTGATGTTTCATTTGCAAAAACCTCAACATTAAGTATCTCAAAAGTCCTTGCGTTAACTATCATCAATTTATTTAATCTTTTTTAGCATATTATGGCGATGACGTGTTCTTTATGATGAAGGCCGTTTTTGCCAAAGTGGGACAGTATTTTTTTTTTTTGTGATAGGTAGCAGACGAGCAGGCGGATCACCTGATGGTAAGCAATTGCCGCCGCCCATGGACACATGCAACACCAGTGGAGTCACAAGTGCGCTGCTAACCTTTTATCCCCTTCCCCCCCGATGGGCCTCCGGTACCCTCACTCACTCGGCGAAACTCAGCACAGGAGCTGCTTCACGCCGGTTTTCTGTGAGGCAGTGGTATCACTCCGGTCGAGCCGGCCCATTCATGCCGAAGCATGGCTCTCCCACAGTTAGATTACCTCAAAAGTCCTTAGGTTACGTTAAGTATCATCAATTTATTTAATCTTCTTTGGCATATTATGGCGATGACGTGTTTCTATGATGAAGGCTGTTTTTGCCAATGTGGTACAGTACCTAGGCAGTTTCTTTTTACGTTCTCTGGTTGTTACAGGCATCTTTCTACGCGCCCAGCACGATATTCCTGGACGAGGTGGACTCCCTATGCGCGGTGAGGGGCGCGGACTCGGAGCACGAAGCGTCGAGGCGCTTCAAGGCGGAACTGCTCATTCAGATGGATGGACTCGCTGCTGCTTTGTAAGATGTTCACTTACACCACCCTTAGTATGTAGAAAACGAGTACGCTGGCAAGTAGATACTATAAAGCGTGAGGAAGGCACTAGAAGACCGGCGTAAAGCAGCGCCTGCGGTGTGTTTCATTGAGTGGCTGGGGGTACTGGAAGCCCAATGGGGGCTACCGCGTGTGGAAAATCCGTAAGATGGCGTACGTGTAGACTGAGGTCCAACTACATGGTGATTGGTTATTTTTGAAGTGAGATGTCAAAATGTCACTAAACGACCACGTGCACCATCTAACGGATTTTTCACACGCGGTAGCCCCCATTGGGGGGAAAGGTTGGCGACGCACTTATGACTCTACTGGTGTTGCAGTGTCTGTAGGCGGCGGCGATCGCACCATCAGATGATCTATCTGCTCGTCTCGCGACGACTCAATGTGATTAGTATTGGCCTCCGATATTAAGAGACTGTATCCAGTTTGGTCTTTTGGTGGTCCGGGACAGCTGTTTGGCCTTCGACCGCTCTTTTTGCTTGAACGCATTTGACTTTCTTTTTTCTATTTACAGTAATCGAGATAAAATAATTATGGTGCTAGCAGCGACGAATCATCCTTGGGACATTGACGAGGCGTTCCGAAGAAGATTCGAGAAGAGGATATACATCGGTCTTCCAGATGGTATCTCTATTACGCTTTTGTTCATTACACAATACGACATGTGCTTGGTATTTTAAAATGTTGGTGTCTATTTTTAGAAGCGACGCGTGTGAAGTTGCTACATCTGTGTTTGCGAGAAGTAGTGCTGGGTGTAGATGTGGACTTGGCTGATTTGGCACAGAAGCTCGAAGGGTACAGTGGCTCTGATATCTGCAACCTGTGCAGGTAAGTCATGAAAAGGTCTTGATGTTTGTTACTCTGCTCCTGCGCATGTGGAATTTAGAAAATGCTATGCGTGTTATCAGAAACTGTGAACTTTTCCGATCTAGGTGACAATAAATAAATGTTGTATCTAAGCGAACCAACGCTGTTATGTTCTAGAAAATGCTAAAGTGAACTTAAGTTTGTGTAAATTTTTAGTTCTAGAACATTTTTGACGCACTGTTTTGAAGTAAGTAATAGTGTTGTTGTTAGTTACAGCAAAAAAGATTTCAAATTCAAGTTCTTCTCGAAATAAGAGAAAGATTTTTTGGGAAGCCACTTAACCCTTGTATCCTCCTATTCGTCTCTTTCCAGAGATGCAGCTATGATGACGATGCGTCAGAAGATTGCCGGAAAGAGTCCGGAGCAGATCCGCAAGATCAAGCGGTCTGAGCTGGAGGCGCCGGTGTCCATGACCGACCTCGGGGCGGCTATGGAGAAGACCCGACGCACTGTCACACAGGTTAATATCCTCCTACTGATTCGGCTGCGGCGGCCGATCTTAACGGTCAGCCGCGTGCGCAGGATATTATATGGTCTAACCTAACCGATTCGAAAACGGTGGCCTCAACAATTAGCCACGTACGTACGCTAGTTTTTTTTTTTATATTGAGGACAATCAAGATGACCTCATTCCACCTGATGGTAAGCGGCCGTGAGATCCAAATATGAGGTTGACAGGCACAAAAGAACTAATTACCTATTGAATCGGTCATCCATCCTCATCATGAAGGCCTGCTGAGATGCCGTTTCACAACCCGCCTAAAAACCCAGGATTGAGGAGATATCATAATTATAGACCAACCCAGCCGATTCGGTTATGGCAGCGGATAGTAAGGTTCAGCCATGAGTGTATAATATCATAATATGACCATATTATGGTCCAATGCAACCAATTTGGTTATGGTTGCCATGAATGAGCCGGAGTGAATTAGCGCCTACGCAGTGTTTCGTCGAGTGAATGAGGGTACCGGAGGCCCAATTGGGGGGAAATGTGGTTAAAAGGTTGGCAGCGCACTCGTGTTGCGGGTGTCTATGGGCGACGGCAATCGCTTAACGGTGGTCTGTCTACTCATCTGTTACCTATCACACATGTGCCACTATAATTTAAGTAAACCATACTTCATAAGCCATTTCTGTTTCCAGGCCGATGTAGACCGATACACTTCTTGGATGCAGAAGCACGGGTGTTCCTAGCGGCGAGCTAAAGCGCTGCGTACGCTGCTTCGCAAGTTACGCAACGCTTGAGGACCATACGCGCCAGTGTGCCGAGTGGAGGACAGCACTGCCTGATTAAGGGTTCCCGGGGTTTGTCGCTAGATGGCGCTGTGCAGGCGTGAGGTTCATACTGTTACACACCGTGCCACGAGGCACGAGAAGCAGCCCGGGTAAAGGGTTTACCCCACACGTCCGAACCGCACTAAAAAAGAGCGATGAACTACGGTATCGGGACATCTGTTGATTTGTGGATCTAAATTTGAGGTTTTACTGCTGCTGCAGATAATTTTAACTGTGGTTCAACGATTCAAATCAAAAACCGAACGTCAAGGATCGTCATTTTATTCGGTCCATAGGACTTTGCTAGCTTTGTCACGTTTAATTGATTTGACCATACTCGCCTTAAATTTAATTTAGTACCTACTTGTACTTTAAAGTGTCCGGAGTTATTTAATAAATTTCATTTAGTACTAGCACTAAATGAAATTACTTAAGTAGAAGCTAGAAGAGGCAACGACACTAGTGATGTATACTGATCTAGTGAAGTGATTGTTTTTAAAATGAAGTCATGCGCCGTTATGAAATTTCTTTATTTTGCAGTTAATTTCACAATAAGTATGGTAAACATTATTAATATAAAGGACCTTGGCCTAAGCAAGGTAATTAATAGTTAACTAATTTATGTTGGTGACAAGTAGATGCCCTTGTTAAATCCTGCGCCCTAATATAGTGTATTTTTTAATTCGTTAATAAATTATGTAAGTACGGACCTCACGCCGAAATGCTATCTATATAACAATGTTGGATCCCCGGTCGGGCAGTGTAGACGCGCCTTTAGTCCCGTTTAGTGCAGTGACACTATGAGAATTTAGTGCTCATTCAAAAAATTTGGTGATTTGATTATTAGTGATTATAAAGTGATAATAAGAATCTTTGTGAAATAAAGTGGATTTTTATGATGCATTTAAATGCATTTGTTTAAACTAACCATCTATTTATTGGTAAATTGGTATATTGAAGCTTGGTTGAGTGTTCCATATGTAATCATCAGAAGATCCATCTACTCGTCTGCCACCTATCACATAAAAAAAGGCCTTTGGAAAATTTGAGACTTTTTTTTTTGCTGAAGGAGGCAGACGAGCATGCGGCCCATCTGATGGTAAATGGTAACCGCCGCTCATAGACAACAACAATGCCGAGGCACAGTCATGCCGCTGCCTACCGTGAAAGAAGTACTCTTTTCAAACCTCGTTTACAAAAGGTTTTATTAATAATAATAAAGGCATTGCAGGCAGATAGTTAAACCTCAAGGCATTAAAACACTCATCAAGATATTTCGATGTACAGTGGCCAGCACATCAAGGTTACTACAATCTGTCAAATTTCCTCAGTTGATTTCGAACCAAACACATTTGACATAAAGGTGAGGTTCGATTGAAGAAATTTGACAGATTGTAGTAACCTGATGTGCGGCTGTCTGTACCTATATTTGTTTAGTGCCACAGCACTCAGTGACTTAGTGAGAAATTCGTGCCTATACTAATACTGATTTGGTGACTAAAATAAAGAAGCTTAAAAAATCAATGGATTTATTAACATATCGCGTCGGTTAAAACTGATGTGACAGTAATTTTAGAAATGTTACGTTTAAAATTACTATTATTGGGAAGTTAATATTGTAATGGTTTTATACTAAACTTTATCGAGGCACTTGATTGATTGAATGTAACATCTGTTTGCCAGGAACAGTCACTGTATTATAAAGAACTCATATTACCTATATTACTTTATTAATAGGTATAATAAGAATCAAAATTATGTATAGTATTGTATATAAAATATGAAGATAATACTTTTTTACTTTTTATTCTACGTTTCGCTTCCAAGGCTTTCAAACAATTCGTGAGCTTATGCGTCAAGTAAGTCTGGAAAGTTTAGTTTCTATTGAATTTTTCGATCAAAGACGTTTTTACCATATTTTTTTTCGACTAACTAGCGTCCTTACCTAAGACTTGATTGGATAGACTTTTAGGCCCAGTTTAACCATTTTTTTAAACATTTGGGATAGTTTGGTACTCTTGCAGTTCGACATTGGATGCTCAAACAGTCATTTACTTTAAAAACCTCCCAAACATGTTGTCTCTATCTGAAAGTTACTTTACCCGAAATTTCAAACGCTTCTCTTAACTTTGAGAGAAGCATTTTGTTTTATCTGCCATCAAGTTGACTTAGAAAGGGAAAGCATTATATTTGAGCAGTTCTTAAGTAAAGCAACGTTCGAGTATTCATGAGGGCTTACAAAGGAACAAAAATCACGTTCAAATCTTTCACGTCGTTTCATACGCGTTGCGCGTTTGTGACTAGTGACATTAGTTTTGTACGTACAGCTACACATCAAAGTATACAGAACTGTCAAATTTCTTCATTGGTTTGTCGTCTTACTATCAAACACATTAAATTCAATATATATTGAGGTAATTTGACAGTTTGTGGTAACCTAATGTGTGGCTGTCTGTATGTTACGGGACGGTTTCATTGAAGGCTCTCATCAGGGTTAAGCCCCAATTAAAGTGGTTAAACCGGGCCTTTATATCTACAAATATTTTAATTTACCTAGTGATTATAGGTTTTATAAATAACACATAAGATTTGGGTAAAACTCGTTTATTGAGGAATGGTGTAAAATGTTAGTGTTTGTAAATCGTCTGTTTCGTTAATATTTCAGTGTAGTTATAATGTAATGATTGTAATGTGCTGTTTGGTACCGTGTAGATGAAGTTAATAAAGTTCGTAAGGTTTTAAGCCTGGTCTTTTCTTAATGATATGTGGTTAAATTCATAGTTAAAGGCCACAAGTTCATTTGATAAGTTTGAAATTTAACCACAGTACAGAAACGAACAATCTAAAAACATATGGCATTTTTAAAAAATATCGTTTCATACTGTGATTAAATTGCAACATTTTCTGATACAATAGTTAAACATTCCTTATAGTATAACAATATTAAATCACACAGTTTTATTATTTGGTACCTTATTGGTTTCAAGTGAAAATCTATAAATTCATTACCTACATTTTTTTTCAAAGGCACCAAGACGTTTTATTTACACAAATAAACGATCAACTAACTCGCATCAAAATAAACTCTTTGGTTTGAACGATTTATAATATTAAAATAAAACGTAACAAAATCTTCTTACACAATAAAAGAATATACTTAGGTTATACAACTACATAATAAGATATACAATTTACTTAATTAGGAGCACGTGAGATCTAGCGAAAGTGAAAAATGTGGTTTTATATCTATTGTTTCTTGTATTTTATTGCTAAGTGACTAAGGCCCGATTCGAGTAATCTTCATCCGATGATAAATATAAATATGGTATAACGCTACGATTCGTAAGGAATGACAGCCTTATCCACTGATTTAGATTTACTGCCGCATAAAGATTGGTAGAATCGCACCTAGAAAAAAAAAACGAAACGTGGGGTAAAAATAGTTCAAATTAGTTCAGTTAAGAGAAAATTTTATGGTTTGGAGACTTATACTTTGGGGTCCCTAAATCTCATGTGCTTTTTTAAAACTTAACAGGTTCGCTGTCCCGAAGCAAGTTTCGATCTTTGTACACGTCCTCGTAGTAAATAATGACAGGTAACGCTCATTGGCCATGAGGCACATATGCCTCATAGACGTACCAGTGCAATCAACCATGAGGCACTGTGCCTCATCGGAAAGCGAACCTGTTAATATGGGGTGACTTTAGACATTACTGCACCTTTTTACAAAACGTCGCCGTCTAAAGTTAGTCATGGTTTAGATGCTGCCACTTTTATTCGTCACTTTTATAAAGTGGCAACATCATTTTCAAACCATACTAACTTTAGCCATCTTTATCTAGTAGCTTAAACTGGTTGTGGTACAAGTTCATGTTACCTATTTATACTTCAAGTTAAAAATTGAGGGAATTGCGCCTTTTATTAGAAAAGTCACCCAATATAAAATGTAATTATTATCATAGATTACTCTAATTTGTGACTTTTCAAATCTTATCACAATGTCATTTTTATTTCTTAACTTTTACCGTTTATTTCTAGAGATACAAATTTCACAGGTGAAAATGAAACATACATTGTTTGATTGCAAAAAATCTTTCACTAAGATCTGTAGGTTATTTAATTTTGGTCTCGTGATCATCATCATCATAGGCCTTGACCGTGGCAGATGATTCAAGCAGCATCACGCGATGTGACTTCCAGCTGAAAACTTTTTTTTACAAAACCTAAGCTAATCAATTATTATAATCGATCAGAAACTAATTCAATAGAGTTATCGCTAGGTTTGTAAGTATTATCTAAGGCACTTCAGGATATTTGATCAAGGCTTTTTCCTAAATTCATTGATGTTTTCTTTTGATATTTGAAGCTACTTAATTTTTTTTCAATATATATGGTTTTAGGGTACCTATTCAACTATTCATTAATCAAAAACTTAACTATATTTATTGACTTTGTAAAACATGGCTTAATATTGCAATAAATAATTCCATAGCCAAACCACAGTCAAACTAGAGCTCGAAACACAGGAATCTTACTATGAAATTACATCTTCAATACATTAGAAATAGATCTCCGTCAAAACTTTACAAAATGCCACTCTCATTGTTAATTCTTGCCAAATTTGAGCGTCCTCAAGGCTTATGGCAGAAACTGCTTTACTGGAACCCCAAATGACACCATAGAAACAGGCATAGATTAGTCATAGATAGAGGTTGGCTTCTTCGGGCTGACCCATGGTATTATAGGCATAAATAGTCTTAAAACCTCCTATTTGGACCCTGTTATGCGTAAAAGATCCAACCAACATTGAGTTACTATGTTGGACTGTCCAATTTTGGTTCCACTTGAACTTTAGAATGGTGTGCATGGTGCTTCGTCAAAAAGACAATCCAACTAGGTAATCTGATTCGGGGCGAAATGGGACATTTCAAATTTTGGAACTCCTCAAACTGCTTATCATATAAACATAACCTGCGTTTACAGTTAAGAAGTGTTAAAGTTTTCAAGTAGTAAGTCGACGACAAAACTGGGGGCTAAAATGGACCAAACGTTACGATCAAATCGGAATTGGAATCCCTTTTACACGCGCTGTGAGTTTCTTTGGTTTTAATGTGATTCTTCATAAGCCACCTTGTTTCCCACAAATAGGCCGTAAAATGGCTTCGTATATGTACAAATATTGTTTTCTCAGTCCGCACCACCAATCCGCACTAAACAAGCGTCACCACGCTTGCCTAATGTGGATTAGGTAATCATCGTTAAAACTTATCCCACCATAGTAGTGATATCTTGATTTCTATGATGGAGGCCTTTACCCTGCAGTGGGACTGTGTATAGGCTGATACTTTTCTCTGTTTCCTGCCCTTCGAGCTCATACATCAAGGCAGACCACTAAAATACAAATTCCCTTATCTAACTTGGAGACGATGATACTGGCTCGTTATTGCTACTGGTTCTGCGAGGCCTCACTCCGGTGGGTTTCCGTTGGCTTCCGTCGGAGGATCCTGGTCCTCATCATGCTCCAGCATGGCTGAGAATGAAAACGGCATGAAGGCGTATCCGTGCCCTTCGTAGAACTTGCTCATGAATTCCACCCTGGAAAAAAAAAATGAAATAGTAGACAGAATTAGTCTTAAATGCGTGTGTATTGCCAGTGATGACATACGGAACTGAAACGTGGCCGCTTACAATGGGCCGCCTAAGAAGGCTCAAAGTCACTCAGAGGGCATTGGAGAGGGCTATGCTCGGAATCTCTTTGCGTGATCGTGTCAGAAATGATGAGATCCGCAGGAGATCTAAGGTCACGGATATAGCCCAAAGAATTGCGTGGCTGAAGTGGCAATGGGCAGGGCACATTGCGAGGAGAACAGACGGCCGTTGGGGTGGAAAGGTCCTTGAGTGGAGGCCACGCGCAGGAGGCCGCAGCCGTGGCAGGCCTCCCACCAGGTGGACCGACGATCTGGTGAAGGTCGCGGGAGTCCATTGGATGCGGGTGGCACAGGACCGATCTGTGTGGAGAACTTTGGGGGAGGCCTATGTCCAGCAGTGGACGTCTATTGGCTGAAATGATGAGACAAATATTGTTAAATCGGCTTTACTCTATACAAGTCCCTGCCTCCCTCAATGTTTTGTTCACTACACAGGTCGGTCCTGTGCCATCAGCATCTAAGGAAGCTCCTGCGAAGAAGTTCCACATGCAGCTCATTAACCCCGTGCTAATTTGATCAGTAGTTAGATCTTTGTATCGTTCAGCAAAGCCTTTTTGATCAAGGAAATGATAACCACGAGTTTTTTGACCAGCGATATTGGTCCTTACTTGAGTGGTACTTACTTCAATAGCTGGGTTGAGGCCAGGAGAGGCTCCCAACAGAAGAGATCTAATTATGTTCTGACCGTACTAGAAGCTTTTAAACTCGCTAAGGGGGCAATTTGGGCAGGAATTTCAAGATTTTTAGCTGGTCAGTGTTCAGACTTAGCAACATCAAAATATTTATGATGATATTACATACTAAACTCAAAATATTAGTTAGGTTAGGTTCAACAGTGACCAGCCGGGCTAAGATGCGCACCGCGACAAAATTTTGTCGACTCTCGTTCGCGAGAGCGCATCCTTCTATCCCGCTTATCGCTCAGTCAGGTGAGTGAGATGCAACTTGCGCCGACGCAATACGAGTGTCGACAAAATTATCTCGTGGTGCGCATCTTAGCTCGGCAGGTAAAAAATCTTGAAGTTCCTGCCCGAGTCTTTTTGCCCCAGTTGCCATTAAACTTACCAATGCAATCTCAACGTGTGTAAAAACGCTGAGAGTCCCTCCATCAACACCAGGATGGCGAGTGTAAAGAACGCCCACACGGCGAATATCACGAACATCTTCAGCGCCTGCACCACCATCCACCAGGACGGGCCCGCCTCAGCTCCCGCTATGCCCATGCGCAGCACCCGCTGCCAGAGGACCGCTGACAGCTCTGCAATTAAGGTTTTTTTTATGGTATAGGTAGCAGACGAGCAGGCGGATCACCTGATGGTAAGCAATTGCCGCCGCTCATGGACACTTGCAACACCAGTGGAGTTACAAGTGCGCTGCCACCTTTTATCCCCTTCCCCCCCGGGTGGGCCTCCGGTACCCCCACTCACTCGGCGAAACACAGAACAGGGGCTGCTTCACGCCGGTTTTCTGTGAGGCAGTGGTATCACTCCGGTCGAGCCGGCCCATTCATGCCGAAGCGTGGCTCTACCACAGTTAAAATAGCAGTGTTAAACCATATCAAAAAAAATATCGGGGAAGTGGTGGGAAGGACCCTAAATCGTTCCCGAAATCGGCTCGTGTATAGGCAAATCGGACCTTAAAATTTAAATTGGGTCTAACCACAGAATACTTCCCTAACTCAAAACTACTTTCAAGCGATCTCACGATTTAGGGTCGATTATCGTCTAGTTAGCGATATCGGCACGTGTGTAGCAAAATCGGGACGATCTTGCTACACACATCGAAGAATCTAAAATCTTTTTGATGTTTTGATTACCATTTCCCACCATTTCCTCGATATCGCCACTGATTTAGGGCCGTGTGTAGCTCCCACCGTAGACTTAAAACTAGCGCTTATAAGGTAATCTGGAATTAGATACTTACGGGCGTGAGCCAGAGACAAGGCCCAAAGCCGCAGGTACGAGGCGGTGTGCGAGACCGTCCCCAGCACGTACTCTATCGTGTGTATGGCTTGTGTGATCATCATCTCTCCCATCGCCTCTTGAGGCTTCTCCTCTGGCGTCACTTCCCCGCTTTCGACGCCTTGCTGATATTGCTGTAACCAAAAAAAAATTACTATACTCGTAAGTATTCATTTTACGTTTTGGTAATTCGAATCTTCCAAATATTTCGTAGGATTTCTTGTTATCAAGATTTTTAATAAGTAAAATGTTACAGCAACTCTCAAATCTATGCACAATATTTAATTATAATTTCGGGCCCAATATTGTTCCTTGCTGAACACCTTGCTGATAACTGGATAGATGTCTACAAATATGAGAATAATTTTAGATTTCTATTTCTATAAAGATTAGGAAGTGCATTCACTGCGATAAAAAAACATTATAATGGTAATGCTATGTTTGTATGCTACAAATACATAACCTAACCTTAGAATACTTGTAGAAATCCTTTACGCAGCAAAATCTTTAAAAAGTACAAGTAGTGGGAGATAGCTCATTAACAAATTATTATTCCTTGAATAAACCCAATTCGACCTAATTCAGGATTTTTGTTCTTTCCAACTTTACCTTTCGTTTCCTCGCACCCAGCATCAGGTAAATCGGCTTTCCAAAGAGCATGACCGGCACGCAAAGGTACGCGAATATGAGGAAGGTCTTCTGCAGCGCATCTTGCCCGTCATACATAAATGCGCGGCATGGGGGCTTCGCCTCAGACTGCTTCAGTAGCATCATGTTGATAAAGAAGATCAGCACTGACGGGGCACATGACGTGCCGTATGCAGGATCTGGGGGACACATCAAATATATCAACGATAAGTCTTTCAATAAAAGGATATTTGAGGTCATCACAAAACAAATGACTGTAATCGAGTAGGTTACGACATTTTACAACTTTTTTACAAATATATTTATGTATAACAGGCAACGAAATAACAGGTCTTGTAAAATTAATAATTATGTCTTGCAAATGCACCTTGCAAGGATATTGTATAATACTGAGTAAGTTCAGGACACTTATGATTCAAGACCTATTGCTATTAAGCTTTTTTTAACCTAACAATTTATAATGCAAACCTAATTCTCAAAAGAATGCACCATTGACGTCACTAAATACATTCATCAAATTCATGAATGCTCAGCTATCGGTGTGCACTCCCCAGAGGGTTAATTACCAGTAAGAATGCTAATTGCTGTTTTATTTTTGTATTCGCACTGCACGTGTTCCCGTCGGCAGGTTGTAGCATAAAAAAGTAATACCCTTAGGAAATTAGCTAGATTGCACTCAGAAATAGCTATTCAATTTGTTTTTTAACTAGTGCTTCTATTTTTAGAAAAACTCTATAAACATACTCGTAAACTGGTGGATACTAAACCATGCTTAATTTATTTCATGTTTAAAAGTGTCAGCATTAAATCTTATATAGAGCCTTTTTTTGCTGCAACTACTATATTATTTTTGACTACCGCTTTTTTTAAACGAAGTAGTTTACTTTATTCTCTATTATTTATTATCTATTATTAGTCTATTGAAAATGTAACATTTGCAAAAACGCAATATTAGTTATGGTTACAGTGATCTGTCTAATACCTACACAAAACTTTTTCTACCTTTGACTTCTACGTTCTGTTATGAATTGTGAGATAATTCCTATCTTTTTATGTTATGAAAAAGATCTTATATAACTTTTTATGATTTTTAAGACAATCTTTGTCGATACTCACCTTCTGAAACTGCTGAGTACATGGTCCACTTCATAAACATCAGTATACACAAGTACCAAAACAGAAGTAGCAAGAACAGAATCTGTGGCAAGTATTGTAGCAGTATCATCTCCGTCTTCTTGAAGAAGCTGTTGAACGAGAGTTTACATCAGGTCAACACGTCAAGGTTTTTGAGAACTAAAAAAGTTATTTTGAAAGTCTGCCCAGAAAATTAAAAGCCAGACATGAATCTGTTTTTTTGACAGAACTAGTAACTATAACACTCCGACATCAGTAAACTCTAAAAGGAAAACAGTATATCAGGATTAGGTCCAATTCAATAGTAAGTTTCATTTTACATAGGAATTACGAAAAAGTGGCTGATGTTTCTAACTTTAAATTTTTCTGGGCGGTCTTTACTAAATCTAGTGTTCTATGAATACGCTTAATTACTTGAAGTTTACCACACTCATTGTCACACCGAACGCCATGTGTATCACTCCGAATATTATGGACAGCTTCATCTTGAATGAGTTCAGGAATATTATATTATTTCCTGCAAACTGAAACCAAAAAAACTCTTTTAGACACCCTAAACTTCTTTTTACTGATTCTATTTAAATTAAAACAAGTTCATTCAACATCATTGTTAGACTATTTAAATATTAAAACCTTAGATTAAAACATAATATTGATATACCTGCCAAACAGGGTCCAATCCAAACGGATAGGGAGTTTGAGTATAAGCTTCTGTTGGATCCAAATCAAACATTTTCTGTCGAGCCAAAGTATCGTTGTCATACAAATTCACCCAACTACTTCCAAATAAGTTAATAGATTTTGAGAACATGTCGTTGTATATTAAGCCCGTATACATGGAGAATATGCCCATAAGGAGAATGATATATCGTCCGCCAAAGAATATGTTCCATATTTCGTTGTCTGTCTTGATTTTGAGGAATTTGTTCTCGAATTTGACGAGTATGGCCGCGAAGATTGTCATAATGATCCCGTGGCCGACGTCTCCGAACATCACGGCGAAGAGGAATGGGAATGTTATGATCGTGTATAAAGCTGGAAAAAGTAATTTACAATCAGTAAAAGAATCACATCTGATTTTATAAATCAGTCATAACTCATAACACACTCCACTGTGAGTATCAAAATCAACGAACGAAATCAAAATACAAGTAAACATTGAAGTCTAGTACAGACAATAGACAGTCTGGTTCTCTTCCGCTCTGTCTTTTCAATCGTGTTATAACTAAGTTTTTTGGCATAGAAAATAATTATTTTGTATTTTTTTCTTAATAGTATGTGATGCAGCTTAATGTGGATCACGTCTAGTTAGCAACAGCTGGTTGGCTATTATTTTCATTACAAAGATCTATCTCGTAGAAATTTTCAAATATTAGACGTAATTTTTTCAATAACCTACCTGGATTAACTTCTCTATAGCTTGCGATTCCATAGGAATCAATAAGATTCTGGAAGCCCCTGGTGAATTTGTTAGTCCGATTGAAGGTAGGTGGCACTTCTCTTGTCGGAACTTGATGGAGAATCGACGGGATTGGGCTGCCACTGGATTTCTGTAGATTTCAATTAAAAATAATAAGACGATATACTCAAAGAAATTAATGGTCATAAAAATTAAGTAGGATCCTAAATGAATTGAAAATATTGGAAAAAAACATTAAAATCCCTAAGATTTTTGTGCCTAGAAAATCTGTTCAGAAGAACCTAATCTCTTCTCAGCGTATCAAAGCCGTTGCTTTGGAGCCCAGAGTACGCTTGGAAAATGATCCAGGATTCGGAAAGTCTGGTTATTATAAAGAAGCACAACATCTTTTGGATGTTTCCCTCAGAATAGAGCAAATGGTAGTCAAACACACAACATTTTTTGAATCAAGAACTGTATGCTCAAAATCTTAACCATCAACCTTTACAGCAATAGAATTAATAGTCATAAACAATAGAATTCCTCACCACACCATCGTCCAGCGCCTTTTGCATCAACGGCAGGTCCCGCTTCGGCACCCAACACTCGGCTATGAGGCACTTCTTCACAATGTCCATGCTAAACATGTTCATGGTGTGGTATATCGCCTTCTCTTTCCGCACCACAACCATCCATGTGCTGATGTCCCTCGCTATGTTCGTGAGGACTAAACGTCTGTGCTGTTCTGTTTGTTCTAGTACCTGGAGTAGACAAACAAATGAACAATCATTTATGTACGAAAAAGTGAGATACAGAAAGGTCTTATTTAAAACATTAAGGGCCTCGTTCACCATCTCTGAGTAAAGTTTCAAGTAATTTACTATGTCAATTAAAGTGGGTTTGGAGGAAATTGGCCCCTGGTCCGCGGCCTAGATTAATTTAAATAATTTATTCAATACAAATACCAGGGGCCAATTTTCTCCGAACCCACTTTAATTGACAAGAAAATTACTTGAAACTTTACTCAGGGGTGGAGAACGAGGCCCTAAAAATTTGTTAATCGCTAGTAAATACATAGGTGCATACTTTTACTGCACAAAAAGTTTCATGACTTATTGAATTATTTTCTCAAATAAGCATGCAAGAAAACTGTATTTAAGTATAAATATTGGAATAACAATTGTTCTATTAATTTTGGGAATTCCATTAAAAAATCACAACTTTACATATAAAACCACTATGCCATGCCATGATCATTTTGTATGGAGAATCGAAAATTTTTTTGGCGATTTTCCGAAAGTCGTATGGATTAAGGTAACATCCTTATACTATCGCATCGTACATACAATCACACCTCAGAATGGTAGGTAGAAGCCGTGGTTAAGGGAATGTAAATTTTCGTAGATACTCCCTGTAAAATAGAAGGTAGTTACGTACCATTCTCAAGTCCTTGATCCTAGTATCGACTCCAGCCAGCATTTCCTGCTGCTCCTTGAAGGTGGCGGGGCAGGGGTACAGCGTGGCCTGGAACCCGTGGCAGACTTTCTTCACGCGGAGCTTGATCTGTTCTCCGTGGAAGAACACCACGAACACTGTCTTTTGGAGCTCGTGACCCTGGAATGAATAAGGGTTTTAATAGAATAGAATATAAAAAGTTTATTCAGCACCAAAAATACAGATATGTTGTATACAGCGCAATGGTTTTTTGAAAATGTTATGATATGATTAATCTAATATATCAACAATCTAAATCTAAAAAGCACCGTGCTCTCGCCATTAAAATCTCTAATACGACCTTAATGTCAAATGCACGAGAATTGCCCCCCAGGATTGAGAACGAACCCACGACCTTTTGGTGTATGAGGTCTATAGTTAAGTCTTAGATTTGTAATTCTTCTGTTGTCTGATATCTGTAACACAAGCGCTTAAGGTACTTAGTACGGAGTCAGATTATTGTATGAGATGATCTATGAATTTATTGATTTAGGTATTTATAACGTAAAATACCGCAGCCTATATGTTTCACAACCAATGTTCTTCTAATTGAGTATCATTAACCTTTCTGAACCTGGTAATTTCGACTTAAAGTTGATGACCGCTTACGTCCCTGAATGTACGAACTTACACCCGTCTACGAAACCTCGGGGAGTTTAACAAATAGTTAGAAAAATCAATATAAAACCGAGGGCAATGGCCGGTAACATGTGTTCCTTCCCATGGCATGATGTCTGGTTACAAACCAGAAGGGTTGTTTAGTAGCTAAAGTCTATGGGAAGTTGTAGCTGTAGTGTTTTCGTGACCTTGAAAATCATTCAATCATAACGCTTTCGATTCTTGACTTGACGATACTATGGATAGTAGAAAATAATATGTAACGTATAGATATAATGTCTAGATACACACAATTCCATTTTGAAAGCGTTTGAAATGGTTTGATAAAGTGATGCCAACAGAGCTGACATTAGTAGCGACACCTATACCTAGAAAAAAATAATATTTATTTGAACTCTATTTTTTATTGTAGTTAGCGTTCAATTCAATTGCCTGGTTGAAAACTACTGAACCAATTCGAAGCAAATAATTTCCTGAAATCAATTGAACATGGTGCAAATAAACAATTTGTTAAAACAATAAAGTATACGAAAACACGATATGAAAAAAGTAGGTACCTACTTGAAATATCGTTATGGCAATGGAAGTTGAATAGATTGGACCACTATTCAGTTATAAATATAATATAGACATTGAATATTGTGCAAATGTACATACAAAAATATATTAAAAACATTTGGTCCTAGTTCAAACTGGTTCTAAAATAATATATTCAGCATCTTTTGCTATTTTCTGGAAGTTGAACAACATAATAATTATTCTGTTACAAAACAAAACAAAATACTTTTACGGCATAATACCTACAGTGATGTGCGATTGTCAAACCCTAAAAGTATTATTTGTTTATATTAGCTTTGTTTATAAATTCTACGCATGAGATTAGTACAATACAGTATCTATACTTTTAATTCTATTCTCAACTAGGTCCATACCGGTTAAATGGCATACTGACATACATCAAAGAATTAAAATAGACAGATGCGCCACATGTTGCACAATCTATTACACAAATACAAATGGTTAGTTTTGTATCGGTCGAGCACGGTCGTTCTGTTTGATAATTTTTGAGGAGGCAAAAAAACAAGGTGTGTCGGTGTATTGATACGCAACTTTTAAAGAAAATTATGATGCAATAATACTTATCCACTTGGATTTACCATTATCCATCACATCACAAAAATATATACAACGTGTAAAAAAAATCAATAATACTTAGCGGTGTAAACATATACAGTGTAAAGACTCCACTGCCAAAATATGTGGCGCTTATTCTGAGACTGCAGGCTAGAAGTATGAAGGGCAGTTTATGTGATAGGTGGCATACGAGGAAATCGGTTACCTGATGGTAAGCGATTGCCGTCACCCATGTTGGCAGCGCACTTGTAACTCTACTGGTGTTTCAGCTATCTATTGGTGTCGGTAATCGCTTACCATCAGGTGATCCGTCTGCTCGTCTGCCACCTATCACATTAAAAACTGCGGACCTATCCTTTACCTAAGTATAAGCGCCACCAGTAAAAACATGCCCAGCTCACCACTTGGATTTGCTAACTTGTTAATTATACTACACAGTATAAAAACGGTCAGTAGTAACACTTAGAAAGTTCAAAGAGCATGATGATCGCTCTAGTGACCTTTATAATCCATGTGGAACGAGAGCCAAGTGCAATTAAATATGCCTTGGTTGTTTATTGGCTTCAGACGACAGAAGAAATTGGTGTCAAGTGCAATGGTTAGCTATTTCTAGTCTAAAAAAAGTATTATTTAATTATTTTAATAGTAATTATAATTAATCTGTGTTTAACGTTGACTGAAAAGCAAAAGGGCAAAAACAATCGATTTTCTATTGTATCTGCTGTCTGGGTCATACGAAGGTAATTGGGACAAGATTTCTACTGTTTTTTTTATATAGGTTCCAGGCACCTATTGGTACATACTTTATCCTTTAACCACGACGTCTTCAACCAAAAACTTTAAAATATCACACGAAAACTATAAAATAAAAACGGTGTTTTTGTGATTTATGTCTATTTTCGATAAATATCACAAGCATGGGAATTGGGGACCAGATTGTAAGGGTTATGGGACAATTCACCCAAAAAAAACCCGCCGAAGAATTTCAAGATTTTTTGGCCGGTCACTGTTCGAACCAAACCTAACCAATAATTTTGTGTTGATAATACTAAAAGAAATAATATTACTTAGTGAAGTTAGGGTAGAGCAGCGACTAGCAAAAAAATCTTGAAATTTTCGGGCGAGATTTTTTCGGGCCAGTTGTCGCTACCCCCCTTTTAACAAGACAATACTCCTCAACCCACTGACTATCACCATTGTACTCTATGCGTGCGTATTTATAAAGTCAAACCGCATACAAGGATAGCGTGACGGGCGGACGACTCAGCGGGGCTTTCTATTTTCGTTTGCATGACATTTACGGAATATTTGGGCAATGGCCGCGTATCGAGTTCGTCAACTTAATATAAAGGCCCATAATGACTGGGGTTGATATGAAATTGCCGCTTGAGGCTTGCGTACTTTAATTTACTAAGATTAAAGTTATGGAGTGACCTAATGTAATCACTATGTTAAAGCAAGCAAACAAAGGCACGTACATAAAACATAAAAAAATCACTACTTTAGAGCCGTGGGAGAGCCACGCTTCGGCATGAATGGGCCGGCTCGACCGAAATGATCGGCCTCACAGAAAACCGGCGTGAAGCAGCGTGCTGTGTTCGTGGAGTAAGTGGGTACCGGAGCAGGCCCAATTGGGGGGAAAGGGTGCTAAAGGTTGGCAGTGCACTTGTAACTCTACTGGTGTTGTAGGTGCAAACCCTTACCATCAAGTGATCCGTCTGCTCGTCTGCCATCTATTACATAAAAAATCACTATGTTAGAGCCGTGAGAGAACTACATAAAAAAACAATATGCTGATGTTTTTCTGTTCATCCATGTTTTTATTATTCTGTTTAATACGAATAGTATGCTAGTAGATATCAGCAAAGTGTCCCATTGTATTAAAAAATATTTAACCTGGAATCGAATCCGGAAACTTCCATAGGTAATTGCGTACCCCTTAGCTACTGCACCATCGAGGCTGCACAAAATAATTACACACAGAAGTTAGACTCAGCCTGATTTTGAATTTAGAAGAGTTCGTTTACATATGCTAGGGTTGTTGCCCGGTATGAGTACCTACATAAGCGCGCGGTCTCTACCTCAGACCTCGACAGTTCGACAATCTTATGTCATAGGCTAGGCTATATTAATGTGGTCGAAAAGGCGTATTTCCCCGTTAGTGCGCATGCGTGAGTACATGACACGTTTTTAGCTCTTAGTGGGCAGCCTACTTTCTGTGTGTAACTATTTTGTGGAGGCTGTTTGCTTTCCGAGCCACGGGGGTCCAAGACCACCAACTTCCAGACTTCGGGCTGACACTGAGAATTTCTGAATAGACTTAGGTATACATTTTTGGCCCGACCCGGGGATCAAACTCGGGACCCCAAGCGCAGCCGTCGCTTTAGTGAACGACCCAATAGTCCTACTACCCACTGCCACAAAATAATTACACACAGAAAGTATGCTGCCCACTAAGAGCTAAAAACGTGTCATATACTCACGCATGCGCACTAACGAGGAAATACGCCTTTTCGACCACATTAATCCTAGCCTATGACATAAGATTGTCAAACTGTCGAGGTCTGTGGTAGAGGCCGGGCGCTTATGTAGGTACTCATGCCGGGCAACAACCCTAGCATATGTCAACGAACTCTTCTAAATTCATAATCAGGCTGAGTCTAACTTCTGTGTGTAATTATTTTATGCCACTGCGCTACCGAGGCAGTCACTAAGTACACTACTACAAAAAGGAATACCCACCGTAACCGGGTCTTTTAACGGCTGGTCTATTTGTGCCTGCTTGAAGAATATGTTCCCGTGCGATATTCTCCACAGCATCCTCTCGAAGGACGGCACCCTCGGCGTGGCCACCACTCCAGCTATGAAACCCAGGTGCCCAAGCGCCTCATTGTTATAAATCGCCACAGACGTCGACATCTTCTTCTGGGCAGAGTGGTCTTGGAAGAACGTCTGTGTCTTCTCTATTAGAATCTTCAGCTCGATCAGGGCTAGGTAGTCTGTCTTGAGGTTCTGGGCGTTTCTGGTTATTTCCTGGATCTCTGATTCGATGTAATCTATTCTTTCCTGGAAACAAGCAAGTTGTTAAATCAAATCGTCCATAAAGTCGTGGATTACGTGTTTTGTGTAGGGTTGTCACCCGTACTGTATATTTAAGTCTCTCTCATCTTAGCGTGTGATTCCCAGTTGAATCCGAAACTATTGTTTCGGAGCTCAGGGTATGGTTAGCTATGATTCAGAATTTGAGGTCTGGTAATTACAATGAACCGTCTTACATTACAGGGGAACCAGACCAACTGAATCATGTTTCAGAAACTTTCCGAAACGTGAAAGTTTCCTCACAATATTTTCCCCCATATGCAAATAGAAAAATCTATAAGTGTCCGTAATATCAGGACTATGGAAGGCGCGCTCTTATCCACTGAGTTACCATTGCTCTTTTCGTAATTAATATTAAAGTATTGACATGCCATGAAGAATTATATTTATCACTAATTGTACATTATAGGCACGTTTTTAAACGAAAAACTTTCCAATCGTGATCAAGTAGGTCTGATTCCTCTAGTTCTCCTGTGTAAGGGTTAATGCCAGACGGAGTTGCTTCATTTTATTTACTAGACTTTGAACCCTGAATTATGGTCCAATGGTAGGTACATCGGTCTCGAATGGAATGGCTTAGAACGCAGCCGGGAATCGACATTCCAAACTGTTCCGAAGCGTTATTGAATGGACTTAACAGAAATAAAGATTTTTTCTATTTATAATAACACACTGGGATGACGATCTTGGAATAAAAAAAAACAACAACTGATGCTGAAAAAAAAGTGATAACCCTACTTGTGTGGGAGTCTTGTTAATTCCGCAGATTTGTCAATAACGTTTGAAGAGTCACAGCTATTTTGAACTTAGTCATTCGGTATACATTGGATTCTGTAAAGAACTGACAGAGATATCAGTATCTCTGATATTTCTGACAGTTCTTACTGAATAGGAAATACATGCTTCATACCTCCAATATGTTGATTTCCCTGGGGCTTAGAGTCCTAGGGCCGGGTTTGGGGGGAGGGGGAGGCTCGGGCAGCTCGCCCATCACCCACCGGAGTTTCCTCTCCATCTCGCTGCATCTCCTCACCTCCGTCACGTAGCGTCTTTGGAAGTCGTTCACGTGAGGGTTGAGCTGCGGACAAAGATTTGGCTATAAGTATTATACTATAGCAGTAAAAGGTGGCGGTATCGGTTTGAAATCCTTTATTGTTTTTCTGAAATCAATGGATTAACGTACTTGCTAACTAAAATACTCTGGGAGGATATTCCCTCCCTGCTATTACGATAACGTGAGGTCTGGACCCGCCTTACTACGTTTCTCGCGGTACTGTGCTTCGATATGGGATGCGCTCCCGAGAGCGTGTCTGTTTATTTTTCAATGTATGACAGATTCCCATTATAAAATCAGCCATAAACGGCGGCCAGTATCAAATGAGTTTACCATCGTTACAGTACATATGATGCTATCCACGCCGCTGAAGATAGGGTAGATTTTAGTAATCTGATGTGTGCCTGTATCAGACTTTAATCCAACACACGGTGTCCTTGACCACATTATGACCTTTTGCCTAAATAAAATCAAGAGCAAAGTCAAAACAGTTAATGCGGATTGTCCAGTAAGTCGCCCGATCCCCAATGAAGTCTAGAATGTGAGGCAATTAAAGTGTCATCCACTAAATGATTTACAGGCGGGATAATCAAAGAAGACCGTTTTCATTCCGCCCCATCAAAAACCGCTTGGCGTTCCGTTTTGCGCACTAGCTGGTGTTGCCATCTAACCATACTAAAACTCCACAGACAGCATGAGCGAACGTGGAATCGTACCAGTTCTTGAAGAGAAATAAAATAAACATTACCTACATTTTTGTTTTGGATTTTGGTTCATTGGTGTGGAACTGGGCAGTTCACGTGTATAGGATGCACCCGGAGAGGTG
The DNA here is from genome assembly GCA_014851415.1 of Cnaphalocrocis medinalis. NCBI lineage: Eukaryota > Metazoa > Arthropoda > Insecta > Lepidoptera > Crambidae > Cnaphalocrocis > Cnaphalocrocis medinalis. Next base: position 14,537,903 of record CM026280.1, read on the forward strand.
GACTAAAATCGTCACACAATACAAGCCAACACATAGGCTACGGCCGAGAGGCAGACCCAGAAAAAGATGGATGGCGTGACGATTTAGACCACCACAAACAGGATTGGCAAGCGCTGGTTGAGTTTGGGAGAGGCCTTTGCCCAGCAGTGGAACAGTTCCGGCTATATAAAGAAAATATATTTGGTTTTCAAACTAAAATTTAAAGTCCCATGTAATATGTCTTGTCTGCGAACACGTAAGACAATTATTGAGTGTTTTGGCATTCTACCATTAGCTCGGTGGTGAGGTAAAACATCATATGGAAATAGGCACGTTTCGGCGATGTGAACGTGAAATACGATCCAGTGGTTCCTGTTGCGAAGGCCATAAAGCATCCGCGTCATTATAATTGCCAGACTTTAAAAAATCTAAATCTAAGGCGGCTCATTGATATTTTATACGAACTGCTAGGGAATGGAACACTGCCGGCTTCTGTATTTCCAGAGAGCTACAATTTGGGTGTCTTTAAGTCAAAAGTGAATAGGCTTCTTCTGGGAAAGCACGCTACATCTTAGACCTCATTGTCACTCTCCATCAGGTGAGATGAGGTCAAGTGCAAACCCATTTAATATTAAAAAAAAAATGATATCAACTTCTAATGAAAGTAAGCCCCAAATTATTTTTATTCCATTGGGGGATGTAAGTATAATATTAAAGTTTGAATCTTATATTTTATCCATCAATTCTGTCAAAGAATGTGTATGCAAAAGTTGGAGTAGATTGGGCCAAGGAATCACGTAGTCCCATGAACAAACTTGGAACCCCCTTTTCGCTCCATTAGGGTAACCTCACATACTCGGTAATGACTTATTTTCGATCAAGCACAAGAATTGGGGGTTATCTTTAACGTTTCGCTAGATCTAGCGAATGTGTCTAAGCTGGCAACACTGACGCTGTCGCACTGCAATAAATGTAACGCTATAAATGTCAATTGGTATTTATCGTTGTCGCGCCCACTCCCGAAATAGAGGCAATATCGCACCATCAGGGACCTTCATCAGCGGGCCTTGTTTATCTACATGGAGCAGTTCTTCCAAAAGGAACTAGGTACCTTCTACAAGAAACCGCACAATTTTTTTTGTCCTTGGCGAGTAACTTAGTGGAAAGTCCACGGGCTTACGGGAGTTAGGGGCCGCAAGCCATGCGTCCCGCTCCTCGCGGTATTATTTCTGCTGTTGCATATAAATTAACCTCTAGTTTAAAGTGAACAATTTTTGTACCAACTAGTTAATAGCAAAATTGGGGCAGGAATTCACAATTTTTGCTTCACAGTTCTCACAAACAAACCTATTAGAGCTAGTCTCATGACCGGCGGGCGGAGCTCATTGTCGTTTCAATTAAAACAATAATTCGAGCCACGACGGCAACTAGCGCCAATGAGTGAGAACTACGGGTCAAGTGTTATATTTCTAGTACAGAGAGGCCAGTCATACGAGAAGAATCTTACCTAGTTGTGACCACTAGCGGGCCGGGCGATATTGGAGGCCATCCATAAATTCATATTCTTTTTGGGGTGCTTCAGTTCTAAAGGTTGGCCGTAAGCTTCCCAACTATTTTCATTATCATCATCATCAGTCTGTTGCAGTCTACTGCTGGACATAGGCCTCTCCTAATATTAGCTTATCAGTTATTCGCTACTCGTAACCAGCTCTTGCCAGTCATCCTGCGCATATCGTCTCTCCATCTGGCCTGAGAGCATCCTACATTACGTTTACCGATACGTGGTTTCCACTCATGACTTGGTGTACCCTCACAGTTTTCAGTTCGGTGGCTGATATGGTCCAGCGTCTAGCATCTATTACTGTCTATTACATAAAAAATACAGTTCATTTCTGAATAAATCTGGCCTAATTTCGTACTAAGTTATGTAGCTTAAGCAGCTGTAGTCTGATATCCATAACACAAGTTTTTAAGTTACTTAGTATGGAAACAGGTTGTTATGACATACGCAACAATACATTTGAGCAGCCCTCAAAGTTAAAAAGAGTTTGAGTATTCGGGCGTTAGCGGAATTCAAACTTGCCTACACTATGGCGGCCGCGTGGGGCGCGCCGGCCCAACCCTCGCACTAATGTTATTGTAACGCAATATAACAAAACGTTGCTCTTCTAACCCTTTTCTTTGCTCAGGACGAGATTGGCAATCTCTTAAAGCGTTACCTTCTACTTTTTCAACATAATAATGGGGTTTATCGCATGTAAAAAAACCGCTAGATTATGGGAACTAAAGTCCATAAGATGATTATTTAGGCACGTGAAATATCAATATGTCATTTTGACGAACGAAACTACCGTGTGCTAATAAACTTTTTCTATTCTATTCTATTCTAAGGACTAAGTATAAGGTTTTTCTTCAACCACAACTTCAACCAATAAAGTAGGAAGTCGTGAAGTAATAAAGCCAAGACTTTCGGAATCTAAGACCCACCCAGGTCTAAACTAGTACCTGTTTTGAAACAAGTTTTAATGTCAAAACAAAAGTTTATACCAGTTTTAAAATTCAGAAATTCTCAGGGTCACTACTAAATGCGCCATTCGCACCAGTGTTTTTTTTATTAAGGCACATGACGTGACGCCCCGTTAGTCTAGTGGTTTAACTCCCAGGCCGTGATCTTGGGATCCTGGATTCGATTCCCGGGTCGAGCAAGAGTATGTTGCGAATTTTTCAAACATAGCTCGGGTTCGTGATGACCAATCCGTATTGGGCAAGTGTGGTGATTAAGCGTAACCCAATCATAGTAGCGATGACTTGATTTGTAGATGGAGGCCTTTGCCCTGCAGTGGGACAGTTTATACGCCGATATTACTTTGCTAACGCAAAACATGAGAAAACCCCAAGAAATTAAAATAACTAGGTAGACATTTATGTACTGTACTTAGGTAGATCAGATGAACAATATATACTATAAAAATGTTCTTTAATTCTGTCTGAAACTCAAATGAAGACCTTAGACGGTATGCCGTTCCGCGATCCATATAATGGAGAATAGAGAACTGCGCAAGATCGCAACAACTGGCTACAAATTAGTCGCTGACAATTTGAAATAGTAATTAATAGGACTCACGATCCTCACCATTTGTAGGGCCGGGTAAAAGAGAATTCTAGCACCCTACCTCTCATCTTAGCATAGAATTCCCGGTTGCGTGAAAAGCTGTCGCTCTGGACCCCGGGGTAAGCTTGAGACCATGATTTAGGATTTGGGGAGTGCCGTCTGACCTGAACTCTTAGTCTGAGGTAACTTCCCAGGGCTACGAAAAGGCTTATATAAGTAACTAAACCGGAAAACTCTTGCAGTGTAATGTACGTACAGCGCCATCTATTGGTATGGGTTTCAAACTAATCTCCCGAAACGAAGTGAGGGCAAGCCACTAGGAGACAATATTTGTAAAGAGGTGATTAAGGACTAATGTCAACGTAAAACACTTGCGCAGGTATAATTGACGCACGGCATCCATCAGTAGCCTTACCATGAGTTTGAAATACTATTCCTCGCTATCGAAAACTATCGTTTTGTCTCTTTCATTGTCATGCATTTGAAAGAGACAGAGCAATAGTTTACGTTATGTCAGTTTTAGATGTCAACTCATGGTAGCGCTACAGGTGTACTGTTGGAAGCGAATGTCCCAAATTTGATATACTTAGTTTCAAGTAGAATATACTCCACTTGTACTACTGACCATTATGCTCATATTGACCGTCTATTAATTTCGTCCAGCTGGATGGAGATCATCGTCTGAAGCGGACGGCAGTGATTACCTTAAATAGGCTATTGTGGCTGGGGTCTTTGGCCATTTGTGAACTGATACTGTAACAAGGTTGCCAGACGTAGGTACGAGAAATCTGTGCTCTGTGGCTTGGCGTTAAGAATTCTACCAAGTTATTCCCGTGCCTTCGTATAATAGGTCACGTAAACTGGTTGCCTGTAGAGTCTGATCCGTGAACCCCGATTGGGAGTGGCTTGCTCAATGTACGTCTCTGTGAGGAAAATACAACTGGGTTCCCTGGTAGGTCTAGCAATTAGAAGGGATGCATTATTCCTACTATAATAGTAGAGGTAAAGCGGCGAGCGCTAGTATCGGCACGGACCAGTCTCGAGTGTGGGATATGCGACTGCGCTGAGATAGATATCCCAGGAGTTTTTTTATAATAATAATATAATATTTCACTACATCACATACATTGATCTGACTCTGAAATAGGTAGCTCAAGCACCTGTGTTACAGATATCAGAACCAACAGTGGGATTACAAATATATACATATAATACTTTTCTTTTGTAAATACATACTTATAATACATAGAAAACACCCAGACCAATACAAACAGACATGTTCATGCACACAAATGTTTGTACTGTGCGGGGATCGAACCCGCAACCCTTGGCCCAGACGCAGCATTCACTACCACTGAACCAACCGGGTCGTCAGTTTTGGTTAGGGATAACCCCGACACATCACCTCGTTCCCCTTATGAGACAAGGTGAAGACTATGATGAATTCATCAAAAATGTACGAGAATAATAGAATGAGTCGTTAGGATTCACCTTCCTTCCACCGTCATGGACGTCGTCATTTTTATTGGTGACCTCCTTATCTGGCAACCCTGCACTATAAGCTGGCTCTGGCCCGGACGGGCACGGAACTGTCAGGGGTCACGTGTGCATTATTATTCAATAGGACGGAGGACATTATATCATAGTTAAGTATACCTATAGATTTAAACTTACATGGTCACTTAGCCTTCTCCATTGCCCTCTGATTTACTTTGAGCTTTCTTAAGCGGCCCATAGAATTGCACGGCTCAAGTGGCAATGCAGGCCACATTGCAAAGAGAACAGATAGAGTCGTTGGATAGCACAGGTCCTTGAGTGGAGGCCGAACACAGAGATTAAAGACTTGGCTAGCCCCACACAAAAAGGACCGACGACGATTTGGTAAAAGTGGCAGGAATTCCTTTCCTCGTCGGCGGCACAGGACCGACCTATGTGGAGAACATTGGGGGAGGCCTATGTCCAGCTGTGGACGTCTATTAGCTGAAATTGGGATGATGTTATAATATGGTTTATGCAATGCGGAAGAGTTCAATTGGTTAGTTCCAGTTACGTGCATGAGCTGCATACAGCGATAAAATAGTTCGACGTTAATTTTATGGCCTTTTATATGAGCATGTTCGTTGAGTATCGGCAGTAGAAACACAATTGCCTTTATAACTATTTTATGCAGAAAACTTGCCTGACTACGTTTATTCTGTACCGTTCTTAGACGTAAGTAAGAGAGGGACAGAATGAGCTCTTCACGTATTATAGGTAGGCACTGACTGCAATGTTTTTTTACTATGGTCCTCAAATGGAAGAACCATTATAAGGTTAGCATCACTTTGTATGTTATATATTGTAATATTTAGTTAGGTCCCCCATTTTTATGTAGCTATAAACTAGATTTAGTTAAATGAATAATCTTAGCCTTGACTCTCACAAAACTAATAATATCTTACTCAAGAGTACTCCAGAGAGATTTAGTGCATTAATTTCCTATTCTTATACCTATACTTTAAACTGTTTACAAAGAGGTAAATTCTTTAGACAAGGAAAACCGAAAAAGCGAAACAAGCGCGTTGTACTCGCCTAGTAGTACCATCTATTGGTACAATTCAAAACTAATGTCCCGAAACAATAAATGTCTTAACCGACTAACAAATAAAAATAGCTGCCATTTGCAACAAAAAATCTCATTATAATGTGGGTAAGGAGTAAATCAATCCACTCAATGTCAAATAGTTTCTGAACCATAAATGAAACATTGTACACGTGTTTGTGAAATATTGAGGTATTCGTTAATTTGAACCAAAGTGTGACCTTAACCTATTGATAGGCAGACCTTTCCAAAGCCCTGAATTAAAAACGAGCGAGCTGGGCTTTCAGCTTTGCCAATAGGGTTGCTACTTAGAGGAAATATCAATAATATTAGTTTCATTGTCAAAATCGTTTGTACTGTTGTATTAGAAGGACAGTTAGTTTGATAGGTTTGATTATAGACATTAGTTAACTACATGATTTTTTGCACTGGCTAGGTTTCATATATTTTTTTTATGAAACCATAGTTTACCTAAGTCTCAAAAGAACGAAGGCTCTCAATATCCAGGGACCATAATGTCGTGGGATATCGCTGAACGCAGGCGGCTTGCGACTGGATCCGGGAATCAAATAGGAAGGCTTCTTGGTTGATGATGATGACATCTTTGCAGGTACATTTAATTAAAACATAGCCTGCAAATATGCACGCAAAATTGAGGCATATGTATTCTACACTCACAGGCATTCTACACAGAATACTTGCGTTGTAAATCTGACAACCCTATTCAATTAATGACAGTTCGGTCAAGGCTTGAAATAATTTAGCAGAAAGCTTCAAATTCTCTATGGAAAATCCGAAGGTTACATTACAAGTCAACAAACCGACTTTGTTTACGAAAAAGTCTAGAAACAGCTTCACTTGAATTAAAGTTTCAGAAGCTTAAATTACCTACTGGCCCTGAATTTGCGTTTATTTCGTAATGACCCTTACATAGACACTGTAAAAATAGATAGATACACACTTACCGGACACAGGTAATTATTAAAGAATATTGGGTTCAGAACCGTCTGAATAGGATATAGGACACCCCCGTAAAGGTAGACTTCTTGCTTGCTGCTTGCTCGATGCTTCACCATGATGTCACCTCCCCATTATGGGCAACGTAAGGAAGAATCGCTGTGGAAAAAGGTAGTCGACCTATTTAATAGGACGATGGCATTACTGCCACAAAAAAAACGATTTTTGATGTAAGGTGGATTTTGCTTGTCCGAAAATAGGCTATTCAATCCAGCGTCAAAGAAGCCCAGGTTGTAAAGGTCGAGATAAATGTATTGCTCGTCAAAATTTTTCTCGACTGCTCCTGCTCCTACTCTTTCCTGATGCGAACATCATCAAAGAAAGTTCGCATCATGAAAGAGTTCGCTTAGCGGCTGGTAATGGTTGGTTGGAGACGTTGGAACAGCGACCATATAGGAATGGTAGGTACAACCCTTGCAGTATCCTAACTCACACTGCAAGGGTTGTGTGTACCATTAAAAAACGCTTCACTACCAAATACCCAATTGGGAAACACATCCAGTTCAGGCTACACTATTTGTGTGTTACAACATACTTTTGTTTGACATTCCCCGCGCCTGGCAACACGGAGTCACGCAAGGGAACGGTACGGGACCAGTATTGTAAATCTGGGGCAACCCTGCCCCAATCAATAGACAGTTTAGTCACGAACTGACACTCCCAAGCCTGCATAATGACGGGCAACGCACGCGAAAGACCGTCCAATAAACCGCCAAATATATAGTCTTTGGATGAATATTATACCATAGTCCCAAAACAGCTAGTAGCTTTTATATACAAAAATATTTGATGTACATGGTAACCGACGCTCATGGACATCAACAATTTAGTGGTCGTCATGCCAGTCTTTATAATAGTGGTTATTATATTATATACCATCTGTTTGTCATACAATGGAAGAATTGAAGTATTGAGTACCTAACTAATTTAAGTCTATGGATGGCCTTAAGTATTTGTGCCAAATTTTATCTTGATGGGCTTTGCAGTTCCAGAAAAAAAAATGTCACAAACCATAGGATCACTTGTATATCTTTCTGTAATTATATATGTTCCATTTTTGCATTTAGAAATCGTAAATCCCAAAAAAGATAAGCTGGGCTGGGACTGAGTGCGTTCCGGAGTATGCAAGTAGGAAAAATTGAGATTTCCGGTTGTTTCTGAAAATTCAATCGAGAAAATATTGTCCATATTTACCGTTAAAATTATGATACGTTAGCAATAAACTTTTTGTTTCAATGCAAATTCTTTAATTCAAATCATATTTTCTGAGCCAAGGAAATAAGGTGGGATCAGCTAGAAGTAGGTACATTCAAGGCGGTAAAATATCCAAAGACGTTCTATTGCCTTGCTACTAGCTGTCTTTATACTATGGTTATAGAAGTTTTGTGGGTCAAATGGCAAGAACCTTGAACCTTGATTTGGAGTAAAGCTCCAAATAGGCTACTGTCAAAAATAAATTGCTATTTTGAATGATGAATAACGCGGATGAACTATATTTTGTTACAATAAGGAAGAAACTTCTTTAATGTCAAACTACATAATTTTCGCAGCGTGACCCACGTACTATTTGATGTTTTCCACTGCACATGAGATATAACATAAATATAACGTAAAAGCATATTAAATAAAGCTCAATAAGGAAATGTAGAATTTTAAGAATTAAAGAAATTGTAAAAGTTGAATGTATTGCTGATTTACATGCTACGGTTAAACCCCTAATGTGCTGTTAATCTTATTTTAGCCATATTTTAGCCGTTTAGTTTTAGTCAACTCTAGTATTACCCGATTATTTAAATCGTAGTAAAAGCTCAAGACATTTAATTTCATAAATCAATGGTACAGAACCCTTGCGCGAATCCGACGCGTACTTAGCAAATTTTTTAATAAGTTTCCCGGAAAGAGTTGGCAATCTTTGATCTATTTTTTTAATTATTTTTTTTATTTTAATCGGGCGGCTGTACATGTCCTATTCAGGCCAGTATCACTGCAACCAGTTTGATCTATTATGATCGCCGCTATGCTACATTTTAAGAAAGTGAATTATTTGTTTGGGGCTGAGATCCCTAGCTTCATCTGTGATCTAGCTAAATTACATATAGGTCTTATGTAATTTTACGGCAAATGTGTCACGACCGATCTGTAATGAGACGAGACGAGCTAAACTGTGTTTATTTATTGCACTATGCCCCAGACAGACTAGAATTGCGATTATAAACCGTAATAACTTTGGAGTAAGGACTAAAACAGTGGCAAAGCAAGTTGGGTTGCATTGCGGTGATCCTATTATCTCAACCCCAATGAGCGATAAACATTATACAATGGCTATTTCTTGCAATGAACAAGGATTTTGTGCAATGTCTGAGAAAGACGTTTCATTGACTGGTAGAGCAATAACCTTTGAGTAAGAATACAATACTTACATTATTATTCATGTTATCAGTTGATGATGTTTGTAATGGAATGTAAAATACCTAATTATTAAATATATGATAGGTAATAAACACATTTTTTTTCTTATACAGGCTGTATCTATGTGTAGACATTTACATTCCTTTACGCGGTTTCAACCGACCTTAATAAAATTTTATTCAGAACAATATTAGTTTTAAATTCGACACGAATCACCAAGTCACTTTGTTTGAAAAGTTGTAATTGTTTTAAGCAAATTTCCAAAAGTCATAGTTTGTTCATAATGGTTGGGAGAACACGTAGAAAAGAGATGTAAATGTTTACAGAGACACCCTATATATAGCAGATGAACAGATGGATCACCTGATGGAAAACCTATAGACACCCACAACACCAGTGGTTGTTTTAGAGTATTTTTTAGGCTATTTCAATTTGACTACGGATTAAAAATCGGCCCTTAGTGATACAACTGAGAGCCACATAGATTTCTCAGTAGTTTATTTACGTAATAGCTACTAGTATTACCGACAGTACTGATAACAATTTTGATATTTGCCTGTGTAGTAAGCGTTATCGGCGAGGGGTCGAGTGACGTCACGGGTCGTTTTGTTTGTTGTACGGAACTGTTGCCAAAACAACATTTTGGTGATATCGATTTGTGTTAGCGTGACCTACTGATTTGAGTTATGATTGTACGTATTTCTACATTGGACGCTGTGATATTATTATTAACTATACCGCTACGTAGAGATACAGAAATAATCTTACAGAATTCCCCAACTGCCGCACATAGAGACATCAATAACATTAATTGAGACTTAAGAACAAAAAATTTACCCATATTTTAATACGCATAGAGACTATCGAAAATTAATATGGTGAACATTAGGTTAAAATTACGTTTCTGAGTGCAGTTAGGCTTCTAAAAGTTATATTACACTAAAAAGTCTTATTACGATAAGTTATATGATTTAAAAGTAAGTTTGCGCAAGTTCCGACAGCGCCCTGATGGTTTAAGAACAGGACCGTGATCTCGGGTCGTGGGTTCGATTCCCGGGTCGAGCAAAGAGTATGTTTCGAATTTTTCCAAACCAGACGCTGATTGATTAAGATAGATAGATCCTCTTTATTGCACAACACATTACAGAACTTAATGCTAATGGTAATTTACAAACACAATATCGGCGGTCTTAAGCTTTATAATTACGGCCAGCAATGAAAAATACCTAAAATATTATCTGTCTGCGACTTCAAAGACGTATTAGGGCTGGGCACGCAACCAAAGTTCAAAGGGGGGCATCGACTTGACCGCATACCTGACTCCATTTTAGAAATACAGGGTGTATCTGTAAACTCTTAAATGCCTTTAACCACGTGTGCCGTGTTCAATGAACTTTAGAAAATTTGAAGTGAAAATATTTAATCTTTTTATACAAAGTCTGTTACGTTAGTCGTGACTTGGATCATTTTGCATGGAGAGTCGAAATTTTTTTCGATGAATTTCAAAAACATTTCGTTTTTGAACAAGTGTTGAATGATGACATGAATTATGTAGTATGGGAAAGGTGGGATAGACGCCGTAGTGCGATAGACGCCTCAAACAACATGTAGCAACCTGTGCGAACACACACTCACAGTCTTTCGTTTAAATACAAGCGTATCCCGTCCATCCCGCCAGACGCTAAGGGCTACACTAAGGGCTGATTGTAGTATTCGCACAAGTCGCTACATATCTGGGGCATCTATCCTACTACAGCATCTATCCCACCTATTACCCTATGAGAAAAATCGTGGATATGATGATGGACTCACGTCTCTGAACTGCGCCATCCCAGCCTCTCCCAGCTGGTACATGGAGACGTAGGCCGCCTCCGGCTGCACGAACAGCTGGCAGAGGACCATCTCCTCGCTTCTGAACATCGACCCCATGGTGGCTTTTTGTTACCTGTAAACAAAAACAGAATAGCTACTTATAACTACTTATAGCGGAATCAACTTCCCGTAGCGGCATTTCCGAACCGGTACGACATCCAAATCTTCAAGAAACGAGCCTATACCTTCCTGATGGGCCGGCAACGCATCCGCACTCCTTCTGGTGTAGCTGATTGTCCTTGGGTGGCGGTGTTCACTTACCATCAGGTGACCCGCTTGCTCGTTTTCTTCCCCGTCTGTTTTCCCCAATGAGTACAACCTTCAACATTTTTAAAGCTAGAGTGAATAGGCTACTTCTGGGTAAACCCGCTTAATTGTGGGCTTTTTCTCAACTCTGGAGTTCAGTTCAGCCAAGGGTAAGTCCATTATTTATTTGAAAAAACTTGAATTTCTTGGACATTCAATGCGTGGCTCAAAGTATGACCTATTGCAACTAATAATACAGAGCAAGATATATGGAAAGAGAAGCCCAAGAAGAAGAAAAGCTTCTTGGCTTAAAAATCTGAACCATTGTTACATACAATTAAACACTCGTTCTCTGTTTAGAGTAGATGGTGCTATGGGGTGCCTAAGGGTACTAACAAAATATAGGTGATGTGATGGCTCATCTATCCTTTGTCGCATAAAACTGGAGATGTTCATTAAGTTTGATAAGCAGATACTTAATTGTTAAAATCGGGACAAAACGCGACTATATTTTACAAGTACTCCGACATTATTCTCGTAGTATTCCACAGCGTTACAACAGCCGTGTTCCTATGTCAGTTTAGTCCCGATTAAGTATATTAATTGTTTGTATAAGACAACGCATAAGCTTAAAGTCGTTTGATAAGCATGTCTGACACCTGCTCGCGTGCATTCTACAAATGCCATAACACGACGATTGGCACCTTCACCCCGGAGTCTACCATCAAAGTGCCGACAGTCAGCCACTTGCACCTAATAATCTAAAGTGATTTGAACACGTACGACACTCGCCGCCTCTCCAGTCGAGTGCCACTCGTGTTCATTTTATAAAACGTTCAAGTGCCTTGGTACACATAGTATAAAATAACCAGTGGCAAAGTAAAGGATGCTTAGATATAGTTATTCGTTACCAAAACAGTGCTTTGTTTTGTTTGCGCGCACATACATTGGATATACTGATTGGAGGTGTTTTGATGAGCGAAATAATGCTAATGAAGAAAAATAGTGATCTTGTCAGAAAAAATAATAAATTCACACAATATCTCATATAAATAAATGATGAGATCGCAGACCGCAGAAGATCTAAAGTCGCAAACATAGCCCAAAGAATAGCGTGGCTTAAGTGGCAATGGGCAGGGCACATTGCGAGGAGAACAGACGGCCGTTGGGGCGGAAAGGTCCTTGAGTGGAGACCGCGTACAGGAAGTCGCAGTCGGCAGGCCCCCCACAAGATTGACCGACGATCTAGTGAGGGCAGCGGGAATTCCTTGAATGCGGGTGGCATAAGACCGAGTTGTGTGGAGAACATTAGGGAAGGCTTATGTCAACAGTGGACGTTTATTGACTGAAACGATGATGATGATGAAGAAAAAGAAGAAGACATTGAACAAGAGCATCGGCTTGGTAATGACATCGTTCTCCAGTAGTTGCTGCACTGATTATGCTAAACTGTGTTACAGATAACAATCAATGTATTGTTATTCAAGTAGCTATTACAGCTTTGTTCTGCTAACATTGGTAATTCCTGAGGGATTATCCAGATTACGATGGTTTAAAGCGAAATGATTCAGTTTATAATTATCTATCCTTCTGTTTTTTTCCTTATCGTAACGGCTGTTATCATTGGTGTAGGAATTGTATAATCTTGGACCATTACTTCTATAAATAAGGATATTGAGGGCTTAACGTAGGGTTATTAGAAGATTATGGAGCCAAGGCTACGCTGGATTTCCACGATCTCCCTTTGTAAAGTGATGAGGATGCATTGCTAGTGTTTTAGTGGGTATGGCTCTGGACTCCATTCCCAAACGGAGAGCCCCACATCACCCACGCTGGCCCCTACCGGCGGGGTAGGTATGCAAAAGGCATGGTCATTCCATTGCACTTCGGGAGGGCCGCATTTCACCAGCGATGCAGAGTAACCAAAAAAAAGTTTGCTAGAATTACGAGAATAATAAGTATTTTTGTTATTCTCTATAGTAAACATAAAGAGAAAGCGATTTCAATTGTCATGTAGTAGTTGAAACATCATGCAAAAGATTGTTTTAAATTTCGAAGGTGTTGCAATGTTTGAAATCTTTAGGTCAACAAAATCGAATTTGCATACTTATTTATTGAATTCGTTATTAATCGATGTAGGTCGCCGATGGCATCTAGATTTCTCCTCCGTTTGAATTTGAGAACAAAATTTAGCCTTCGAGTGCCAGAAAATAAAAGTTATTGTTTCACTGTGACCTACGCGGAGCGTATTAAAGTTTTATGGGCAATCGGCCTTCCCGAGATGAACCCGTCTCGGAGATACAAAAATATGTGCGAATGGCGGCACGGGCGATTACAACAAATAATGTCATAGCCGTGACGCGCCGGCGCAACTAGGGCTGCCAACTGTCAAACAAATGCTATTGTTATGTATTTTTTTGCTATTGAGAGGGCGTTGCTGGATTTTAGTAGGTATGCCTGAGGACTGCCCGCCATAATCGTAAGCGGGATAATTCCTCCTCACGCTCGGCTACTCTGGATTAGACGTCGCACAGCAAGACTACGTCACCCCTCCTCAGGTCGGCGGTATTCTCCATCAGCGTCAGCAAAAAAAGGGCACCAACAACCGTTTTAAAGACATTTTTGACGGATTGTAGGTGCAGTTAACGCGTCTTTCGTTTAAAAATTTAGTTTGCTTGCATGATATTATCAGTATTCAACCTTATAAATAGGACCGTACTTGACAGGTCGCCATTAAAATGAAAACACCATAAAACAGAATAATTACTAATATGGTTGCAGTCATTATTTACTTCACTTTTTTGAGGTCACATTGAAGGTAATTGTGGGTTTATTGTTAGTGGTACTTTACTTCGTTTATTTTCGAATTAGACCATATTTAGTATTTCTACATGTATTTAAGTACATACATATAATATTTTGTGATCCTCTGTGGTCTGATATTTGCCACACGGAGTCAGGTCAAGTACCTACCTATTTAATTATATACAAATGAAGGAAACTCTCGGGCATTTCTTGGATGCGGGTGGCACAGGACTAATTTGTGTGGGGAACATTCATTGGGACTAGAGGCCTATGTACAGCCGTAGACGTCTATTAGTTGAAATGATGATAATGTGACTTCCCTCTAAACTTCGCAAACATATTTATGGATAACCACACCAACTCAATCAATGCTTGAATAGAATATAAGGCTTAAATACATAATATAACACCCAGACACTGAACAATCAAAAGTGATTATCACACAAGTGTTTTTCCAGGGCGGGGATCAAACCCACGACCTTTGGCTTGTTTATGATCACCAATTCGCATTAGCATGGTAATTAAGACCCCATTATAGTAGCGATGACTTGATTCCTATGATGAAGGCCTCAGCCCTGCAGTGGGATAAGTAAGTATGTAAGGCTGATACTTTACTTTTTTCTAATAACATTTTGAGGTTTACACCAGATGTATATTTTTGGACAAATTAGTAGTACTTATTAAATGCCTTGTGCTCTACATTGTAGTCGGCAGGTTTTTTTTTAATACAAGGTACAAGCACCCACACATCAAAGTATACAAAATTGACAAATTTATTCGATCAACTCTCATCTTACTGTTAAACACATAAAGTTGAATATCAATTGAAGAAATTTGACAAGTTGTGGCAAACTGATGTGTGGCTGTCTGTACTTAGGGCAATTAGTGTACTTATTCGTTTAAGTTCCCGGCTGTGATCTGGCCCTTTGGTATTTCTCATGTACTCGACATTGAAGCCGAATTTGAAGATTTTCAAACATTCATCCATACAAATCTCTAATTCGATTTTAATGTCGAGCGCACGAGAATTGCCCCCCCTGCTTTTGATGCCCGTGAGCAAAGTTCATGTTTCGAACTTGTTCTTGTTTGTGATCACCAATCTGCATTTAGGCAACGTCTACGTTTGTCATACTTTTATACTACACAATAATAATATAAATGGTGTTAAACTGATGTATTCAAATATTTAGGTGAAACAGCGCCTGCGCTGTGTGTCGTTAAGATAATGGGGGTTAAAGGTTGGCAGCGCACTTGTGACTCTACTGCATACTGGTGTTCCAGGTGTCTATGGGCGGCGGCAATCGCTTACCATCAGATGATCTATTTGCCACTTATCAAATAAAATAAATCTAGTTGCACTTTAGTACCCAAATCATACGTAACTATCAATTGTTTTTGTTGTATTCAAAGCACTCTACATTGTCATAAGGAGTATAAATGTATTAGGTAATTACGAGTAGTAGGTAAACATCTGTTTACTATAATATAATGTAATGAAACTATTGTTATGGAAATGGGTATCTACCCATTTCTATAACAATTTATAGTTCCATTGTTAACACATGCCGTCAAACGTAGAAAAGTCCCCAAAGGAATGTAAAATGATATTTACAGTCGGTAAATCTATGAAATTTTACTTGCTGTATTCTAAAAAAAGAACGAAGATAGTCGATGAAAATTTATAAACAATACAGGGTTTATCTGTGACAATACAAAGATATAAATGTTTACATCCCTTTAACCACGTCTACTGAACAATATACTCGTACTTTGTTCTACGACTTTAAAAAATTGGTTGAAATCAATGTCATAGAACAAATATTATTAAGAATATTTGCTAGAAGAGTAGGTTAAAAAGAATGTAAATGTTCACAGATACACCCTGTATCTTTGATATTCATTGAATATGATAATGTTAGTGTGTCAACAATACAATATTATTTAATATTTCATTGATAATGTTGAATGCATACGAGAATTCTTATTTTAGATAAAGCGTTCCAAAGTGTTTCTTGCACTTGTAAAAAGTCTAGGGAGTTTTCCATTTCTTAATTACAGAATTTAGACCAACATCAGTAGTTAAGGCATTCTTGTTCATCTATACATATAATAAAAATGTAAAACCGCTTTTTTTTGTAAAGTAAAGTATCAGCCTATACGAGTATACTGTCCCACTGCAGGGCAAAGGCCGCCATCACATTTTTTTTGTAAAATGAAAAGAAAATTAAATTATTTATTTTTTTAGTTTTAACAAAAGCACAACCCTAGCCCCAGACAGACCTGCAGCGACTAAACGCTAGGCATTGTATTTTTATACCTGGACTCCATCCAAATAGTACTCCCGCTTATCAAAAATTGTCTGGTCCCATTGATCCACCCCCGATAACACCATATCACTATTCCTGCCACTATTTCCGTCCTATGTAAACATTTATCGATTGGGACGACGAAATTTATCTTTTAATTTTTTTTAAGATTTTTAAAAATATTTTTTTTGTACTTACGGAGGAGTGGGGTAAGTCCGTTAAAAACACATACACACTGACAGTTTATATGAATCGTTTCCGAACATGACGCGGGTGGACACGACCGCTCCCCGCAATGTTGACACTCGACTGCGGTCTGCGACAGACTGGGGTCGAGCTGTGCGCGACTTATCTAAATTAATATGAAAACATTGGGTGCATGTAATTAATTAATATAATTAATAATGGTGGGCTTACGTTATCAGTTGATGGGGAACTGACCATTTCTTCCTTGGTTCAAAACCGGACAGTTTTTGTGGTTTATAACTCAGTTAGTAACATGAACGGGACTAGGGTTGCCAAGCGGATAAAGCCGGACATAATTAGGCTTTTTGGTTACATGTCCGGCCAAATTAAAACGTGTCCGGCCTTTCAGGATCTCGTTAGGCTTTAAAAATTCAAATTTATCTTTTGTGTTGCTTTTGACTTGGTTTATAAAAAAGGTGTAGGTAAATTTTGTGTATTAGCAGGTTAAACAAGTTGGATTGTTGGACATTTCGTTTTTAAGTCTTGGGGGGGCAATTCTCGTGAACTTGACATTGAAGTCTAATTTAGAGTTGCGTCCTACACGTTAAAGGAAAACGTTGGATTCGGGAATATTTTACAATACCAGGGAAAACAAAAATTAAATATGTGACGTTGTCTCAATTTATTCATTTTATTTATTGGATGCACGCACTGCCAAGATTGTCTACTTGCATATTTACAAACACTGGCAGAGCCACTCTTTTGCATGAATAGGCCTGCTCCACCGGAGTGATACCACAGCCTCGAAGTGAAGAAGACCGATGTGAAGCAGCGCCTGCACTGTGTTTCGCCGAATGATTAGGGGTACCGGAGGCTCGATCACGGAATAGGGGGTTCAAAAGGTTGGCAGCACACTTGTAACTCCACTGGTGTTACGGGTGTCTATGGTCGACTTCAATCGCTTACCATCAGATGAAAAACTATCCATAATTAAGATACCTACTGGACAATAAGGTTAAGTGACGTCTCTGAGTGTGGTCAGCCGTTTTATCCATTTAATCAGTTAATTTAGGTGCCTACTCAGTTTAAGCGCCCAGTTGGATATCCGCCAAAAAGTTTGGGTATCCCAAACAAAATACCAAACATCTGATTAAGTCTTTCTATTTTTTTATTAATAGATGTTTTAATATAATTGTTAATTTTACTATTGCTTATTTTTTCTATAGGTCCTTATAATAAATCTGTAGTGAGGTCAATTCTGCACATTCTTCTTCTTCTTCTTTGAGTGCCATCTTCTAACGAAGTTGGCGATCATAATGGCGACTTGAACCCTTGACACAGCTGCTCTAAACAGAGAATGGGTGCTTTTATTGTACAATACTGCACATTTAATATATTCAAAATCGGAAATACTTCCGACGATTGCTCGGAGCTTTCTGATTGTATTTGTTCACCCTTACGTTTATAATAATCTCTTACACTCTACCTAATTAAAAAAACAAGAGGTTACCTCCCAGGACAACGAAAAGGCTTTTATGTAACTAAACCGAAACACTCTTGCATTGTAATGGACGTACATCGCCATCTGTTGGCTTGGTTTGAAACAAATCTCCCAAAGCGAAGTGAGGCAGGTGTCACTAGTTTTGTTAATAAAACTCGTATTATGTACAGACCTACTTGTGTTGTTACTTCGAAATATAATTTAGCAGTAGCGGATTTACCACATCATATATTAGGTAGGCTGGATTTAGGAGGTAGATTTCAGAGGGAGCTAAGTTTTGTATCATATTTGACGCTTATACAACGCGTATACAGGGTTACCCAAATAGGTACGTACATTCACACAATCAAATTTCTTCAATCGACCCTCATTTTACTGTTATGACATACACATCAGGTTGAAAGGACATCAGCCGTTTTGGGCCTGGCTGTGGACAGCAGTGTTTGATGGTTAAAGGGATGTTAATGTTCATAATACACCCTGTATACAACATGCGACACCAGGTCAGACTGCAAATAAATCATAGTGTTCTCGCTTCCAGGCCACGTAATAAGGATACACCGGGCGAATCTAGGACGTCGCTTACGTTAGATTACGTAATCGTCGTCCATCCCACTAAGTACCAGCCTGTCCGGGATTCGAACCCGGGACCCTAGAGTAGACCAACGGGGCGTTAATCCCACTAGTCCCACTAATATTATAAACGGGAAAGTTTGTAAAGTAAGTATTGATGGATGGAAGGATCGATGTTTGCTCCTCTTTCACGCAAAACTACTGAATGGATTTTAATGAAACTTTACAATAATAGATATCCTAACTAATATTATAAATGCGAAAGTAACTCTGTCTGTTTGTCTGTCTGTTACTCTTTCACGCCAAAACTACTGAACGGATTTAAATGAAATTTGGTATAAATATTATCTAGACCCTGAGAAAGAACATAGGCTACTTTTTATTGCGAAAAGGGGATTGTAAGGGGTTAAAAGGGGGGGTAAAAAGTTACATTTCCACGCGGACAAAGTCGCGGGCGGCCGCTAGTAGCTTATACATCAGATTAACACACAGGCTACAATTTATAAAATAATATACATTATACCTACATAAGTATACAACTCCACGCGTAAACTAATTCGTTTTTTTGTGATTGGTGGCAGACGAGCAGGCGGATCACCTGATGGTAAGCAGTTGCCGCGCCTCATAGACACCAGAAACTTCAGTGGAGTCACAAGAGCGCTGCCAACCTTTTAATCCCCTTTCCCCCCTGATTGGGCTTGCGGTATCCTTACTCACTCGGCGAAACACAGCACGGGCGGTGCTTCACGACGGTCTTTTATGAGGCCGTGGTATCACGGAGGTCGAGTCGGCCCATTCTTGCCGAAGTGGGCTCTCCCGGTAAAATAGGTTTTCCAATAAATAAGGATTGTGCCTACACGTGTAACAAATAAATAAATTTATCAGGCAGTTGGGAAGCTCGTTTGAATAAAAGTTTGTTTTTAAACAGTAAGTTTACGGTAACCAGATGTCTACAGCTAATACGTCTAGTTAAAAATAGTTCGTATAATAATGCTATTGAAAATCAACTGCGCGGGTTAGTTCTAAAATTGTGTTTTATTTAGTATCGTTTATTTCGGGACTTGATTTTTGCTATCATTTCCAAATATTACCAAGAGATGGCGCTGAGGGTCGATTAATTTGCGCAAATGTTTCGCCTTTTTGATTTGTATATACATAATATAGGTAAACCTCATAATAAAAAATATAGTTCTCAGAGAACTCATCGAAAATGTAAAAGAAATTTATTAAAATTTTGTTTGATTTGGTTTGAAATCGATTATCCAGGTTTTCGATTTACGGAACACCCCGTTTTATTTGATCCAGATCAGCGGTCGTCACACTTTACTCTTCAAGGGCCACATATCAACATGAACATCAGGGCCCGGGCCGCAGTATATGCGTACTAAACTGATTTCTGATAAATACAAATAAGTAGTTGACTAGTAAATAAATAAATCTACTATATCGCGGGCCGCAGTTTGACGACCACGGATCCAGATAATCAAGATGAATTCTACTTAAATTTTAAAACAATAAATACGTTTTAGCGCCATCTATCACATTCACTTGAAGATTTCTCATTGTTCAATCAGCATGCTACGCCGCTCTCACACAAAGGCAGACTCAACAGTTAATGCGTGGTATAACTTACAGGTGGCTTTTGATAGATGAAGTAACACACGTTTTATAAATTTTTAGTTGAGAAATTACTTTTTTATCATGTAAAAAAAAACCTACATATCTACCTACATCGTCGTTTTGGTTGAAGTAATGTTTTGATCTATTTAAATAAGTAAGTCCTACCTACTAAGACAAAAGTTTTTTGGGAAAGTTTCAATTTTAACTTGAATGTAATTGAACAATTAAAAAAATATATTGTAAGTTGTATTATTAAAAGTGCCCCGAAGCAAACTCAAGCGTCAGCCAATTTCAATGTGTTTCAATTTAAGTTGATGTCGCTTATGACTTTTTGATAATGTTTCCTCGCGGTCTACAACATCCACACTAGCTGTACCCGCGTCTTCGTCCGACAGAGTTACTTTCGCATTTTTAATATTAGTTAGGATTAGGATTATATCCTGTGTACTACAACAGCGTGAGTTAAGCGTTTTTTGGTCACCTGTCCCGTTGTCCCGAAAAAAATTACCCACTTTCCGAAAAATCTTCTCTTATTGTGAAAATATCCCGTTTATCGATATGATGAGCCACTATTTATGGGAATTGTTGTCCCATCACTCCCACGTCCCGTCGTACGAGCTACTCCCTATCTTAGAGCCGTGGGAGAGCCACGCTTTGGCATGAATGGGCCGGCTCGACCGGAGTGATATCACAGCCTCACAGAAGACCGGCGTGAAGCAACGCCTGCGCTGTGTCTCGTCGAGTGAGTGTGGGTACCGGAGGCCCAATTGGGGTAAAGGGGATTAAAGGTTGCAACGCACTTGGGATTCTACTGGTGTTGCTGCTGCAGGTGTCTGTAATCCGTCTGCTCGTCTGCCGCAAAATTTAGACCTAAGACGAGTCCCCCGTCCAGTATTGGAGCATAAAAAAAATTGGTCAGTTTACTTAAACATATTTAATGTAATACAAAAAAAATGTAAAGTGGCTGTTTCTCATTTTTGAAGTTAATGTCGATTAAGATTATCTCATCTCGTACAGGAAACAGAATTTCCACGTTCCGACGAACAGGAGATGAAAAATCACAATCTGCGAAGTGCTCGTTACGATAGGGCCACGGTAGCAACGTAGGATGTAATCTGTAAGAAAAAGCTGTAACCAAAGAAAGAATAAGAGAAACATTAAGAACTTTTAAAATAAAATTCATTTATTCTCTCTTACAATGTTGGCTTAATTACTAAGTTCTAGTACACCTGTGTGACATTGTGAGAGACTGGTGCCTGAAGTAGGTTTATAAAACGTGTGTTACGGATCGTTTGAAATAATAATGACGACCCATTTGGCGTAGTGATTTGAGCGCCGGTTGAGACGCAAGGGTCGCGGGTTCGATTCCCGCATCAAGACAAATGTTTGTTGATGAAACTGATATCGCTTTGTCACCAATTTTTTTTTACCTTGGCTGGACACGCTCCCGCGTGTCTAGATTTGTCTTGGGTCTGCGCGATCTCGGGGTTCTGGGTTCGATTCCCAGATCGAGCAAAAAGTATATTTCCAATTTTTCGAATATAGGTAGCACGGGTTCGTTATCACCTATCCACATTAGGCAAGCGTGGTGATTAAGTCTAATTTCTTCATAATAGCGATGACTTGATTTCTATGATGGAGGCCTTTGCGCAGGGCAAAAAGTTGGACAGATATAGGCTTTACTTTTTACACACAGTATAGTAATCCCATTGGTTATAAAACATGGGAACTTCACTAGTCTCCCAAAAATCCGGTTTCAAGACTTTCGCACTATATCTGTGGTTTTTCTGCTTCCAAACAACGCTAATCTACGCTTATTTTCCAATACGATCAACTACACTGCAGAGCAAATAAATAGAGTGATCCCAAACAGGTTTAGCTAAAGAAAATTCCATTGAAAAGCGGGGGTTCCAGGCATGGAAGCCGATGGGTCGAGTTCCGCGCGGCTCAGTCCTGCCCCAGCCGCGATCGAGACCGCCGCGCCCGCGCCGCGCTCCGACTAACCTAACAATTAACTAGAACAATGAACACACGTCACTAGGTAAACATATTTTTTATTAAACGATTGTTTGTCACACGACATCCACCGCCCTTTGACCGTGGAGGCTGTAGTTGTAAACTTTTCGTTTGTTGTGCCCGGCGCGCGGTTTTCTCTGTTTACATTATATAATTTTCTCTCTCAAAGCCTGGTTTTTCTTACCGGTATTTACTCTGAATTTTAACGACTGTTTTATTGCGTGTACGGGTCTGTTTTTCGTAAACTTTGATTAGCTTTTTGTGTATTTTAGAAGTGAGTAATAGTAATAGAGAGGTGAATTCTCCGGTATCGGGTTTGTTCGTCTATCGGTTTCCTGAGTTACTTTGAGGTATGTATTGTTGTGTGTTTTTCTTTTTTTTTAATTTACGAGAATTTTAAACGTTTAAGTTTTAGTTCTTGTTTAATTAGTTGTAGCATACAGTTTGGTCCATAATTATACCAACTTAGGTTCTAGTTAGTCTTTTTAGCTAGATATGCTTTATATACTTAATTATCTTAAGAGCCATGGCTCAGTGGACAGTAAAAAGAACGCGCCTTCCATCGATACGGAGGGTCTTGGTTCGAATACGAGATGTGTATCTCGCACCTATTTTTTTATTTATGTGCATATTTCTACCATTAGCTCGGTGGTGATGGAAAATATTTCCGAAAAGTGTAACCGTGATTCACCTGGTCTGTAGTTAGTCTTGTATGGCAGGACATGACGTTATGAATTGATGGCAGATGCATCAATTTCGGGTTATATTCACCAAGATAAGCCATCTACTCTTTGGGAAACTATCCGCAACGTTTAAGTCTGTTTGTCTCCTAAAAGATAATAGAGCAAGTAAAAAAAAAATCTTTATTACCAATAAACACTTTAACGTGGTTTACATTATGCTGGTCCTCACACTAGGCTAGGCCTGTCCTGTGAGGAACAGTGGAGCGATTTCCAGAAAAGAAATAATGTGACACATTGTACTTAGCTTAGGTTACAAAGAAAACTTAACTTAAGTAAACTCACTAACAAAATAGATACTCCATCATCTAAGATGAATGACTATTGAACGCAGCGACCGAACGAAACTTTCTATTGAATACAAACTTCGTATACTTAGCTCATAAGTTATTTAATGTGAATTCAAAATAAGTCTTTGACCGTGGAATAAAAGAGGGTGAGGGTGAAAAAAGTTCTTAATATTTTATTTATTATTGTAAAGTAAAGAAAGCACTTATTGACGACAGAAAATAGATATACAACAAGAAACAGTAGCAGACATAATACAAGCACCTATAGGTAATGTTGAATGAAGTGTCATTTACCCAAAACATTGTCTGGAAGAGATTGTTAATAGTGATAAGGAAGCCTTTGTTGTACATTACTCCTGTAATAACTAACTAGTTATTACAGGAGTAATATATTTTTTTATTGCACACAAAAATTGACACAAAAACAGAATTGTAAAACTTGAAACTTCAAGTTTTACAACTCTGTTTTGTGTGCAATAAAAAATATATTAATATCTACATTGATTCAATATAAATAAAGAAACACTAAGAGAGGTATAAGGCGTCAAGAAAGTCCTTTAACATAATAACTGTACCTATAAAGCAGTATAGATCTTTTTAAAGATACCTACACACCAGACTATTCAATTCAATCAATTAGTTTCAGACAAGGTCTGTTTGAAGCAACGATGTAATGGGGTACAATGACTAAACTCCATGGTTCGACGACGACTTATCTCTAATTAAAGTTCATAATTTGAAAATTTGCTGCTGTATTATTTTACCTAATTCCGATTGTAATAAACGTTTTTGGAACAGGATAAGTTTAAATACAAACAAATATGGATAAAAATAGACAAAATGATTAATAAAATCCTAATATACCCTGTAGTTTGGAATTTATTTGTTAATAGCTATATTAACATGCAGACAACCGACTAATATATCGATTTTCGCACCATTCGGCTTAAAAATAGCATTGTAAACGAAATCAGTACAAAATTATCAGCCCATAGATTATGTCACCCTAACGCCACTGTACCACACGTAACGTTTTAATTCCAATATGGCGACCAACAAACGGTTATCATCATTGTTGGCCTTAGGGTCCTTTTGGAAGATAAGGGACCCTAATTTGACAATCATTAGATTGATGTTTTATAGGGCTTGGTGGCAACTCGTACCAATAAACCCGCCCCAGAAATTTAAGATTTTTTGCTAGTTACTGTTCAATAGAGTTCAGTAAATACTATCGTCATAAAAATATTTTTTAAGCTACGTTAGAAAAGTGACCAGCAAAAATATCATGAAATTCTGGGACGAGATTTGTTGATGACGAGTGAAACTACCGTTTTGACCCCCGAAGTTACTTGTACTGTATTTGTAGGTATGTGTGAAATTCAAACTTCAAATAGGTAATAGATAGATATATACTTTTTATTGCACAATAGGTTACAAAATTTAATGCTATGGTCTTAGTTAAATACAGAACGTAACCAGGTTTAGGATCTAACTCGCGAGTACTGCAGTAATAAAATATTTTTATCACTAAGCACATGTTTCAATCGGTTTTGATGACATACTTAGATGACTCAAACTTTTTAATTGGTTGTTTTATCAATAAGTATGTAGTATTTTTATAAGCTTTCTGCTTAGCTCAGCTTATAATAAATCTAAAACATTTCAACTACGTTATCCCTGAAATAGAACTTTTTGATGTAAATAGATAGAAACCAAACTTGCACTGGTGTTGCATGTGTCCATGGGCGGCGGCAATTGCTTACCATCCGGTGTGTGTGTGTTACCAGAGTGCTTACCAGGTGATCCGCCTGCTCGTCTGCTACTTATCACATATAAAAAAAAAACTTGGTAGAGTCAGTCACTCGAAAGCTAAAAAGACTAGAAAATCTTTCGACAATGCTGTAAATATACTAAGCAAAAAATGCTTATACGGAACCAAAACTATTCTTTTCTTATTCGCTTAGTATTTTTATTACATCCACAGCCCTGTCAAACCCTTTGTGAGTCTCACGTTTGAACAAAATGAAGGGTGCTCTGTACACAATGGCGTTCGGAGGGGTCGCGCAGGGATGGATTCTGGCCCCAGTGTTGTCCCCGATTTATTAGCCATTTTTATACTTATCTTATCTCTTTCTGGAGTAAATTAGGCGGTTTTCTTGTTTAATATACTTAGTGCTGAGTCAGAGTTACGGGGATTTGCTTGCGATGACTCATATGTGGGGAGGAATGATTTTTCACCCTAGGGTGTACACAGCAGTATTTTTGACTTTAGGTATAGTTGTGTAAAGTCAAAAATGTAGAGTTATAAGATATGTAAATTTTTTGCGAAGTACTATTTCAAAAACATCTGTTTTTAAGCTACCTTTTGATTTCAATCTTTTCTAATTTTTTTTTTCAATGGAAGGGTACACACAAAAACATTTTCAGACCAGTCATTTAAATTTAAAAGATGTAAGTCAGTTATAATGAAGCTAAGCTGTTCACTAAACTGTGAGAAAAGTTAGAGGTTGCCAACCTTTCATTAAATCGAAAGAGAAATTTATAGTAAAAGGAGTTATAATTATATTTTTATTTTCATAGTTACCTCATGGTGTTTTAACGATAATTATGATAGTGATTAAGTATTTATTGGTAGTATTTATACGGAAAGGCATTTCAGCGTTAACGTCACTGTTGGAGAGGCATGAATCGGTCGGCTCGACCGGAGTGATACCACATCATCATGGCCTTACAGAAAACCGAGAAGCAGCATCTGCGCTGTTTTTGTCGAGTGAGTGTGGGTGCTGAAGGCCCAATTCGGAGAGATTTCTGGAATAGATTGGAAGCGCACTTGTGACTTCACTGAATGTTGCGCATATCTATGTGGGCCAATAATTGCTTAACTTCAGGTAATCTGTATGCTCGTCTGCCACCTATAATATAAAAACAATGCTTTTAAAAGTTGGACTTCCTGATTTGACAACCTTAAATTTTCATTTATAAACTCACTGCTGTCTTGCCCATCCTAAGGTATACTGTGGTATCAATGTAACCTACCTGTTATGTACGAGTATATTTGTTTAGGTCAAATTTGCAATTCAATCGTGGCCCACTTCCCAGTGTCCAATTGATCTGAATTTATTTAAGGTTACTTGGGGAACTAGTTCCTATATTAATATTCGGATGAGTTATCTGCTTGAACATGCTAGTAACGTACTACGGGGTATATCCTTAGATTTAATCAAGAAGAGTCTAACCATTCTGATCATCATTATGTTGTATGACTTGAAATTTGCTGAAATATTTTGCGACTCTCAATACAAAATCTCATACAAAATGAGCTAATCACGTGACTTTTTTATGAAAAGTTGAATATTTTTATGGGAATTCCTAAATTCTTAGAACATATTATTCGTTATGGTTGGTAGAAGACGTTGTTAATGGGATATAAATGTTCACAGATAGGTATATTGTATAAAAAACAGTTCTAAATACAGACAAAACTATATGTATAACCTGCAGTTACTGTAATGAAATCATTAGATAGGTACACATATTTTAGTATACAAAACTGTCAAATTTCTTCAATTGACTTTCATCTTACTGTCAAACACATTGAGTCGAATATTGAGTAAATTGACAGATTGTGGTAACCTGATGTGTGGCTGTCTGTTCTTACCTAATGCTTTCATTGCACGAAGAATAATCAAACAATATCTGTTATTCTATACTAGTTAGTGGCCCTCCCTCACTTAGCTTCGGGACAGTAGTTACAAACCAAACCAATAGATGGCGCTAGACGTCGAGTATATCGCGCTTGTGTTTCGTATTTTCGGTTTACCTATAAGCCTTATCGTTGTTTCTATAAAGAGGTAACTTCTCTTTATAAATAGTATAAAAGATAAGAACTTTTAACCTATAATATGTAAGTCACGCTGTTGGTGATCCAAATAAAGTAAATAAAATAAATAAATTAACTTTTTCCCGGGAGCCGATGGTACGCAATCCCTGACTAAAGTGAATAATTCTCGCAAATTTAATTTCTTAAGCGTATGAAGCGAAGCGGAACGTTATGGAAACAATTATGGTAAACACTTTGAGATTAATTAACATCCCGGGTTCATTTGCTGCTGTGATCTAACGGGGACTCGAACTTGTGACCTTGAAAGGTCATAATAGTATTTGTAAACATATGTTACTTCAAAATTATCCCAATCGCGTGTGGAATTCCGCAGATGGCCTACTGTTAGACTGACGTGCAACTTCAACGTCATTAGTTGTTGAGTGACATTTTGACATCTCACATCATAAATAACCAATCACCGTGTAGATGGACCTCAGTTCTCAAGTACGCCATCTAGCGGATTTTCCACACGCGATAGCCCCCATGGTATTAAAAAAAGCCTTCCAATTTAGGGAGTCTGGTAAGTACAATGAAATGACTTCCACCTGACATTCGCAACCCTTTAACAGGGAACTAGACCAACTGAATCATGGTAAAACTTTTCAAAAATCTATCCGAATCGTGCAGGTTTCCTCACGATGTTTTCCCTCACCGCCGAGATAATGATAAAGTATCAGTCTACATACTCTCTCACTGCAGGACAAAGGCTTCCATCATATAAATCAAGTCATCGCTACTATGATGAATTAGGCTTAATCACCACACTTACCTAATGCGGATTGGTGATCACAGACCCCGAGCTATGTTCGAAAAAATCGAAACATACTTTTTGCTCGATCCAGGTATCGAGCCCGGGACCCCGAGCTCACGGCCCGGTACTTAAACTACTAGACCAATAGAGATGTTAACATCATGCAAATTGATTTGCAAAAAAATTATATGTCCAATATCCATGCTCGGCTTCGAACCACGTCCTTAGTATGGAAGGCGCGTTTTTATTCACTGAGTTACCATTGCTCTAGATCAATGGTTCTTAACCTTTAAGTCATGAGGGACCATTTAACAAAATTCTGTCGTGTCAGGGACCACACTCTTCGGACATGCGTCGCGGCGCTGTTTGCGTTGTGTTGACTCGACTCATCACGTCACGTCACTTGTTTATTACGATGTTTTCGCGGACCACTTGGAATGCCTCCAGGAACCACCAGTGGTCCGCGGACCACCGGTTAAGAACCACTGTTCTTGATGTAATCACGCATGTATAGCTGGCGGCATGAGAGAATAGCCATGACCGTTATTTTGCGCACTTGTAAAAAAGAAGACTTTCTATTAAAATTGCTTTCTGCGCACTCAAGGTCATAACTACACTTTCTTGCCGCAGACTCAAAATGGCGTGTGAACTAAACAAAGAACAGTTAAAAGGTAAACATTATCACCGTAAACCTAGTGACGGATGTTAAATGTGTAATATATGACGAGTTTCGCATAAAAAGTTAGTTCCGCAAGGCAAAGTGCCAAGAAATCCGTCTGTTTCCTCACTAGACATCTATGCCAAGTTCTGGCTTCTATAAAGGCGAAATTTAGGCGAAGTTAGAAAGGCGACTAAACGGGCTTCGGAGTACGTGAGCATGCCACTACTGGGGAGTGGCTTGCTCAGTATCACGACTCCGCGAGGGAAAAAATCCTACTGGGTGTCCTGGTGGGTCGCGCATTTGGGAAGGGCTTCATTGCGCCAAACATTTTGGCTCAAAGTGGCGAGCGCGATTTGCGGTACGGTCCAGTCCCGGCTGTGGGGTATCCGACCGCGATTGCGCTGAGATGGACACCCCAGGGGTTTTGGTTTGGGTTAGAGTCCCACACACCACCTTGTACCCCCACATGTGGCAAGGTGAAGGCCATGATGGTTTCCCCTGGGGAATAAAAAAAAAAGAGCCGCACACACCACCCTGTTCCCCACATGTGACAAGGTGAAGGTCATGATGGTTTCCTCTGGGAAAACAAAAAATAGGCCTATATCTAGTAGCGAACGTCTATTAGTTGAAATGAGGATGATGATTATTGACGAAATCTTAACAAGGACATGCCAACGGTGCTTATTAATGGATTACAATTGTTGAGACTAACAATATTAATGTTTTACAAGTGCGCTGCCGAACTTTGAAATGTAATTTCTAGTCCTCTTTTTGAAAGTTTAGGCTAAGCTCCATGCTACTTAGGCTAGGTATATGGCAAATCCACCCTTGATTCAAATCCAAACTGCGAAAACCATCCTAATTGATATAATAATTACTTAATATAAAAATCACATAAGATTCACATTCACAATCTGCGAAAATCATAGTAATTGATATGATACTTACTTAACATAAAAATCACATAAGTAAGGGTCAGCAGTGGTGACTTGGGAAATTATACAGGCTGTATCTGTGCGTGTAAATTTAAATCCCTTTAAACACGTTTACTACCAACCATTCTAGACAACATAAATCTTTATGCCTCTATGGCTTTTGGAAGAAAGCATTAAAATTTTTTAACTTTTATACAAAGTCGGTCACGTGAATTGGTGGATTTGTATTGGTAATTAAAAATTTCGACTTATTAATTTACTCAATTTCCAAATGTTGTTCAAAATGATTGCTAGAACACGTGGTAAAGGGATAGATAGATAGATAGATTTAGATACTCTTTATTGCACAACACATTACAGAACTTAATGCTTGTTAACTAAATGCCTTAATTAGGGATGTTCACAGATACAACCTGTTATAGTGTTATAGTGGATAGTACTTTTTAGAGCACCAATAAAATACTCAAACTCCAATTGCTGTCTCAATTGGCGGTCAGTACTTCATTGAATCGCAAATTCTGATCTAGACTCCTGCTTCGCTGACCTGAGGGCGACCTTACACCAATCCCTGTCCCTCTCCAAAGCTTAGCTCACGAGAGAGACAGCCATAGAGGTAAGGAGGCTGCATTAATTAATTGGTCAACATAATATTACAGTTTATTGGTAGTTAGGTTCTATTTACTTACGTCTAGTAACTATAGAAAAAATCTTGTCTAAGGTTGTATACTGTATATGTTTACCAAAATCAGTTTCAAAAATGTTTTATGTAAGATTGCAGCTCCTTTCTTTTAAAATACTTTAATTTGTTACTGATAATTATGAGACAAAATAACATTGACAAAAGGAATAATGGAAGAAAAGAGGTTATTATCAACCCCACTACTTTTTAATGTCATAAGCTGCAGACGAGCAGACGAGACCTGATGGCAAGCGATTGCCGCCGCTCATAGACACCTGCAATACCAGCAGAGTCACAAGTGCTCCCCAACCTTTAACCCCCTTTCCCCCCAAATGGGCATCCGCTACCTCTCGACGAAATACAGAGCAGGCGCTGCTCTCGCCGGTCTTCTGTGAGGCCTTGGTATCTCCGGTCAAGGAAGCCGGTAAAACTACGCTACAGCACTAAGAAAGAAAAAAACGGCAGCCAAATATTCTTCCGCCCCGGGGCGGCCGGACGCTATGCCCCCCTTTTTTCTCATCGACTATCATACCATAACAGATATTCACACCGTCTGTTACGAGTCTTAGCTCGAGTATACCCGTTTGTCGGTGAAGGCAAACCCGATATACACGGATGATTTATAACGAATCACGTGACTTTACATAAGGCTCGATCTACATGAAGTAAAATAAATATTTGGCGCAACAAAACTATTAATTTGTTAAAAAAAAGGCATTCACACACCGAACCATTTGGTGCAGATTTAGGAAATAAATTATTAATTTTAGGAAATAAATTAATAAATGCGCCAGATTTATGTAATTTGTAAGATGTAATTTTGTTGTGCAATTAAAATTGTAATTTTGTTGTGTAGGTGGTTAGTTTGGTGAACATACTAAGTGGCTTAAGCCCTTGTGTTACAAATATCAGACAACAGAGGAAACACTAGAGGTAATATAATACGTAAAAATACATAATTATATTACATGTAGATCCTGAAAAACAAGTGTTCATCACACGAATATTGGTTCAGGGCGGGGATGAAACTCACGACTTTTGGCGTATGAGGCAGGGTCACTACCAATTGCACCATGTGGCCAGTCCAGATGATTTTGGTTTTCCAATTAAACCAACAGTGGACCCCTTGGCTTCGAAGCTTTGGACGCAACCGGGACAAAACGCTAATATGTTTTTTTCCTATTTGTCGTACCTTCTCTACAACAAGTTTTTTTTTTCAACTTTGCAGTGAAAACGAACTCGGCTCTCTGTATAGCTCAACCCTTAATATCGTATGAATACGTAAATTGAGTTTACTTTTTATGATAACGTATGCATAAAGTCATTTGCTTGAGTTAAAAGAGGATTGATGTTTTAATGACTTAGTTACATGGAGTTTTATAAAAATATATGGAAACTAAGTAAATGTGAGATGGTTGCTCACTTCCAAGTACCGTATGAGTATAAAACCTGCTGACGCTATTTGTTACTTATAGTTATGCTATGCTAAATTTGAATGTGGTTAATGGTTTCTGTGTCACTTTTACCCTAAAAGAGACTCTACCTTTGCTACTATGTAAATAAAAATATTGGATAGGTACATGTTACCCTTCAACATAACGATCCTACGAGTATATCCCAAACAGGCGCCTATTTGGCACAATGTTTAAATAAATAAATGCGCCAGACAATCACACTAATCAACCTGGTCTCAAACTAAGGCAACCCCTGTACATACTACCAGGTAACTGGGGCGTCAACCCCGAACACCCGGACCCAAGAAAACTTAGAAAATGTAGTTTCCTAAATTGACTTGGCCGGGAATCGAACACGGAATTTTGTACGTACATAGTGGTTTTGTGGCAATACTTATAAATGTTTTATTCATTCATTCATCTTATTCCACTGCCTACTAAATTAAAAACTTGTTAATATTTTTTTTGCGTTGCTAAAACATTCCTTTTATCAACGCGCTTTTCAGCCGTCTGCAAATGCAAAAACAGCCATTTTGAGTAGCCGAATCTGCATAGACAATGAACCCAACTTTTGTTCATAATTTCGGCCATTTTGGCCGCTGTGCAAATTAAAAAAGTTGGGAATACAAAACACTACGTTGCGAATAGTTCTGCAGTTAATCACACCGCCTGTTAGTCTGTAACCTTGCGAAGAAATGGAGCAATGTCAGTGTTGTTTTAAGAGCTTTTTTTTTATGTCATAGGTAGCAGACGAGCAGGCGGATCACCTGATGGTAAGCAATTGCCGCCGCTCATGGACACCCGCAACACCAGTGGAGCCACAAGCGCGCTGCCAACCTTTTATCCCTTTCCCTCCCGGGTGGGCCTCCGGTACCCTCACTCACTCGGCGAAACACAGCACAGGGGCTGCTTCTTTCTGTGTGGCAGTGGTATCACTCCGGTCGAGCCGGCCCATTCATGCCGAAGCGTGGCTCTCCCACAGTTATAGCTTTATAGCTTTCTATACATTTTGCATATTACTATTTTTGGAAG
This sequence comes from Cnaphalocrocis medinalis, assembly GCA_014851415.1. Classification (NCBI taxonomy): domain Eukaryota; kingdom Metazoa; phylum Arthropoda; class Insecta; order Lepidoptera; family Crambidae; genus Cnaphalocrocis; species Cnaphalocrocis medinalis. Next base: position 14,570,551 of record CM026280.1, read on the forward strand.
CTTCTGAGTGTTTTGGCATATTATTTTTAAATCCTTTTCTATGTGGTCATCATCATGTTCCTGCCCTGTTCCCAGATTTACTGAGCATATTATGTATGTGGTTCAATGATTCCTAATGAAATTAAAAGTGTTTTTTTTTATCAGTATAATTCCCTCGAGAAGTGAAAAAGCACGGTGTATAGGTTAGACCAGCGGTCGTCACACTTTACTCTTCAAGGGCCACATATCAATATGAACATCAGGGCCCGGGCCGCAGTATATGCGTTTCAAGAGCTTTTGCATGTCTATTACCTACTTCTCTACTCAAAAACCACTAAACTGATTTCTGATAAGTACGAATATGTAGTTGACTAGTAATTAAATAAATCTACTTATATCGCGGGACGCACAAATATCGTCTGCGGGCCGCAGTTTGACGACCACGGGGTTAGACCATAGACACAGTCATGCCTTTTTGGTGAAAAAAAAAACACTTTCTGATAAATTGTGACCGAAGGTGCCTTAGTTCCTCTACGCTTGAGAAGCTCATTATATGAATAAATACAGGCACACACACAAACTTCCTAGTTAAAAAAAACGCTTTCTGATAAATTGTGACCAAATGTTCCTGAGTTCCTCTAAATTTGAGGAGCTCATTATATAAATACAGCTCACATACTCTTCTTCTCTAGTTCTCTACGCGTGAGGAGCTCATTATACTAATATAAATAAATGCAGGCACACATACTTTTCTAGTAAAAAAAAACGCTTTCTGATAAATTGTGCCCGAGTGTTTCTGAGTCTATGTGAGGAGCTCATTAAGGTTTCACAAGGGCGCCGCTGCAAGCGGAATTATTCACGTGTCTCTACTCGGGGACTTGAATTTGTAATCGTTTGTTTCGCGGAGAATTCTCGCTTTTTGACGAACGCTTTCAAGAAAAAGAGGTAGGATGGATAAGTGCGCCTTCAAAATGGGAGGTTGTGAGTTCTTAGAAATTTCGCGCATCGCAACGCATCGCGAAATTTAAAAATGAAGACTGGAATTATCGCGACGTTAATTTTTAAGAACATAATTATTTACCTACATACTAGACTAATTGCTTGATGTTGCAGCTGTGACGTTTGATTTTTCAAGCAGATACCTAAAGTGGGATAGTAGGTATAATATAATTACTACTACTACGCTGGCTCAGCAATCCCAGGTTGGTCTTTGCCTCCGACGTCAAAGTTCGCCATTGAATTAAAGGACCTTAAATCACTAAACAAGCTTGTTTGGTCGGAATTTTCACAGGACCGAACAGAATGGATAATACCTAGATAAGCTGATACTTATTATAGTAATTAAAACAAGAATATATTTGGAGTAAATCCACATTCAATATTTCCATATTCTAAATAGTATTAACATCGGTATTACATCTACGTTGGATTTTGGCGTTAAAGTGGTTAAGCGGCAATGACTGCCATAGTACAGACACTTACAGCTTAGGTATATTCTGACAGCGTATTATGCGCAAGGTTAGAAGAATTAGATGGTACCTCATTTCAGGAAATAAGAACATTTACTTCATCAGTTAAATTGTCGTCATTGAGCAAGGACTTAGGACAGGAGATAAACGGGTTTGACTGTCGTGACTCATGTAAGGATGAGAATTTAGATGGTTTTGGATTCCTAACGTAATTTTGGAAGATTTCAAGGATTTTGTGGTGGGTGGTGGTAACTTTTTTGACCTTGAACAGACTCCATACTAAGTAGCTTAAGCACTTGATGTGTTACACATATTATCAGACAACAGAGGAAAACCAAATATAATACTTAAATACATATTTACATCGAATCGCGTCCGTTGTAACTGCAACGTGTGCTCTCCTCATGCTTTCATTAGACTGAGGTGAGCCAATATACTGAGCCAATATAAAACAAAAAAAACAGACACTGGCGACCACAAGTATTCATCACACGAATGTTTGTCTAGGGTGGGGATCGAATCCACGTCTTTTGGCTTATGGCATTTGGCAGGGTCACTACCAAATGCGTCATCCGGCCAGGGTGAAAGGTCGGCAGCGCAGTCGAGATCCTACTGGTGTTACAGGTGTCTATGGGTGGCGGCAATCGCTTACCATTAGATGATCTGTCTGCTCATACGCCACCTATCACATAAAAAAAAAACTTTTGACTGCAATTTGGGCCGATGCATAACCTCTTCGGTAAAAACCAAAATTGCGATATTTTTTTGGCAATATGGGCTGTTGCTTGTTGCTACACATTAATCTTGCATGGATGCAAGTGGATTAGGTACTTCACATTCGCCCGTCACAAAAGAGGATTGCCTCGATTTGCATACAGGTGTTTGGACAGGGAAATGCCCTGGATCGCTTTAATAAACTTCCTGACCGTTTTTATCGTAGTTTTTTAGCTTTCATTGTCCCACACAAGGAAGGCCTCCATCATAGAAATCAACATATCAGTACTATGATGAGATTAGGTTTAACCACACTTGTCTAATGCGGATTGGTGACTAACAACCGAAAACCGGCGTGAAGCAGCTCCTGTGCTTTGTTTCGCCGAGTGAGTGAGGTTACCAGAGGCCCATCGGGGGGAAGGGGATAAAAGGTTAGCAGCGCACTTGTTGCATGTGTCTATGGGCGGCGGCAATCGCTTACCATCAGATGATCTATCTGCTCATACGCCGCCTATCACATAAAAACAAGACAAAACTTCTTACTGAATTTTGTGCAAAAATAGCCTATGTATATACAAACAAATAGCCTATGTACTGTAGCCTATGTACTCTTCGGTAAAAACCAAAAATGCGTTTTTTTTGGCAATATAAGGCTGTTGCTTGCTGCTGCTCATTAATCTTGCATGGATGCAAGTGGATTAGGTACTTCACATTCGCCCGTCACAAAAGAGGATTGCCTCGATTTGCATACAGGTGTTTGGACAGGAAAATGCCCTGGATCGCTTTAATAAACTTCCTGACCGTTTTTAACGTACTTTTTTTAGCTTTCATTGTCCCACACAAAGAAGGCCTCCATTATAGAAATCAACATATCAGTACTATGATGAGATTAGGTTTAACCACACTTGTCTAATGTGGATTGGTGACTAACAACCGAAAACCGGCGTGAAGCAGCTCCTGTGCTTTGTTTCGCCGAGTGAGTGAGGTTACCAGAGGCCCATCGGGGGGAAGGGGATAAAAGGTTAGCAGCGCACTTGTTGCATGTGTCCATGGGCGGCGGAAATTGCTTACCATCAGGTGATCCGCCTGCTCGTCTGCTGCCTATCGCATAAAAAAAAACGCGAGCTATGTTTGAAAATCGAACCCGACTTGGGAATCGTACCCATAGCACTATAAATTCTTCGAGATCTAACTTTTATTGGACCATGATGTAGTGTGTGTTGGTAGAACGCGTGGTTAAAGGGCAAGTGTGCACAGATACACCCTGCATAACTTATGTAGACCTTATCTATATATTGTGAAACATGCCCTTAAACTTTTTAAATTGCTTTACACTCGGACAATAAGTACCTATTTCCCATCAATTATTGAACAGTGTGGGAAGACACAGCATCGACGGACAATCCCATTAATTTGAGGAAGAAAGGCGTCGAGAGCTCGCTGTAACAAATTGCGTGTTTGTTAGCTGCCCCTTTTCAATTAGTTGGGTCTATAAATTCAACGAGGGGTGTGTCCTTTCCGTAGGTATCATTAGGTGGACTTTGTATTAGTATAGCACGATGTTGCCAACCCGATGTGACAAAATGGGGTCATGTGCAAATTGTTTTAAGAATTTTCAAAAATCATCAAAAATAGTCTCATATGGACTGGCCGGATACCGCATTTGGTAGTGACACTGCCTCATACGCCAAAGGTCGTGGGTTCGATCCCCATCCTGGTCAAACTTTGTTTAGTGTCTAGGTGTTGTGTATTTAAGTTTTATATTTGTCATCCTCTGTTGTGTGATATCTGTAACACAAGTGCTTGAGCTATTTAGTACAGAGTCAGGTCAATGTATGAATTATGTTGTGTGGTCAATGTATGATATGAGACTAAAAAACCTCTCTTTGACAAGAAACTACTACGTAGAATAAAGATTTTTTCTATTTCTATTTCTGACGTTATTGTCCAGGATGACCAATTCGTTTTTCTTGTTTTGTTCAAAAATTATGAAAATATATGTATGCTAGGTCTTACCCTGAAAGTGGTAAATTGGCAACACACATCAGCACAGTATGAGTATGAGTTAGTAACATACCTAGATACTTAATACTATGTATAAATGAAATGCTATTTTAGTATCCACAAAATGAAAAGGCTTGGCAGGGCATGTCCAACAGTAATTAAAGTAGAAAATATTACATTTCATTATGATGCCGTACCTACTTTTTATTTCGTAGACAATTTTGCTGAATAGGTACAGATGTCACCTTCAAACTTCTACATTATTAAAGGTCGGCAGCGCACTTGTGACTTGGCGTCGGCAATACTGCTAGCGACTGATGAGGTCCTTTAACATCATTGGTTGTTTAGTGATTTTTTGACATCTCACATAAAAAATAACCAATCACCGTTTAGATGGACATCAGTTCTACAGAACACCACCATCTGGTTGAATTTTTAATCACATTAATAAAAGAAGTCTAAAATTATTTAGCAAGACGTCACTAGCGTGTTAGTATGGGTAGAGAAGTATTTTTTATATGATAGGTGGCAGACGAGCAGACGAATCACCTGATAGTAAGCGATAACCGCTGCCCATAGACACACGCAACATCAGTAGTGCAAACCTTTAACCACATTTCTCCCCAATTGGGCCTCCGGTACACGCCGCTTCACGCTGGTCTTTTGTGAGGCCGTGGTATCACTCCGGTCGAGCCGGCCCATTCATGCCGAACCGTGGCTCTCCCATGTCTTGAATTGAAAATGGGGTAAAGCACTGCAAAACAATAAAATATGGTATAATTCGCAACGAAAGTAAAACATCATACAATATACGAGTATTTTAACACTTGGGCGGTCTCGGGAAGTAACATTACTTACCCTCGAAGCAACAATGTGCCCGGTGTAACACGTGTCAGGGCTTCCTGTACGAAGATTATCCCTTAAGCATTCCTTAGTTGAGGACTTATTTCACGGAGAGGAAAGAGGACCGGTTGTGAGTGGGTTAATAAGTCGTGTAACTAAACTAAAAGTAACTACTTTTAGTTTAGTTAAGTCGTGTAAGCCGTTGGCTTTGCGTCTTCGGTCGAGTCACACTGGTGTCTCATCGAAATATAAGGGTAAAAGACACAGGTCCCTCCACCAGCCCATGGTCCTTCCTACCGTCTCGGCATACGGACCGAATCTTGGGAGATGCTCACCAGGTACTTGCTAAGGGCTCTTTCCCTGGTGCGTTTCTTCACTCCCAACAAAGTCGTGTCTTAGCCCATCTCAATGTCACTTCTCCCATAAGGGTAAGGGAATCTGTGTTTGCGGTCACACTTGAGTGCTATAATGTACCTATCCTGCGTACGTGGTTGAATGTTAAGATCGGCCGCCGTAGCTCAATTGGTTGTAAGATATTATTTATTATTACCACTGGAATGGGTCTCCCTTTTGTGCAGATCAGCCAGGATTTGATATCCAAGAAATGATTTTTATTAAAAACTGCTCGCCCGAAGTGCTACCACGGCCTCACAAAAGAAAGGCGTGAAGCAGCGCCTGCTCTGTGTTTCGTCGATTGAGTAAGGGTACCGGGGTCCCAATTGTGGAGAAGGCAAGTTTGGCAACGCACTTATGTTGCAGGTGTTTATGCGGCAATCAATTACCATCAGGCCATGGACGTATATAAGGGGGGCATCCAGGGGGTCCGGACCCCTCCCCCATTGAGGTCTGGATTGACGTAAGGGTTCAATCGGTTATGGGCGACATAATTAAGGGGTCGACAAGGTTGGTGGGTAGCAAATTAAAATTTTTGGTTATATTCCACTTTTAGACTAACCCCGATTTTGCACTTGCCTGTCACGGGGGGGGGGGGGGTCAACTCGTACATGTCCGGAATTTTGCAAGGGGGACCCCCCTTGTTACACTTAACGCTCTTGTACGTCTAAGAAGAAATATCTGAGTAAACTAGTACTTAGTGAACTAAACTACTTTCCTCTTAATGCTACGGCTATCACTTTCCCAAGTTGTAAAGATATCTGTACGGGAGCACCTCCTAAGCTAAGTCACTTAGCAACTTAGTCGGCAACATCTAAGAAGTTCCAAGTAAATTAACTTAAGAACAGTCATAACTTGATTCATTGCTTCGTTCTGTTCCTAACGTCGTTTGCGCAACTTTTGCCGTCTTTTCTGAGAGTTTTATGATTTTTATTGGCTTTGCTAGCCCTTAGGAGCCGTTTAGGTGCACGCTGTCTTTTGTACTCTGGAACTTTGGCAGAGAGTTTGCGGAAAAACGATAATTCTAATTGGTACTGCATTACGTATAGACCGTACTGGTCTATTATTACTTTGCTATATGACATAAACCTTCTTATGCGAGTAATAATCTGGTTATGGCAAAGATCAATTAATTTTATGGCTGATACATTTTTACTTGGTGATTGGTGGTTGACTAATAGAGAATGGCTCTCGAAAATATAAACATGTGCGAGACCAGAACGGCCGCTGATGCGTTGCCAGCCTTTTAAATAATAATACCGTCTTCTCTTGAAGGTATTTTTTCACGATAGACGGATCACCTGATGATAAGCCATTGCCGCTGCCCATAAACACCTTCAACACCAATAGAGTCACAAGTGCGCTGCCAACCTTTAACCCTCATCCAGTTGGGCCACCGGTACCTTCACTCATTCGACGAAACACAGCGCTGGCACTGCTTCAAGCTGGTCTTCTGTGAGGCCTTGGTATCACTCGATCGAGCGGGCCCATTCATGCCGAAGTCAGATCCCTAAGTCATAGCACAGTTTTCTGAAAGTATTTAAGCATTTACTAAGTGGTTTTTTTCTCTTGACTCCACCCCACAGTGGCATCCGTTTACGTTACGCGATATCTATCAAACAAAACAAGGATAGAAAGACATTGTCAAACAGATGACTGCGTCTATTGTGTAACTTGTAAAGGGTATTAAATGTGTTATTAAGATGGCGGAGCTGCGCGCGCGCCGGAGGAACAATTAACGCTGTTCGCGCGTACAGTCAACTTATTTAGCTTTGATTGAAATCTGTTCTCGTAATCATAGATTGAGTGGCGCGGAGTTAACAAGGCGTGAGCGTTTTCTATTACTGACCACCAGATGATACTAACCATCAGGTGATCGCATGAAAAATAATACTTACTTTGACGTTTCTGGTATACTTTTTTTTATGTGATAAGTGGCAGTCGAGTAGATGGATCACCTGAAGCGATTGCCGCTGCTCATAGACACCTGCACCACCAGTAGAGTCACAAGTAATATTTTGTAACGATAGAGACATTAAAAATGAAATGTTAGCGCTATTGCTGTCTCGTATTATCCTGCCCAAAAAGAGGAGAAGGAGATCAATGTGTGAGTGTAAATAACATTATAATAGGCCTTTGCATCTTAGCAGATGATTTAAGTAGCATTTTAAGTAGGGACACCACACCTACGCTCGTGGCTGTACAGACCAATTCGCGATTGTATGTTTCGTCCGCATTTGCGGCAAGCGGAACGAGTGTCGACGGATCCAGCATGACGTCTAGCACGCTTTGATGCCAGTAAGTTTTGCGCTAAAAGACCAGCCGGCAGCCCGTCGAGAGATGGAAGGACTGTGTGAAACGGGACATGAATGCTTTCGGCATCCCGGTGAATAAGTGGGAGGATCTTGCTGCTGAGCGCCTCAGCTGGAGGAAGATAGTCTCCGAAGGCATAGCCCAACACGACAAAGCCTGGTTTGAATAACATTATTGATTCAAATAAAAGAAAGAAAACGGGCATGCTCACAGTTAACCAAATTACCGGCACTATACAGGGGAAAATAGGATTTTTTTTTCTCTACTATTACTATACTATTCTTCTGCTATCTCTACGCTAACACCATGCTACTTCAATGTTTGTAAGTATACTGTAGTAATGCTTACTGTTATGGTACTTAATTTCAGTCGTGTAATATGTGTCTGTACTCTTTACGTGCACAAATAAATCCTTTTCTTTTTTTCTAGAAATAGATCGTCATATTAAATTGATTGTGATTTTGATTTTTTTTTCCGTCAATTTTTATAAGGGCGTTTTTCTTGCACCACACATAATATACAGCCAGCGCAGCACATGCAACAAACAGATGCACCCGATTTGGGTCAAAGTTTAACTCGAACGGCTCAGTCGGGCTGCACTCCTATTTGCTTCGGCTACATTTAATCTAGTTTCGTTCCCCGCCATTCGTTTCAATTTTAATAAACCAGGTTTCATTTCAGTTTGTTTGCTTACTTTGTTTACGTGCTATTTTCTTGGGCTTTTTGGCGTTTCGGTATGCATGGAAGCGGACCAGCCGTACCACTATTTTCCGCGAGAGTGCCACGCTTTGGCATGAATGAGCCGGCTTGACCGGAGTGATATCACGGCCTAACAGAAGACTAGCGTGATGCAGCGCCTGCGCTCTGTTTCGTCGAGTGATTGAGGGTACCAGAGGCACAATTGGGGAGAGGGGGTTATAGGTTCTCAGCGCACTAGTGACTCTACTGGTGTTGCAGGTGTCTATGAGCGGCGGTATTTGCTTACCATCAGGTGATCCGTCTGCTCGTCTGCTACTCCAAAATATACTGACATAACGTAAACTATTGCTCTGTTTCTTTCAAATGCATCATAATGAAAGAGACAAAGCGATAGTTTTCGATACCGAGAACGTTTTTCAAACTCATGGTAGTGCTACCGCTAACAAACTATACTTGTTTTGCAGTGGTTCATAAAAGATGGTCTATCCTCTTAATCTCCTCCTCCTCCTCTTAATTGGACAATTTTCTCCTATGTATATCTTTCTAAAATACTTTCCTTCTTTCACCACCATACCAGCTCACATCCTAAAAGAAATTAAAATTTAAAGGAAGTTTCTTATCAACTTTTATGCAGGCATATAGCCTTTCTTCTCTATCCCTTCCCTTTCCCATCCCTTTAACCACGTCTTCTACCAACCAATCTAAGTATTATTTGTTCCAACGAATTTTGAAAATTTGTCGAAAATTATTTCGACTTCTCATACAAAATGAACAAATTGACTAACTTTGTACGAACATTTTTTTTATTAAACTATAGGCCAACGCTTGACCACACTTCGCACCTGATGGAAAGTGATGATGAGGTCTAGGATGACACGCGTTTGCCTAAAAGATGCCTGCTCACTCTTGCCTTAAAGATGTCCAGATTATAGTGGTAGGGAAAAACAGACCTCGACAGGGAGTTCCACTCCTTTACGGAAATTCCAAAAGTTCAGAATGATTGGTAGAACTAGTGGTTAAGGGATGTAAATGTTCACAGATGCACCTTGTATTACGAAGAGCTCACAACACATCGTGGCTCAAACTACGTATTTTCTCAAAGCGCCATATTCCTAGATGTAGGTCCATAAGTGGTTCCATTACCAACAATAGCCAGATCTGCTCCTTCTGACTGCTCAATTGATGCTGGGAATTGGCTTATATTTATTTACAATGTTGGATCTGCTCGCTTGGAACATTTGGCAGAGCCGCGAGATGCTGCTGCTGATATGGAGCCTAGGGTTGCCAGTAGTAAAGAGCCGGACAATCTTACTATTTGTCCGGACATTAAGATAAAAAGGCTAAATTGACTTAGTTTCTCAAAAAGGACCCGACCTACAAGTGGCATAGTGTGGGTTGGATGCTTTTAATGAAACTACGTCGAATTTTGGTATACTAACGTTTTTTTTTACAATTCAGGAAGGGAATAACATATCCATTGGATTGAGAGGAAGGGAGTTAGAGAGTTAAATTTCGTTTATTCATGCTATACAGCACAGTCATATTGGCTAGAGTCTAGCTAGTATTTTGTTGAGTGTCTAGCCGCTAGACACTCAACAAATAACACCGACTATGTCCGGCTTCATCCGACAACCCTGCGAGAGTCGATAAATTACAAATAGGACGTAGTATTGAGGATGATTCACTATGAGATCAAAGGTAATAGTATAATATTCGATATGTGCTGCAAAATCTTTTCATATCAATTGGAAATGATGATTCGAAGTTTTATTATAAAAGGAAATATTAAGACGTTTCCGTTATTATCTCACAAGAAAATCATTGTAATATTACGGTATTTTGGTAAAGATTTACATATCGATACGATCACTTTCATGTTCAAACCTTAGAATAACGCGACGTATGTCTTTCGGTTTCAAACAATGAGACAACATTACATTTTAATATTTTTGCAACCCCTCGTTGATATTATCCATAAGCTGTGAATCCTAATGATGGCAACACATACACCATAAATGTGTTGCCCACTGCCTACTCGTCTAAAACATTTTTTCATTAGCCTAAACTGTCCCACTGCTGGGCAAAGGCCTCTCCCAAACTCCTCCATTGATTTCTGTCAGTAGCCAGCGTTTGTCAATCCTGTTTGTCGAAATGGTCACGCCATCTTTTTCTAGGACTGCCTCTCAACCGTCGCCTATTTGGCTTGGCTTGTAATGTACGGTTTTAGTCCACTTCTCAACTATTATTAGTCTGCCACCTATCACATAAAAACAAAATATTATGATTGCCATACCTAACTAGAGATGATTTTAAATACGAAGGGTTAACTCAATTCTCTCTTTTAAACTCTACAACTGATTGCAAATATTATTTTTGCCGCTAAAGAATTTCGCAAAAGGGACGCCATTCCTATTGACATGAATTATGATTCGGAACGTTATGTCGATGGACCAAATCAAATATAACAATAGTTTGGCGAGGGTGCGTACTTGTGTGTAGAATTTGATACACAAATGTCAGTAAAAAGGGGCTCGGAATACAATAGAATAGAATAGAAAAATATAAATACTCGCACACTTCCTATAATTCAATTAAACTAGCCATTTATTATTTCATTGTTTGTGGTGCACTTTGGCTGTCATTTTTTATTGTGGTGTAATTTCTTCTCCACAATATCTGATGGCGAATTAAAGAAATTCATAAAACATCTAATACAATAGGTAACCTGATTCCATACTGGTGGATCCTGGTGGTTTAAGTTCCGTGATAAAGTCCTTGAGTGGAGACCGAGACTCAGTAAGCGTAGTGTTGGACGCCCTACGACAAGATGGGATGATGACATTCGAAGGCTGGCTGGTGTGGGCTGGATGAGAGTGACGAAAATCGGAAGTGGTGGCGTGCATTAGGGGAGACCTATGTCCAGCAGTGGATGAATGTGGATTGCTGAAGATGATGATAATGATCTCGGGGTCTTGACTGCGCTGCCGTGTTACGCACAACTCTGCTATCTCAAAAAACATAGTTTTTGAGAAAAATGGCTTTGAAGTTTTAAACAAACATTTACTTGTAGCGTATTAAGGAAACATGCTATATAATTGAAACTGACAGATTAGGTGTGTAAATGCTTCTAGAACATATTGACATATAATTTTTTTTTTATATCTATAAAACTTAATTTTTAAATTGAGATAAACGAGTTTCGCATAACCAGAACTTCATACAAATGTGGTTACGCGTCGTGTGATAACTTAAGTTAGAAGAGTTGGGTGCAACCAAAACACACGATGCAGGGAAAGCCTATCTATGTTATCTACTTAGTTGTATTAGATGCGTTTGACTAAAAGGCCCTGTTTTCTGACTAGTGGTTAACCAATTGTCAAAAAACCTTAACAAATTGTTAAATATCGCTGAATTGTATTTTTGACCAATAGTTAGCTGAACCAATAAAGCGATTGCTAATCAACGAAAGAGGCCCTGGCGAACCACCCACCAACCCGCACTGGTCCAGCGTGGTGGGTTATGGTATAATCCTCCTAATGAAGAAGACAATATTGCCTCGGCCCCAGTTCCCGGCAGCCCTGCTATTCTGGTTTTGTTAACGACAGCAGACAGGCAGGGGGTGCTAAGAATCTCCGGGATAAGGAAGGCCGCCATACCACACTGACCGAAGAACTCGACCAAGTGGTGAAAATCCTTCGGGACGAGGGTGCAAAATTCTGTGGGTTGCGACGTACGGGCAAGCGGTCTAAACTTTCGAAAGAGACTCTGGGCCTAATGGACAAGAGGCGGAACGATCCATCAGTCACTTCGGCAGAACAACGGGCTCTGAATAAGTCCATCTCCAAGCTGTTAAGACGTGACCTCCGAAGCTTCAATGCACTCTCAATACAGAGAGCAATTGAGCAGAACCAGGGGCCCAAAGTCTTCGTACAACAGCTTGGAAGAGCCACCTGTCGAAGTTGACCATAACAAATGGAGAAGTCACCACGTCAAAGCCAGAGATTCTTTCGGAAGTTTACACCTTCTATAGCCAGTTATAAAGTCAAAGCCCCGGGAGAAGACGGAGTCACAACCAAGCTTCTGAAAGCCGGTGCTGGAGGAACTTTTCTCCGGAAGAACTCTTAGGGCGTGGCAGCGGAGCTTGGTCGTATTGTTCTTCAAGAAAGGCGATAAACCTTACTGAAGAACTATCGACCAATTTCACTCTTATGTCACGTCTATAAGTTGTTCTCAAGAGTCATTTCGAATCACCTTACACGAAGACTTGACGAAGCTTAACCTGCAGAGCAGACCGGGTTCCGACGGAGTTATAGCATCATATACCATATTCACACAGTGAGACAGGTTATACAGATGACCAAAGAATATAACCAGCCCCTGTGCATGGCGTTTGTGGACTAAGAAAAAGCTTTGACTCCGTCGAGAACTTCTCGAGGCCTTACAGAGGTGCAAAGTCGATTGGCGATATATCGAGGTGTTAAGGTGTCTGTATGACGCCGCTAATATGTCCTTAGTAATCCAAAATGGCCAAACCGAGCCTGTCCTGCTGCGACGTGGTGTGAGACAAGGAGATGTTATATCTCCGAACTCTTCTCCGCTGCGCTGCAGGACATGTTCGAAAACGCTTAACTGGAAAGAGCGCGAAATCAATATTAATGGCGATGTCACACCTGCGATTCGCAGACCACATCGTCATCTTGGCAGAAACCTTACATGACCTACAGGAGATGGTGAGCAGCCTGGCTGAATCTTCCAAACACATCGGTCTTCGGATGAACTTGGATAAAACCAAGGTCATGTTCAACGAGCTCGTTGATCCGGGACTGGTCACAGTTAATGGAGTACCTCTCGAAGTTGTCCAGGAATATGTCTGTCTAGGACAAACGCTCCAATTAGGCAGAAACAACTTCGAGAGAGAAGCTAATAGAAGAATTCACCTAGGCTGGGCAGCATTTGGTAGGCTTCGTCAAGTCTTCTCATCGCCCATCCCTCAAAGTCTTAAGTCGAAAGTCTTCAACTAGTGCGTCCTCCTGGTCATGACTTTCGATGCCGAGACGTGGACACTCACGGCTGGAGTAGTCCACTTGTTAAAGTCGCTCAAAGAGCTATGAAAAGGGCTATTCTCAGAGTATCTCTGAAGGACCGCATCAGAAATGATGTAATCCGACAGAAAACCAGAGTCCAGAGTCACAGACATAGCCCACCGAATTAGCAAACTGAAGTGGCAATAGGCTGGTCACATTAGCCGCAGAATTGACAACCATTGGAGCCGTAAAGTCCTTGAGTGGAGATCGCGACTCGGTGAGCCAAGTGTTGGACGCCCTGCGACAAAATGGGATGATGACATTGGAAGGCTGGCTGGTGTGGGCTGGATGAGAATGGCCGAAAATCTGGAGCAATGACGTGTATTAGGTGAGACCTATGTCCAGCAGTAGACGAGTGTGGGTTGCTGATGATGAATGACATGAATTGTAAAGAAATAAATGGCCGCAAGGTGCACGCCGCCCACTGTTCCGCGCGCATCGAGTGGACCACGCGTAACTATTTCAACTTCAAGTTAACAGATTTAGATTAAGTAGCAGAATTTATTGGTATATGATGCCTATCTCTGTTAACTTAAAATTGAATGAGTTAGGCATGGCTGCAACGATAAAAAATTAAGTTAAACGAATTTGTCATATGAGTTTCTGGCTCATTGATACATTTTTTTTTAAACTGTCTTTAGTGCCATATAGATCACACTTTTTAAGAGTATTTCGCACTGGTTACGCGTAACTCGTATAATTTAAAATAGCATACTTGTGCGTAACAGGGCAGTGCGTTGCCCTGGTCGAGCGAAAAGTATGTGTTCGATTTTTTCGAACATAGCTCTGGTTTGTGATCACCAATCCGCATTAGGCAAGCGTGGTGGTTAAACCTAATCCTATCATAGTAGTGACTGGATTTCTATGATGGATCCTATCCTTTTTCCTGCAGTGGGACAATATATAAGGGCTAATACTTCACTGTACATTGTCGATTCTTATTACCTAAGAAGCTACATGAGTCACAGTGTTCTTTATGTGGCTGATTTATGTATTTTTGTGACATCTTGTTATTTAAAACTTGACTGTATAATTTTAATAGTGCAATTCATATCTTAGTTGGTATTTAGGTACTTGTGTCGATAGTTAAGTGCATTATTATTAGCCGTGTTGTATTTTCCTTTTAGTAATTGGTGGCATACATAATATCCTAGTGTAATACGAGTATAGTTAGTGAATCTACATAGTACTCTTTATGCGAAGTGGTTTTAGCACCGGTTGAGACGCAAGGATCGCGCATTCGATAATTTTTTATCGATGAATCAGATATTCAGATTATTAGGTCTGGGCGTTGATGGTTCCTTCGTTGTTTCTGTACCACATGGGAAAACCTTAGTTTAGAACCAGGATAATGATGTAATGTGGTTTTAAGTTATACATTTATTTACCTAATTAAAAAAAAAATTAGCCTTTATGTACAGACAGCCACTGCACACATCAGGTTACCACAATCTTTTCCATTTCCTCAATTGATATTGAACCAAACGCGTTTGACATAAAGGTGAGAATGGAATGAGGAAATTTGACAGTTTTGTATGTGTGGCTGTACGTAACTATATGTAAGGGTAAGGGTCATTATTTTTACTCAAGTTACAATTTTATTATGGTTTGATTAACGTCTCTGAGGACGGCAGTTACTCCCTTCTTAATCTTAACGCCTCTACCACAAAATAATTACACACAGAAAGCCCACTAAGAGTTGAAACGTGTCATGCACTCACGCCTTTTCGACCAGAGTAATCCTAGCCTATGACATAAGATTGTCGAAATGTCGAGGTCTGTGGCCGTGCGCTTATGTACTCATGCCGGGCAACAACCCTAGCATACCTATGTCAACGAACTCTTCTAAATTCAAAATCAGGCTGTCTACCTTCTGTGTGTAATTATTTTGTGCCTCTACTACCTACTTTTAATTAAAATCATTAGTATCCTTAGTCTCTCATTTTAGGGGAGGTTGGATACTACTTTTGTCATCTGTTTGAAGCTAAGCTGGCCATAGCAAATCAAAGTAAGCAATCTATCTCAATAACTTAGAAGCCAATGACCTTACTATACTTTCCTGAGGGTTCGGAAGAATGTGCGCGTGAGGCGGCAACTTATCCAGGACTTATTGACAATTGTGTCTCTTTTATATTTACCCTATTCCTTGAGCGTTAAGGCTTGTTTTTGTTAAGTTTTATTATTTGACAAGTCTGTTAATGGTTGAATTTGTTGAATGTTTTATGTGTGACTTGTAATATTAGTTTTGAGAATTTTATCTTTTAAATTATATGATGAAGCGAGAACATTGAAATTTGGTAATTGTATTTCCGACATAAAGTTAGTTGTGCCTACTTGTAAATACAATCCCATTAAAAACAATAGGTACCTACTTTTCAAAAAAACAAATCTCGCAACTCAGATGTTCTACTGTAAAAAGTGGTGAGATCCATGAATTACCAAGTCGGTTTTTAATTCAAAGTTTTACAGAAATATAAAGACTCCCCGACTCTCCCGCTCCCCGAAGTTATAGGGGGTTGAAAATGGCCTGAACTAAGCAAGAAAAGGATGGTCTTGTTATCTATTATGTGGGCCTTAGGATTAAAACTACTAAATTTTACCGCGTATTAAACGCAAAGACGGTGGCAGACAGTGACATTTTTCATTAATAAATGATGACATAAATAAGTAATTTATATGACAATAGATAAAGTACCTACTCCTTCTTTAAAGGCCGGCAACGCATCAGCGACCTCTCTGATCTCGCAGATGTTCATGGGCAGCGGTGATTACTTACCAGCAGGTGACCCGCTTGCTCGTTTGCCGCCTCTAGTATAAAAAAAAACCTATTTCAAAATGATTTATAGGGAAGTAGTAACTAATAAAACTAGCCAAATACTCATGACACCATGTGACACACAAGTCTTTGTATTTCGTATAGTAATAATTTCTGGCACATAACCACGGAATCGTTTTACGATTTCCTTAACATATTCAGCTATTAACATCTCGTTGTTTTAGATTTACGACCGCACGTGATCCGATTGTTACCTAGCTGATTCTAGTCTCCCTTGCAGATGACATGACGGCGATGTGATGACTCAGGCGCGAGAACCTCTCAGCATCATGGACGGCAACCCACCCACCTGCGACTTCTCCACGAAGACCAAGCGAGGCGTCTACCTCTCCAAAAGCCTTGCCTTCGTCATCCTCGTGATCTTCGCCTTGGCTCTAGTCGCCACCGCCTTCATAGTTTACAACTTCGCAGCTTGCCCCAGAACTGACACTTTAGCCAACGTCACTAAATATGAACTGACGCATTGTGACCAATCGAAACTGCTTGTGATACCTTTAAGTACTGAAAATAGCAAAAGTGTTATCCCTCTAGAAACAACGACAGCGATTCCTACGGAAGAGCCCGAGGTGACCATCACTGACGTTCGACTGCCTACTAATATAAAGCCTGATCGTTATTACCTCAAATTGACTCCGTATATATACGAAGGGAACTTTACTTTTGATGGTGAAATAAGTGTAGTGTTGACTGTGAAAAATGACACTCAGTTAGTGACGTTTCATGGGGTTGAGCTGACGTTTGAGCGTATTGAGTTGTTTGAGAAGGCGGATGGGAGGGCCATTAAGATCGTGAGGAGGACAGAGGACGTTCCGAGGCAATTCCACGTGCTGATGCTGGATGAGACGCTGAAGGCAGGCCGGCAGTACGTCTTGAATATAACGTACACTGGCATCTTGAATGATAACCTCCATGGATTCTACAGGAGTTCCTATGAAGATCGCAACGTGACCAAGTAAGTATATTTTTTTATAAATATTCTGACACACACTCCACAAGTGATTAAGCCTACTACCATCATAGTAGTGATGACTTGATTTCAATGATGGAGGCCTTTGTCCTGCTCCATTGTAATAGTAGTAGTATCTCAGCCGTGTCCTTATTTAGTATAACCTATACGTGTTTTACGAGCAGACGGGTCTACTGATGGTAAACGATTGCTGCCGCCTATAGATACCCATGACCGCAGTGGAGCCACAAGTGCGTTACCAACCTTCTAGGGTCGCAAAACCCGCGATAGGCGCTGCTACTCAGAATTTGTGAAGACTTTTAGGATTCACTTCAGTTGTACTAGCCAATTAATGCCGAAGCGTGGCTGTCCCTCAAAAATGATATCGACAAGTTAAAATAATAGCAGGAAGATTAGATTAAATCACATGATTAAAGTATTGCAAAGTTATTTGAGGCACAAATCACAATAGATCATTATTGATATTCCGCGGGAGGTCGCCAGTAGCGGAACGTCTCCGTACTACGATGGACCGGCGCGGGCGCCGCATACAAAGTACTAGTTTAATACAAAAACGACTGTAGCAAGGATATTATGCTACAGTTATAAGTTGCCGAACAATGTAATTGCGTTTAATGTAGTTTGTTTTGGTAATCAAAACAGAATTACTTAACATGCGCATATTGGTGTAATGGTTTAAGTATCGGACCGTGATCTCGGGGTCCTGGGTTGGATTCCCGGGACGAACAAAAAGTATGTTTCGAATTTTCCGAACATTTTGTTGTCAACCGAGTTTGTCACCAATCCGCATTAGGCAAGCGTGGTGATTAAGCCTAATCCCATCATAGTAGAGATGACTTGATTTCTATGATGGATGCCTTTCTTCTCCTCTCCTCTCCTCTCCTCGCTCCTCGTTCCTGCCCCGAACCATTTGTTTTCTCCTTCTTACAATCCTGGGTCTTTTTAGGCGGGGCGTGAAACGGCATCTCAGCAGGCCTTCAGGGTGGAAGTGACAGACTCAATGGACACTTTGTCTGTTCTTTTGTGCCCGTCTATCTCATATTTGGGTATTTCTCATTTTCTGGAAAGAGTCACTTCCATGGAGGGCAATTTTTTCTGTACTTAATTGATGATGCATTTGAATAAATTTGGTATCAGCGGATGACCGCTGATACCAAATTTATTTCCCATGAGGGAAAAGAGAACTCGCCGAGCTCGCAATATTTTGAAATTCGTAATTATGAGGATTGAAAGAAAGTTGCCCTCCATGGAAGTGACCTTTTCTTTAAAAAAATGAGAATTACCCATTTGGATCTCACAGTCGCTTACCTTGTCCTCAATAAAAAAAAATATCATAGATAAACTAGCCCAAAAATATTTGGTTCTCTGTACAGATGGATAGCAGTGACACAGTTCCAAGCGACGGACGCCCGGCGCGCGTTCCCGTGCTGGGACGAGCCGGCGCTCAAGGCCCGGTTTACCATCAGCATCGCGCGGCCCTCCAACATGAGCTCAGTATCCAACATGAACAACGTGGGACGAGAACCGCAGTAAGTTGGTTTTCTTTATACCTCTACATCCAAGCTTGCTTCTATCATTAGATGACCAAAAGCAATAGAAGAGCTACAATATAATATATTTTAGCTCCTGATATGCACAATCTTATTCTGAAAGCGTTTGAAAAAATGATTCCAACAGCTACATACAGGGTGTATCTGTGAACATTTACATCCCTTTAACCACGTGTTCTATCAACCATTCTGAACAACATTTGTTCAACAACTTATCCAAATTCTTCAAAAAAATTTTCGACTCCCCATACAAAATGACCAAGTCACGTGACCGACTTTGTATGGAAAGATGAAAATTTTTATGCGAATTTTCAAAAGTCATAGAACAAATGTTATTCAGAATGGTCAGTAGAACACGTGGTTAAAGGGATGCAAATTTTCACAGATACATCCTGTATAAACGGAACTAAACGCGAGCATATGCTTGAGTTGCGCATCTTTGTTTATATCAAATACCTATTTATATAATGCAACGCAAAAGTTTAAAAACATATGAATCCAACAGCGTTGTCATTAGTAGCCGATAGATATTTTCACTTCTAATGTGTGAAAATGCCGTCACTACATTTAATGTAAGACCCTAGTCTGTAATAGTCTTTAGTTCCGAAAATGCAAATAACACTATAACTCAATTTAATTTGTAGAACAGCCACTCGGTCTTTGATCGAAAATTAAATTAAATCAAATCAAATAATTTATTCATAATAAACAAGGTTGTACCTACATAAAATTTAAAATGATGAAATACATACAAATAATGTTCTTAGACCTACTTAGCCGTATATAAAGACAGATGATATTTTTTTTACAATTAGAGGTAATTACTTCAAAAGTATTTTGTTTTCAACAGTGCCACACTACCAAACTACACCTGGGACCACTACGCAGAGTCCCTCCCAATGTCCACCTACCTGGTCGCATTCGCGGTCACCGACTTCGGCAGCATGAGCGATCAGAACTTCACCGTCTGGGCACGGAAGGAGGCCCTGACCTCCGCAGCTTATGCCCTCGATATAGGCCCGAAGATCCTCAGGTTCCTGGAGGAGTATTACAAGATCAAGTTCCCATTGCCGAAGATTGATATGATAGCGCTGCCGGACTTCAAAGCTGGTGCTATGGAGAATTGGGGGTTACTCACGTTTAGGTAAGGAATGATGGTGAATCGAAATTATACAGCGTGCTTTTTAACCATCTTTTTTTTTATGAGATAGGGGGCAGACGAACAGACGGATCACCTGATGGTAAGTGATTACCGCCGCCCATGGACACCCGCAACACCAGAGGAGTCGCAAATGCGTTGCCGACCTTTTACCTTTTAAGAAGGAATACGCTCGCTTTTTGAAGGTTTGTAGGTATCTTACTCACTTCTCGAAGGCATTATACTTGTTGAGCCTGGACTGTATTCTGGTGATGCCATTAAAAAGGGCTGATACCTATCAGCAAATCAGAAATAGGTATATTTTGCAGGACATGTTCATAAGGCAGAACAAAATCATAAAGAAAAAAAAAACAATTAGGTATAGATCAAAAGTAGTAAAAATTAACAAGAGGTTTAAAAGGAGACTGTTCCAGTGTTCGATCCTCAACAATGCTGATGAAAACAAACAATGTTTCCCAGTTTTTAAGAATCCCACCATAAAACAAACTTTATAAATACCATCGCTCACTCGGTGTTCTGAAACAAAGATGATTTATTCAAAACTTCACATGATTTTTAAGACTATTTATTGATCAAAAATGACCAAAACCTACAAAATTCTACTTAGTAACATAATATTTTGTCCAATATGTCGCCCTCGACATATCGGATCGGTTAACTGTCCCGAAGGCGAGACCGCAGCAAATTGATTGCGGCCATAGAAACTCTCATCAATCGAGATCGGGAGTATTCGAGTTCGATTTTATTAGGAGAGTCCAACCATTGATATTTTTAGTCTTTGCCAATTTGTATGTCCGCTAGCAACATAGAGTACCCCTATCTTAAATCCCTCTCTAAGCAAAGCGAAAAAACCCTTACCATTTCTTCTTAGCCGATAGATATTTTCACTTCTAATGTGTGAAAATGCCGTCACTACATTTAATGTAAGACCCTAGTCTGTAATAGTCTTTAGTTCCGAAAATGCAAATAACACTATAACTCAATTTAATTTGTAGAACAGCCACTCGGTCATTTGCATCGAATATTAAATTAAATTAAATCAAATAATTTATTCATAATAAACAAGGTTGTACCTACATAAAATTTTACATGATCAAATACATACAAATAATGTTCTTAGACCTACTTAGCCGTATATAAAGACAGATGATATTTTTTTACAATTAGAGGTAATTACTTCAAAAGTATTTTGTTTTCAACAGTGCCACACTACCAAACTACACCTGGGACCACTACGCAGAGTCCCTCCCAATGTCCACCTACCTGGTCGCATTCGCGGTCACCGACTTCGGCAGCATGAGCGATCAGAACTTCACCGTCTGGGCACGGAAGGAGGCCCTGACCTCCGCAGCTTATGCCCTCGATATAGGCCCGAAGATCCTCAGGTTCCTGGAGGAGTATTACAAGATCAAGTTCCCACTGCCGAAGATTGATATGATAGCGCTGCCGGACTTCAAAGCTGGTGCTATGGAGAATGGGGGCTTACTCACGTTTAGGTAAGGAATGATGGTGAATCGAAATTATACAGCGTGCTTTTTAACCATCTTTTTTTATGAGATAGGGGGCAGGACGAACAGACGGATCACCTGATGGTACGTGATTACCGCCGCCGCATGACACCCGCAACACCAGAGGAGTCGCAAATGCGCTGCCGACCTTTTTTTACCTTTTAAGAAGGAATACGCTCGCTTTTTGAAGGTTTGTAGGTCTTATTCACTTCTCGAAAGCATTATACTTGTTGAGCCTGGACTGTATTCTGGTGATGCCATTAAAAAGGACTGATACCTATCAGCAAATCAGAAATAGGTATATTTTGCAGGACATGTTCATAAGGCAGAACAAAATCATAGGAGAAAAAAAAACCAATTAGGTATAGATCAAAAGTAGTAAAAAAATAACAATGGGTTTAAAAGAAGACTGTTCAAGTGTTCGATTCTCAACAATACTGATGAAAACAAACAATGTTTCCCAATTTTTAAGAATCCCACCATAAAACAAACTTTATAAATACCATCGCTCACTCGGTGTTCTGAAACAAAGAGATTATTCAAAACTTCACATGATTTTTAAGACTTTTATTGATCAAAATGACCAAAACCTACAAAATCTACTAGTAACATAATATTTTGTCCAATATGTCGCCCTCGACATATCGGATCGGTTAACTGTCCCGAAGGCGAGACCGCAGCAAATTGATTGCGGCCATAGAAACTCTCATCAATCGAGATCGGGAGTATTCGAGTTCGATTTTATTAGGAGAGTCCAACCATTGATATTTTTAGTCTTTGCCAATTTGTATGTCCGCTAGCAACATAGAGTACCCCTATCTTAAATCCCTCTCTAAGCAAAGCGAAAAAACCCTTACCATTTCTTCTTAGCCGTACCACAGAGGATATACTCTGTGGTCGCACACTCTTGCCAGTGTGGTCGTGATCATCATTGTGTATTTATTGACACGTGGCTGTGCTATCAATAAACTATCGGTATTATTTATTTTTTCTTTTAGTATTTAGTCTATCGATAGTGAGCTATTGTTATCCAACACTGTGGGAGAGCCACGCTTCGGCATGAATGGGCCGGCTCGACCGGAGTGATACCACTGCCTCACAGAAAACCGGCGTGAAGCAGCCCCTGTGCTGTGTTTCGCCGAGTGAGTGAGGGTACCGGAGGCCCACCCGGGGGGAAGGGGATAAAAGGTTGGCAGCGCACTTGTAACTCACTGGTGTTGCAGGTGTCCATGAGCGGCGGCAATTGCTGACCATCAGGTGATCCGCCTGCTCGTCTGCTACCTATTACAAAAAAAAAAACTATATTACTCTGTCCCTATCTTGAGTCTTTCCAAAACTTTTGTAAGATGCAGTTGTTTAGAACTTTGATTGATGAGTTGATTGTGCGCTTACTTAATGTTCCTTTGCAAAGTAGTAATATAGAAGTCTCTTTAATCAAGATAAAGTCAAAGAAGTACTTGCACTGTTAATTATTGTGGGTGCCGTTAACAATAGTGTTGTCAAAATGCAAGAGATAGCTTGCAAGAATAAATTTAGTCAACTTTGGTTCCAAGATTGCTTCAACAACTACGGAATAATTGTTAAGGTCTAGCAGCCTAAGTGCCATAATAAACATTATGTACTTACTTGAAGATGCATTCTGTCCTATTTTTTTTTCAAATTATCGTTACGTTAATTTATCAATACTGGTACTTTTGGGGTGTTTTAGGAAAATGCAGTCTTGTTGGTCTACAGGACAGCAAGACTAATTTTATACAACATAATAATAATCACTTCCATCATCGTATAGGACATCTATTCCTCACCATAAGCGTGACTCAATTGGATGAGATTGCGCATTTTACCCTATCGGAAATGGTCTCAACCAACTTTACTGCTGCATAGCCAAGGCCTAGGTTTTTTTAGTCTTGTAAATCAAAGACCTAGACGGCAAGACCATGTCCAAAACTGCAAGTTCAAGACCAGTTTTCGCACTACGTCACATCATTAGCACCGTGTTGGATCCATCCATCACCCCTAGGGTGACTCAATCGGACGAGATTGCGCGTTTCGCCCCACGGGAATGGTCTTACCCAATTACGCCCTCGCATGGGGTAATGTTTTTTGTGGGGATCTGTTTATTGGCCTTGTTATTGGGTGGATATAACACGCTTAGTAATGGCTCTATGGACCACTTTTATCCTACTGAGTTGCTTTCGTATATTTGCGACTCTTGGGCCAACGTTTGAATGGGGTTTGTACGTAATTTGGTTAAAATATTATAAGTTGTGGTATAGGATGTAGGATACTCAAAAATACCTGTTTCTTTTATGATAGGTGCCATATGGGCAGATAAATCATCTAGGAAGGCAGGACAACCGTAACACCAGTCGAGTCTGAAAAGGAGCGATCAAATAAATACTGCGCTTGACGGTATTCTAGACGGACGTCGGTCTGCGATCGATGACAAATTATCGAATTGCCACTAAGTAGACATACCTGATTATCGCGAGCCACGACCTGCCAAGAGTGTAAACAACTAAGTCAATCAAAAACTTACTACTTTGGCTCAGCGATCGGAAGTGGATCTTGGCCTCCGATACGAGAATTCACCGTTCCGGTCTGTTTTCCGCCATCTGTTGCATTCGTCGTATCAGGCAAGCTTTTTTCTGACCTGGTCTATCCAGCGATACCCCCCAAGAAGAAGTGCCATAAAATATAATTTTCCTTTCGCAGAGAAATAGCAATGCTATACGACAGCAGCGTATACCCGACCACGGCCAAGGCTCGCGTGGCGGCTGTGGTGGCGCATGAGATCGCTCACCAGTGGTTCGGGAACCTGGTCACGCCGGCGTGGTGGTCCGACATCTGGCTGAACGAGGGCTTTGCTAGCTACGTGGAGTATGTCGCCGTTGATGCCGTGAGTATTGAAGCCTATGCAAAATCATCATCATCTGCCTGTTCTAATCTGAGGTCGGCGCAGTATGTTTTCTTATTCAATTTGTCCCTGTCATTCGTCATCGTTTCAACCACCCGCGAGCAATATGCAAGATATAAAGGTCAAATAAGTTCTTTAAGTTTTGTTATAACATTCCACTGACTAATATCCGAATGAAAAAGTATCACAATTTCAGACTCATTGTTAAATTCTCAAAGATGTTCATGTCACATAAAGACTATGTTATTGGTATGGTCACCGTTGATGAGTGAGTTTGTCGTAAGGCGCAAACGCGTTTTCGTTTGTATCCGTTGTATTCACGTTAGAATCGACACATTTTTTTCAATTTGGAACCAAAAATGGTTACCTATTCACAGAGCCGTGAGCGCGCATCGTTAAACCCAAAAATTACGATAGTTACAGCTGGTTCCCACTTGTTGGGCGTCAGATCTGTATATTATTCGGGGGTTCCAGTGGAAGAGTTACATGAAACTACTCACTACCACTTGTTGGAAACTAATTATGATATTCGTCTTGAGACACGCACAGCCACACATCAAAGTATAAAAACTGACAAATTTCTTCGATCGAGTCTCATCATACTGTCATCATACACATTAGGTTGAATATCAATTGAGGAAATTTGACAGGCTGTAGCAACCTGATGTTTGGCTGACTGTACTTATACTTACATATTGTTTACGCAAATTACCATGATATAAAGATCACAAGTTCTTTAACACTTCACTGACTTATCTCTGAGTATCACAATTTTACACTCATTGTTATTACTCAAAGATCATCTTATATAACGACTACCTTCAACATTGTCTTGCCATGATATAATTTGAAATAACCCCAACACGAGGAAACGAAAGCTATTTCAATGGCGCGTTTCTCACCAGCTCATTATTTATACAGTGTGTTGTTAATTGATCGTCGCCTTTTTATCTTCGCGGAGAAAACGTGGGAAGCCATTGAGCGGTACAAATGTTTTTGCCAATAACAAGATTCGCCGTTTTTTTCATATACAGGGTGTATCTGTAAACATTCACTTCCCTTTAGCCACGTGTTATACTAATCATTTTGAACAGCATCAGTTCAATGACTTTTGGATATTCGCATACCTACAAATAATAAGTTTTTAAATAAATGTTTATTTGGAATGGAACCAATACAGTACAAAACAACAATAACATTAACTTAGTTAAAATAAAAAAAAAAATCGAAGACTTTTCGCAAGTTGTTGAACAAATGTTGTTCAGAATGGTTGGTAGAAGACGTGGATAAAATAATGTGAGCTTATATATAAATTAAAGATAAAAAAAATTTGATGAATTTCTGCAAGTCGTCGATAAAATGTTGGAAAACGTCGGAATGGTTGGTAGAAGACGTGGATAAAGAGATGTAAATATCTAAAGATACAAAACTATTCAGGGGTTTTAAAATTAATGGTTAAGCGGCATTATACTAAACGTGTATTATTTTCGCAGGTGGAGAAGACCTGGGAATCCATGGAGGTATTGTCTTGAACGAAGTTCAAGCGTGTTCAAGCTGGATGCCTTGACATCTTCTCATCAGATCTCCGTGGAAGTCGGCAATCCAGAGGAAATTGGAGCTATCTTTGACAAAATTTCTTACGGAAAAGGTAAACATAATTATATTTTATACTAGTCTTCTATACTCTTTATAAAGACACACATTTTATAGACACCGGCAAAACTTACACAAGCCGAAAAGGTGAAATACAAGCGCGATGTAATCCCCACCCAACGCCATCTATTGGTAGACAGATAAACTGTTCCGAAACGAAGTGAGGGCGGGCCACTAGTTATTTATAAAGAGGTAAATTCTTCAGACATCGACAAATCCTTTATACAAAGCGTAAATGCGAAACCCTAATAATGCAAGTCATTATGCAGAAATCATTGTATTTCTTAACACACTCATAATACATAATTGACTTTAAAAGTAGGTCAAATCTTCAAGAAACGAGCCTATACCTTCCTGAAGGGCCGGCAACGCATCCGCACTCCTTCTGGTGTAGCTGATGTCCATGGGCGGCGGTGTTCACTTACCATCAGGTGACCCGCTTGCTCGTTTGCCTTCCTATACTATAAAAAAAAAGGTAGGAGGCAATATCATGGAAAATAAACAAAAAGCATTTTACTTACGAAATGATAATAGCGAAAGCATACAAATAAGTTTCTATATTAACTAACTTATTTTGCCCAACAATGAAGACGAAAGTAAAGTGTGACGTCTAATAATAGAGAAACGTCTCTCAGATGTTCACAATATATGGGCAAGTATATATGAGCGGTCTGCCCTTCTTAACCTTGATCTAGTTAGTCGCCCCCACGTTTTAGCAGTTATGGAAAATTCCCAGCTTAATCGGATGCCTATACTTGGCTATTTGTGGGTATGCCATTCGGTCAGTAACTAGGGCAAGATGAATTTTCATTCGAAGAGTGGAGATTTTGAAGATGAGCATTTTAAGTTAATCAAGTGTTGATGGTTTCTAGTAGGTAAGAATTGTCGACGAAATAGATAACAGTGTGAATTATTATTTACAACATCGACATTAGGTACGTATTAGTGTAAAAAGTGGACTTACACTACCTAACTAATATGTTCTAAGCTACTATCTACCCTCTATGCTCTTTTAGAGTAACTACTTAGTTACGAGCCAGAGTTTAGGTAATTTAGTAAGAGCATGCAAAGATTGGTTTAGCATTGCCTACTTAATAATACAGGGTGTATGTATAGGTAGACATTTACCTACATCACTTCAACCACGTAATCGTTTAAACCTTCTACCAACCTCTCTGATTCGTCGAAATTTTATGTGGCTCTCCATACAGAATGAGCAAGCCACGTGACCTACTTTGTTTGAAAAGTTGAATTTTTTTATGCGATTTTCCAAAAGTCGTAGAACAATATTTTGTTGTTTAGAACGGTTGATAGAAAACATGGTTAAAGAGATACACCGTGTATAAATTGATTGGATCATCAAACAGTCAACAATGAGGAATAAAACCATCAGATCTTCGTCCTAAATTCAAAATCTTGTTACTCGCTCACTTATTTGCCAATAATATTTCACCGTTTCTGTCGTCAGGATCAGCAATCCTCCGGATGATGAACCACTTCCTCACCGACGACGTCTTCAACTCTGGCATCACGGATTACCTGAACGCTAAGAAGTATGGAGACGCAGAACAGCGCGACCTCTGGAGCGCCCTGACCAACGCCGCGCATAAGAGGGGCGCTTTGGACGCAGACGTGGCTGTCATCATGGACTCCTGGACTTTGCAGACTGGCTTCCCTGTGTTGACGATTGCGAGGAACTATGACACTGGAGTGGTGTCGTTTAGTCAGGTATGTTCTTGATTTATTTTAATTTTAAGACCATATACATCGTTAAATTTTCAATCAGCTGTTCCATACATGCGTCGTGAATATTTTTTTTGTATGGCACAGCTGATTTTCATTTTGATGATCTAACATTTAGCATTTTGGGGCTTTATGACTGGCCGGATGACGCATTTGGTAGAGACCTTGCCTCATACGCCAAAGGTCGAAGGTTCGAGCACCACCCTAGTTTGTTCAGTGTCTGGGTTTTGTATATGTATTCAAGTATTATATTTGTGATCCTCAGTTGTCTGATGTCTTAACACAAGTGCTTGAGCTACTTAGTACGGAGTTAGGTCAATGTATGAGATGAATTTATAATTTATTATATTTATTCGTGTTATTATGAGATCTTCGGGATTAAAATGACTGTAACATAACGGTGTATGAAAGGGTTACTAAAATATTGTAACTTTTTCATTGTGTCTTTTATATAAAATACCTAGAACTTACCATCAGATGCCCCATTTGGGTAATTGTTTACGGTTTGCCGCCTATAAAATAGAATATTAAAATTTTTAAACAATTTGTTGTATCTTCACAGGAGCGTTTCGTCCTCATCAACAACACATCGGACAACCAAACCTCTCCGGTTTGGTGGATCCCAGTCTCCTACACCACAGCTGCTGAGAAGGACTTCAAGTCCACCAGCCCCAAGCTGTGGCTGCGAGGGGAAAGGGCCATTGAAGTGAAGAACATATCGGTGGCGAAAAACCACTGGTTCATAGCCAATATTCAACAAACTGGTAAGTCCTTCTTACAATCCTGGGTTTTTTAGGCGGGGCGTGAAACGGGCATCTCAGCAGGCCTTCAGGGTGAAAGTGACTGGCTCAATGGACACTTTGTCTGTTTTTTGTGCCTGTCAATCTCATATTTGGAGCTCACGACCGCTTACTATCAAGCGGAGTGGGGTCAGTCTTGATTGTTCTCAATATAAAAAAAAAAGTTTAAAGGGTTTCAAACTTGATAGGAGTAGGTACAAATATTTTGGACCACTATAAATATTTTAACATTCCATCACGTTAAACCTATCCATACTAATATTATAAATGCGAAAGTAACTCTGTCTGTCTGTCTGTCTGTCTGTCTGTTACTCTTTCACGCCAAAACTACTCAACGGATTTAATTGAAATTTTGGTATACAAATAATCTAGACCCTGAGAAAAACATAGGCTACTTTTTATTGCGAAAAGGGGGTTGTAAGGGGTTGAAAGGGGGGTAAAAAGTTACTTTTCCACGCGGACGAAGTCGCGGGCGGCCGCTAGTTTTGAATAGTTTTTCATGCTCCTCTTTACGAAACAACTGTTACAAAAACAACAACTTCAGCGTGGGAGGTCCACTCTTCAGTATGAACGGAACTCTGGTCGACCGGAGTGATAACACGAAGCAGCACCTGCGCTGTATTTCGCCGAGTGAGTGAGGGTACCGGAGGCCAATGGTGGAAAAAGCAGCAGCCCAGTCGCTCTTGTTACTTCACTGGTGTTGGGGGTGACTATCGCTTACCATCAGGTTATTTGTCTGAACCGTACCACACAAAAAAACAATGTTTCAGTAAATTTCTGAAACCATCTCACAGTGCATATCTTTGATTGTTTCAATAACTTCTTTCCAGGTTTCTACCGCATCAACTACGATAGTCGAAACTGGAGGATGCTCATCGAAGTCCTCAACGACCCGAAGAGGTTCCAAGAGATCCACCCCATCAACCGAGCTCAGATTGTCGACGACGCCATGAACCTGGCGCTTTCTGGAAGAATGGACTACAGAACCGCACTTGATATTACCAGCTACCTCACCCATGAGAGGAGCTACGTCCCATGGAAGGCTGGCCTGGTCGCCCTTGGGTACATTGATACGATGCTGTCTAAGGGCGCTTATTATTTGGAGTATAAGGTTGGTTTGACTGGCCGGATGGCGCATTTGGTAGTGACCCTGCCTCATACGGCAAATGTAACCTCGACCTTGGATAAATATTCCTGTGATTTATGATACATTCATTCGTGTACTTTCTTTATTAAGGACACAATAATTAATATTACCTATTACATTACAGTTAGTCATATTATGAAGAGTTATGTATCAGCATCAATATTTTTTTTGAATCGATCAAATCAATTCGCAGTCTTGATAAAATCATGTGACTAATACACCTAATCTACAAAACAAAAATAGACCGTTTTTGGCCTAATATAAATCTGACTTTATCTTAATTTATTAGTAATTAACTCTTGAGATTGTAAGCTTTGATAATAATCTATTAAATAATTAACAATCAGATCATTAATTGCAACATTTAACCTGAACGACGCAGTAGTCTGATGAGAAGTGATTGATGTAGCGAAACCTACCTAAATGTAGGCTAAACCTACCTAAATATAGGCGAAACTTACCCAAATGTAGGCGAAACCTACCTAAATGTAGGCGAAACCTACCGACTGTAAGCGAAACCTACCTAATGTAGGGAAAAGTTGGAAATCAGCTTTAAAATACTTGCCCTTTCCACCTTGGTGGGCCTAGTCTAGGGGCTTACCCAACAAAAAGCTTTCTCTGGCATAGATTTTGTGTGGTGATATTTCCATAATTTCCATTTTCCTTCTTCCAGCGCTACGTTCTCCGTCTCTTGGACGGTGCAGTAAAGGATCTTGGCTGGGAGGTATCAGCCAACGAGAGCGTGGTCCGAGCCCAGCAGAGGGCAGACCTGCTGTCCACCGCCTGCCATCTCGAACACCTGGACTGCTTGGAGCACGCCGTCAGAATGTATACTAACTGGATGCTGACTCCCAACCCTGAAGATAATGAGTGAGTGTTTGTCACAATCATCATCATTGACTGCCTTGGTTGCGCAGCGGGTAGTGTGTGTTGTTATGGGACGGCTATACTTGGGATCTCGGGTTCGATGCGTCACAGTCTGGTCCGCGCTCGTTTGACAAATCACACTATACATAATATATCCTGCGCACGTACCGCCGCCTCGGTTGGAGGTATTATTATTATCAACATCATTAGTATAACCAGTTACTAGCTTGTTAAATTTTATCATAACTTTCTTTCTTTCGCATTAGGCACGCGTGGTGATTAAGCCTAATCCCTTTATAGTAGAGTTGACTTCATTTCTGTGATGGAGGCCTTTGCCCTGCAGTGGGACATTATAGAGGTATAGGCTGATACTTTACTTTCTTGGGGGTTGGGGGTTCAAAGTTCAAACACTTCCCCACTCCCTGGCTACGCCCAAAGAGAACATAATCACTACGCTTTAAGAGACGGGAAGTCGAATAATATGGAAAATTATAGCTTCTATGAAACTTGCACAATAACTGAATACCAACATCGCAGAAATTATAAAAATGCGGTACTACCAACATATTCACCAAAATAGGGATGTGGTACTCATATGTACACGTTTTATCGCTACGGCTATGAAACTGACTGACTTTCCCTCGTCCCCAGCATCCATGCTGACATCCGGAGTACCGTCTACTGCGTCGGCATCCAAGCGGGAGGAGCGCGGGAGTGGCGCTTCGCCTGGGAGAGGTTCAGAGTGGCCAGCGCACCCGCTGAGAGGGAACTGCTGCTGACTGTACTTGGATGTACCAGGGCGCCATACTTGCTGTACAGGTCAGTTTTACTGTGATCTTTAGCTACTACTGGGACGTGCTGAGAACAAAATTTTTTTTTTTTTACATTAATCTGACTCTGAGATAGGTAGCTCAAGCACCTGTGTTACAGATATCAGAACCAACAGTGGGATTACAAATATATACATTATGATACTTTACTTTTGTAAATACATACTTACAATACATAGAAAACACCCAGACCAATACAAACAGACTTGTTCATGCCCACAAATGGTTGTACTGTGCGGGGATCGAACCCGCAACCCTTGGCCCAGACGCAGCATTCACTACCAATGAACCAACCGGGTCGTCAAAAATTATACAGGATGTATCAATTCAATGAGCATTTACATCCCTTTAACCACGTCTTCTACATAAAATTTACATAGGCAAATTCATAAGTAGAACAGTCACGCTTCGGCATGAATGGGAAGCTCGACCGGAGTGATATTCACGGCCTCACAGAAAGCCTAATTGGGGGGAAGGGGGCAAAAGTTGGCAGCGCACTTGTGACTCTACTGGTGTTGCATGTGTATAGGTATAGCGGCAATCGCTTACCATCCGTGTGTTGTCACAGAAAAAAATATATAATGAATATTTAATTATTTTAGGGTTCCATAGGAATAGAAAAAATCGGAAGCCTTATAGATTTTTCATAATAAATCTGTTTGTCCGTATATCACATGTAACATCTGCTATAATTGTAATACCGCAATTGAACATTATAGATTAATTATTATCAATCCTAATCCTAATCCTAATATTATAAATGCAAAAGTAACTCGGTCTGTCCGTCTGTCTGTTACTCTTTCACACTAAACTACTGAACGAGTAGAACGGATTTGAATGAAATTTGGTATACCTACAGATGATCTAGACCCTGAGAAAGAGCAATTTTTTTTTTATACTAGAGGCGGCAAACGAGCAAGCGGGTCACCTGCTGGTAAGTAATCACCGCCGCCCATGAACATCTGCGAGATCAGAGAGGTCGCTGATGCGTTGCCGGCCTTTTAAGAAGGAGTACGCTCGTTTCTTGAAGGTCCCTTAGTCATAGCCGTCAGGAAATACTGCCGCAGCTAAACTATTCCACAAGACAAGACAAGATTATGCGAAAAAGAGGGTGAAAATTATTAAATAATTAAAAATGCTACCCAAAGATACTATTACACGCTGACAGAGTCGTGTTACAGCTAGTTATTTATCAAAGCCACTTTATTGCAGATATCTAGAGCTATCTCTGAGGAATGATAGTGGCATTCGGAAGCAAGATACTGTGCGAGTATTTTCGGCGGTGGCTGGTTCAGCGATCGGGCAACCCATCGCCTTCAACTTTGTCAGAGCTAATTGGCAGAGGATTAAGGACTAGTAAGTATTTGTTTAATACAGGGGCATAGTTAGACCAAAGACAGTTTCTTGTTTCTGGTTTTTATAGCATAAGAATCACCTTAGTTGGGGACCAGGACAATATACCTAATTTGATTTGTCTCAATTTATTATTTACAAGCGGCCCCAGCGAACTCCTTAACCATTTTTCTCATCTTTCAAACGGTCCCTGGGCTTTCATGAATATTTTAAGATAAAAATGAAATTAATGAATGAAAATTAGCCAAATCGATTAAGCCGTTCTCGAGTTTTAAGCCGACTAATGAACAGTAATTCATTTATTATTATCTATGTATTAATATGGGTAAATGTTTCACGAAAATACATTTTTTTTTCGTATGGACTCCAAGATATAATACCTAGCAAAGATGGGCATTGTGTCCTCTTTTCGTTGATTAAGGAAACTTTATTTTAATTAGATAGAAATCCGCCAATTTCGGTTTTCTTTTTTAGTTCTTTAAGCTGTCCTATTTACTAATCTATGTTTTTTCTCACACAGTGTTGGTTCAGTTTCTACATTGAACACCATCGTCAAAGTAGTGACTCGAAGACTAAACCAACCCCATGAGTATGAAGAGGTAAACTTTTTTATTATATTAACCCTTAACCCCATAATGGGCAGGTATAAATACAATTAATTGGATTTGAATCTTATCTCCAACACATAAGGTTCAAAATACAGTGTGTAACATCATCACTTTATTTTTCAAACACTTTATCCAGAGAATAATCTCCGGATACACAATTCCATACTGGAGAAGGGGTGGATGATACGATGACGAATGACAGGGACGAAAGATAGAGTAAAACATACTGCGCCGAACCCTGTTAATCTGAGAACAGGCAGAAGGG
Source organism: Cnaphalocrocis medinalis (assembly GCA_014851415.1). Lineage (NCBI taxonomy): Eukaryota > Metazoa > Arthropoda > Insecta > Lepidoptera > Crambidae > Cnaphalocrocis > Cnaphalocrocis medinalis. The sequence continues at coordinate 14,604,252 of CM026280.1, forward strand.
GGATCCACACTGCAAATTTATCCCGTCAGATGGCGCATCGTCGATCCGGATACTGTCAACAGTCACGGTTCCTTTTATTGAGACCCTAATATGGTACTGTGTTCACTACCTTTTTTTTAATTACCTTTTTCCAAAAGGCCCACCATAAAAAATAGTGGGAAAGAGCTATTAAAAGAAAAAAAACTGTTTTTAACTCTTCTTAAAGACCTAGCACTTTCCAATTAGAATACATATTTAAAATAAACCAAACACTCAGTATTTGCTAATTAGGTACCACTAGAAAATAAAAATTTTCGCAACAACAACAATGTTTGCCATGTCTGGATCGCCACTAGCGCCATCTATAAAAAGCTTTGCCTGTGGAACCCCATTCCATACTGAAAGCGTTTAATATAAATCAATCACGCCAGGCCATTAAAAAAGACGAAAGAATTACAAATGAACTTGCCCCACTCACGAGCTCACGTTTGCTCCACAGCTCAAGAGATTCCTATCCGAATCCTGCTCAGAACTCGGGCGCCCAGTCCTGCAGGTCCTGGAGAGCACAGCAGCCAACGTCCAGTGGATGGAGAGCAACTACCAAACCATAGTCGACTGGCTTCTAGCAGCTGACAAGAGCGAAAAGACCTGGTGACCTGGAATACCACCGTAATGATAGATTGCAGTATAATGATAGCCAAGGACGTAGGTACGGTCAGTGAACCTAGCGGTATTCCTAGTTAGGAGGTAAAATCGTTTGTCGCTGTTCGTGAGTGCATTAGCTGAACCTAAACAACAAAATAAAATAAATAAATAAAACACCAGAAAGGTCCTCGACAGTACATTTCAACTAGCGCCGGCTCTGGTGACCTTGCCGTGGGCAACTTAAGGTTACAAAAAAGCATGGCAGACTATAATTTTATAGCAAACGTGTGGATTGAGTTACCTTGTCTCGATACTTCTTGGAACAGAAGTGGCCGGAGAGGGTTTGGACCAAAAAGTACTATAGCGGTCACCGCCGGTGAAACATTATGTCATGTGCGAAATTACCTTTCAAACATAGTTATGAATTTATGACGTACATACATCTAAGACGATATTCACTTTCGAAATGTATTATGCTGTCTGCGCAATCACTGCCGCGCTCGTGCGTTAATGTGGAAGAAGCACTCAGGGTCAGAATGCTTTTTACATTAGGTTGTTATACTTACTCTAGTGACCTAACCTAATCTAGAAAGGGTTGTGATACCAGAGAACGGGTAAACAATCAAAAGCGATCAGGGTACGGGGACTTAGGCTGTTTTTCCAACAGAGCTGTGCGAGTTATTTAAGTGGCGTGCGAGGAAACAATGAAGTGATTCTATTGGTGGATTTTTTCTTCTCACACCGTTTAGCTACCTCGCACAGCTCTGGTGTAAAAGCAGCCTTATAGAAGCACCTACACCACACATACATACATGTTGAGTGACTTGGCTATATTAACACTGTAGATAGATGTAATTGTCTAGAAAACTTTAGTTATCTACAAAAATGCTTTTGATTCAAAAAACAAATTGTGTTTAGTTAAATAAAGTTAGTTTAAGTAGTACTCTGTTTTGTAAGGTTTAAAACCTAGCCTGTCATAACTTTTAGGGAAAAAAAAATGCATACAGGTCTTCTTTAATACATGACCAATCAGCAAACAGTCGAAATAGATAACCCTGTATAGAGTTGCAGAGATCGTCAAAAAATAGTTCTTTAAATTTTCGCATTGCATTATAAACTATTATTAATAAAGACGGGAACAAACGCGATGTTAATTTTAAAGCACATAATTATGTACTTACTGCGTGACGTTATGGCTGCGTTACAGCAGCCCTGTAGCGCTACCATGAGTTGGCATCGAAAAGTAACATAACGTTACTTTACAGTCGATAGCGAGTAAACGGGCGTCGAATAGATTTCGATTGAACACGTACGTAATTTTTCGATACCTACCGTCAAATTTGTGACTCGTGGTATTTCCCTAGAGTTGAAATACTATCCTCGCTATCGTAAAACTATCGCTCTGTCTCTTTCATTGTGATGCATTTGAAAGAGACAGAGCAATAGTTTACGTTATGTCAGTTTTCGATGTCAACTCGTAGCCTAACTCGTAGCGCTACGGAAAACGTTACTCGCTAGCGAATACATTTCGATAGGTTTCTATTTGGACAACTCATACTATATTTTAGTTTCTCAAGTGACCGCTAGAGCGCTGTATCACTTTTTTCATAGATTTTTTTTTACGCAGACGCTAGCGAGTTCGTCCACTGTAAACTCATGGTAGCGCTACTATTGGTACCCATACAATGGTACTACCCCCCCAATGGGCACAAGGACTGCTGTAACGCTCACCGAAACATCAAGCGTATCGTACATACATACATGCCTAATAATGTGCTTAAAAGTAAACGTTGCGTTAATTTCCGTCTATTATAATAATGGCTAAATTATATTTCAAACTGTTTGATGATACTCAGTAAAGCTAAAAACATAGAATAATTTTCATTCTTCGAAACTTTGGGCATATTTCAGCCTGTAAATAAAAAGCTGATCAAACTTGCTAGTCATTATAAAACTGGATAAACTTCAGTCTGTAAAATGAATACCAAAGGAATCGGATAGTCGTAACGTGGTTATATAATATCATTTCAGCTTTACAGACTTCGCTCGCTTCATAGAGTATATTTAAAATTTTCTTAAAAAAATAACTTTAAGAGGTGGTATAAAAAAAAGTAAAAGAACTAAAACCAAAACAAAAATTCAAAAATAGGTCTCACGGTCTAATGTTGTATTTTATGGAATAACCGAATATTAACTTAGTACACCCAGACACCACAAAGTAGTTTTTAATGGCAATTTATGACAAACTTTGCAATGATTTTGTGTTCATTTGATTAGCTAAAGTGTATAAAATATTTAAAACAACATAATTAAGTATTTTATAAATGTTTAATTTAACTATACAGGGTGTTAAGAATAGCTTGTTGTTTACGAATATTATTCATTAATGATGTTGCTCGGATGAAATGTACAAAAATATAGGCTTGGGAAATCGGACAAAATAATGAACAAGCTTTTTTTATCACCCTGATGGATTAGTGTTATCGTAAATGGTATTTTAAGGTCCTAGGAATAAGTTCTCAGCATCAAATTAAGTATAAAATATTCACGTTTTCTTAGGATTTCCCATTAATAAAATCTATGTACCCATTTCAAATGGTAACTAAGGGACTCAAAGTTTTGTAATGAAATAATATTTATTAATAATAGAATAATAAATTGTAAAAATACCTAGATAGTTTTTTAAAATACCTGATCGAAATCATTAATATTTTTTAATATACAAGTCAAGTTCAGTGTATACCTAAGAATATTTATAATATTTATTAACATCATATCGTCACTGGAAAGGCAACTTTTCTGCTGTGCGAAAGGGTCGTTTCGAGAAAAAGCCGTTTAAAGTTTTTTTTTTTAGAAAAAAATTCGTACCTTTTTGTCCTGTTATCCGATTTAACAAAAATAAATTGACAATTGCTACGGCATTTTTTGTTTATTTTTACACGTATATTGCATACTGTTGTGATAGCCAGAAATAGCTGTGGGTTGGGTAAGAGACACGCAAAAGAAAAAGTGTACCTCAACTTTCTTCAAAACTTGGTAAGGCAAAGTTTCTTACCAAGCAGTTAATAATTTTATTGCAGTTTAAAATACTGAAGTATTCATCAATAATCCATTGAAGTAAGTTAAAAATTTCTTTTCACGTGGGTTTTGAATCAGTGAAGTAAAATTACTTTTAGCACTGTCCAGTATATTTAGGTAGTGCTATAAAACTTATGTGAAGTGAATGCCTATGTAAGCGCACAAAAATTTCTTTAAGATAATACTTTGTTGCAGTTTAGTGCAGGGTAAAATTACTTCGTACACGAATGCAACCTTAATGTGATTATTTTTTTATTACTTCTGGCTTTTATTATTTCATGGAATAGTTTAATAGGTGTTACCTTAGTAAATACTTTCCTAAGATGATGAAAGATCTTTATTACAATTACTACCTACATAAATTGGATTATTATTTTGTCATTAACATGAACTTATTTGTAGTGAACTATATCTATATGAACCAACAGAAAATATGCTAACGTAGCTATATCTTTGGACAAACAGTCTGAGTATCATTGTTATTACTATCCCTACTATTAAAGGAAAAAATAAATCAAGTACCATTTTGAAAATTACGCTGTTTTAGATCACAAAACAAGCTATGTATAACCTCATTTGAAGGAAGTTTTAATATGTAGGTAGGTACTCTTTAATCATTATCAGGATTCTTGTTAGGTATAAAACTCCCAGATACGAATAGTCTCTTCTGTAATCTGTAGCTTAGTCAACAAAATGACATTTTGTTGAGGTACGTTGAACAAAACGCGTAAAGTACTATGAAAATCACGGCGCTTACGCCTTTTCGTTCGCGAACAAATTTTATCCTAGAAGCGATATAGCGCTGCGTGAATTTCGCATGCTTAGACGATTGAATTATTTTTCAGCGGTACTTTCAAAATGGAACATGTCTTTTGCATACGATAGCTCCTCTAGTTCTACATTTACCTCAATGCTTTGAGATTAGCAAATTTTACTTACATATTATTAGTAATCAGACTACCAGTAGCCAATTTTACTCAAAGTGCAACTTGTATTTATTAACGGTAGGTAAAAATTACTTATATAACATTTGTTTAACAAAATCCAGAAATTGTTTTATACAAGAAATTGTGCCAAACTGGAAATACGAAAAATCTCCTTTTTTCGGTTTTCTTAACAGCCAAAACTTGCTCTGATCGTAATGGGACCCAGACAGAACGACGCAGAAAAAATCGCTGATTCCGAATATATAAATAACTCAAAATCGACATTTTGTTTGCAGCAGAAAAGTTGCCTTTCAGTGACGATATATATGTCTATACAGGCTGTGTCTGTTAAAATTTACATATCTTTAACCAAGTGTGTATCGACCATTCTGAACAACATACTTAATTATGTTCATTTGGAAATTCGCACAAAAAAGGTCATTTTATATGGGGGTAAAAAAACAGTTTGACGAATTGCGAAAAGTCGTTGAACAAAATATGTTGTCCAAAATTGTTGGTGGAACCCGTAGTTTAGGGATGTAAGTGTTCACAGAGTCATCATGTAATAGGTAAGTATATATTAAATATTGATACAATTATGCTGTAGAATACAAAGTAGATATATATGTAATAATTATGCAAAAATAAGTAAATATTTTGAGGTTTTGAGTTATACACTTCAACAATCAATATGGGTTTTACCCGTTTTAAAATTGGTACCTATATCAAAGTTCCACTAAAATTTCAAATTTTGTAATTTTAACTATATTATTATTATACCTAAAATTATGCTAGGAAGATGACTTGATAATTAAATGGCTATAATAGCACCCAGTTAAAATAATTTATAAAATTAACACAATGGGCACAAACTGTATTAAAAAAGGTATTTTTAACTGTTCTTTTTATTCAACACTAAAATTAAAAATAGATTAAATATAATAATTATGTACCTATTTAAATAGCCAATCTTGGTCTTGTCGTGTCAAAAATCTTCACAAATAGAATTAAATATTGTAAAAAAATGCTTCTCGTAATTATTAAATAAATAAATAATGTAAATACCTACGCTTTTACTTTTAATTATAATAATATGTATTTATTGCATAATTATGGAATATTTATTATCTTAATATTTTTTCGAATAAATGGAGTAAACTTATGTTTGTAAAATGGCTTGTTTTATTTAGACGCCCTCTATCATCACACACCCTATATCAATTATGGATAGTCTTTATGTCTACTAAAATGAAGGCCAACCGACCTTCCGGGAAGCGCCCAGTGGGGCGCCCCAGATATCGCTTGAAGGACCAGGTCAAGAAGGATCTTGATCCGGCCTTTGAAGGTGCAAAGGCCAGATTGGCAAGAGGTGGCTGAGAACAGATCGGAGTGGCGAATCCTCGTGTCGGAGACCAAGATCCACTTCGGCTTAAGTAAGTAAAATGAAGGTTTAGTTAACGTCTCTGAGTGCGGCAGTAAGTGGCAATAAAATCATTAAACTCAGAACTTCGCAAGCTAACCAGGTGATATTATAATGAGGTATAATGAAGTTCTCAAGTAACAAATGAGAACCTTTAATCCCCTTCCCCCGATCTGGGTCTCCGGTACACTCAGCGAAACATAGCACAGTTGCTGCTTCATGCCAATATTCTGTGAGGTAGTAGTATAAATTCGTTCCAGCCAGTCCATTCATGTCGAAGAGCAGTTCTTCCACAGATATAAAGTCGATTTATTTCCAAAAGTCAGAACGAAATAATGTTTTCAGAATCGTTGCCAGAACATGTGGTTAAAGGGATGTAAAAGTTCACAGATACATCCTGTATATTACAGTTAGAAGTACCATAGAGTAACTTTTCGTCCCTGCTGGACATAGGTCTCCCCTAATGCACGTCACCACAACCAGCCTTTGAATATCATCATCCCATCTTGTAGCAGGGCGTCCAGCACTACGTTTTACCGAGTCGCGGTCTCCACTCAAGGACTTTATGGCTCCAACGGTTGTCAGTTCTGCGGCTAATAAGCAATGTAGCACTGGATTTTCATACCTTATTTTGATTGACTGTTACAAGGCCGCGAAGTCGATTGGCGATTCCTTAAGCAATATCAATAAATAACTAATTACTTTTGTAATTCCATGGCAAAAATTAATGCTAGCGAAAACGGCCCTAGTATTTTGCTTAATGTAAAATTTTATGATGTAATGACAGAAATGTTGATTGGAGTCCCGGTCTACTCTATAAAATACCATAAGTTGTACACAGTCTAACTTTAGTTGTTCTGTGGCTTGGACTTATATTTAAGAAGTTACAAATAAAAAAACGATTGTTAAAACATGGAAGGCCGCAGATGCGTTGGTACGTGGACATAAGACAGTTTGTAGTGGTAAAGTGGATTAAATTTACCCAAGCTTGTGTGAGATGGCATAGATTGGACAGGTGAGCCATATGTATTACTAGATGTGTATAATGAATCAGTAGTGTAAAGTAGGTAAGTGAAGCACTTATGACCACAAAAATATAGGTAGGTATATTAATATAGTTTCATAAGTATGTCAGTGACATCGGTCAAATATTCTATGTTTGAATTCCGTTTGACTAACCGTCCTCGATTCATGATCAAAATGACTCTCCAGAATTCTATTTCCTATTATTGTTAGCTTAGCTAGCGTTTCTCAAGGTAATTAATTAATTATCAGTTGTCGTAAGATATTATCGATACTTATAATTATGATAATATTAATAGGTACCCGGTAGTTCGTTGACGCAGTGGGTAGGAGTCGCACTTTGGGGTTCCGGGTTCAATCCCCGGGTCGGGTCACAATTTTGTAATCTGAGTTTTTCTGTTTAGAAATTCTCCGTGCCAGCTCGAAGTCTTCGCCTTCAAGACTTGGTCTCATACCCCCATGTCTCGGAGAGCATGTTAAGCGGTTGTTTTAAAGTCTTCGTTGGGGGTACACTGGGTGTCCCATTGAATTGGGTATTGACTAATCTCGATATTCTTAGTAAAAAATATTGATACTCTATCAAAATATTGGCAAACTAGTGGCCCGCCCCGCTTCGCTTCGGTATTTTAATTTTTTGAACGAAGTAGAATTCACAACAATCAAAGTAATTAGCAAAAAGAAATTTTACTGATACTTATAGGATTGATAATTTTGGTGATCGTAAACCTTAATGAAGGAATCTCAAAAAGATTGATTTAAAAAATGCTGGAAACTCTATAACTTTACTTTGTCAAATTTAATCAGTTCCCCCGTTCCCCTATAGGGGGGACTTTTATAAAATTTCTATGCAAAGCCTAAATACCTAATTTTCAAGATTCTAGCTTCAAAAAATGACAATACTTCGTTTCAACCCCCTTTCCCCCCTTTTTAGGTTGAAGAAAAAAATAACGAATTCACTTTCATTACATTTGTATAACAAAATCCAGAAATTGTTTTATACAAGAAATTGTGCCAAACTGGAAATACGAAAAATCTCCTTTTTTTCGGTTTTCTTAACGCCAAAAACTTGCTCTGATCGTAATGGGACCCAGACAGAACGACGCAGAAAAAATCGCTGATTCCGAATATATAAATAACTCAAAATCGACATTTTGTTTGCAGCAGAAAAGTTGCCTTTCCAGTGACGATATATATGTCTATAAAAGCTGTATCTGCTAACATGTACATCTCTTTAACCAAGTGTTGTATCGACCATTCTGAACAACATACTTAATTATGTTCTATTTTGGAAATTCGCACAAAAAAGGTCATTTTATATGGGGTGTCAAAAAACAGTTTGACGAATTGCGAAAAGTCGTTGAACAAAATATGTTGTCCAAAATTGTTGGTGGAACCCGTAGTTTAAGGGATGTAAGTGTTCACAGAGTCATCATGTATAATAGGTAAGTATATATTAAATATTGATACAATTATGCTGTAGAATACAAAGTAGAATATATATGTAATAATTATGCAAAAATAAGTAAATATTTTGAGGTTTTGAGTTATACACTTCAACAATCAATATGGGTTTTACCCGTTTTAAAATTGGTACCTATATCAAAGTTTCCACTAAAATTTTCAAATTTTGTAATTTTAACTATATTATTATTATACCTAAAATGTTTGCTAAAATTATGCTAGGAAGATGATTTTAATGTTAAATTGCTATAATATGACACCCAGTTAAAATAATTTATAAAATTAACACAATGGGCACAAACTGTATTAAAAAAGGTATTTTTAACTGTTCTTTTTATTCAACACTAAAATTAAAAATAGATTAAATATAATAATTACCTATTTAAATAGCCAATCTTGGTCTTGTCGTGTCAAAAATCTTCACAAATAGAATTTACTATTGTAAAAAAACTTCTCGTTATAATTAAATAAATAATGTAAATACCTACGCTTTTACTTTTAATTATAATAATATGTATTTATTGCATAATTATGGAATATTTATTATCTTAATATTTTTTCGAATAAATGGAGTAACTTATGTTTGTAAAATGGCTTTGTTTGTTTTATTTAGACGTCCTCTATCATCACACACCCTATATCAATAATTGATAGTCTTTATGTCTACTAAAATGAAGGCCAACCGACTTTCAGGGAAGCGCCCAGTGGGGCGCCCCAGATATCGCTTGAAGGACCAGGTCAAGAAGGATCTTTGAAGGTGCAAAGGCCAGATTGGCAAGAGGTGGCTGAGAACAGATCGGAGTGGCGAATTCTCGTGTCGGAGACCAAGATCGAGTCTCTGAGCCAGCGTAATATGAAAGTACATAAGTAAAATGAAGGTTTAGTTAACGTCTCTGAGTGCGGCAGTAAGTGGCAATAAAATCATTAAACTCAGAACTTCGCAAGCTAACCAGGTGATATTATAATGAGGTATAATGAAGTTCTCAAGTAACGAATGAGAACCTTTAATCCCCTTCCCCCCGATCTGGGTCTCCGGTACACTCAGCGAAACATAGCACAGTTGCTGCTTCATGCCAATAATCTGTGAGGTAGTAGTATAAATTCGTTCCAGCCAGTCCATTCATGTCGAAGAGCAGTTCTTCCACAGATATAAAGTCGATTTATTTCCAAAAGTCATAGAACGAAATAATGTTGTTCAGAATCGTTGCCAGAACATGTGGTTAAAGGGATGTAAAAGTTCACAGATACATCCTGTATATTACAGTTAGAAGTACCATAGAGTAACTTTTTTGCACTCATCATCATCAGCAGCCCACGCTCGTCCACTGCTGGACATAAGTCTCCCCTAATGCACGCCACCGCTCTCAATTTTCGGCCACTCTCATCCAGCTCACTCCAGCCAGCCTTCGAAGGTCGTCATCCCATCTTGTAGCAGGGCGTCCAGCACTACGTTTATACCGAGTCGCAGTCTCCACTCAAGGACTTTATGGCTCCAACGGTAGTCAGTTTTGCGGCTAATAAGCAATGTAGCACTGGATTTTCATACCTATTTTGATTGACTGTTACAAGGCCGCGAAGTCGATTGGCGATTCCTTAAGCAATATCAATAAATAACTAATTACTTTTGTAATTCCATGGCAAAATTAATGCTAGCGAAAACGGCCCTAGTATTTTGCTTAATGTAAAATTTTATGATGTAATGACAGAAATGTTGATTGGAGTCCCGGTCTACTCTATAAAAATACCATAAGTTGTATAAACAATCAGTCTAACTTTAGTTGTTCTGTGGCTTGGACTTATATTTAAGAAGTGAAAAATAAAAAAAACGATTGTTAAAACATGGAAGGCCGCAGATGCGTTGGTACGTGGACATAAGACAGTTTGTAGTGGTAAAGTGGATTAAAGTTATCCAAGCTAGTGTGAGATGGCATAGATTGGACAGGTGAGCCATATGTCTTACTAGATAATGACTCAGTTGTGTAAAGTAAGTGAAGTAAAAAAAAAGTGAATTAAGCACTTATTGACCACAAAAATATAGACCGTATATTAATATAGTTTCATTAGTAGTATGTCAGTGACATCGGTCAAATATTCTATGTTTGACTTCCGTTTGACTAACCGTCCTCGATTCATGAGCAAAATGACTCTCCAGAATTCTATTTCCTATTATTGTTAGCTTAGCTAGCGTTTCTCAAGGTAATTAATTAATTATCAGTTGTCGTAAGATATTATCGATACTTATAATTATGATAATATTAATAGGTACCCGGTAGTTCGTTGACGCAGTGGGTAGGAGTCGCACTTTGGGGTTCCGGGTTCAATCCCCGGATCGGGTCAAAATTTTATAATCTGAGTTTTTCTGTTTAGAAATTCTTAGTGCCAGCTTCGCCTTCAAGATTTGGGCTTATACCCCCATGTCTCGGAGAGCATGTTAAGGGGTTGTTTTAAACTTCGTTGGGGGTACACTGGGTGTCCCATTGAATTGGGTAATGATTATGACGTACACACTAGCAAAAATAGATATATATCCGATATGGTGATATAAGAACCCGCCAGCAATTTTCAGTTAGCGGTAGACCCTGCGTTGAGAGTCCGACATAATTGAATTCCAGATGAAAAAAAAAAAACAAACATAACATTGATCTGACCCGTTATTAAAGCCAAGCATTAAACCATTGCAAACAGACAAAAAAAGCGGTAAAAATTTATAACATCGCGCACAGGGGTTGTGCGTGTTGCGCCCTATAAACATTTGTATATACCATAGCGTAGCGCCACATGTGTGTCTGGAAATAGGTCTACCTAAGCAGCATTCAAACAGCCTTTGATCTTCACATCCCTTCTGGGCGCAGGGAGTCACACTAGCAATACCGGTAATGGGTAAGGGGATAGGGAGTGCATCTGTGTTAGCGTTCACCTTGAGCATAATATATTATATCCTGAGTACGTGGCTGATTATTAAGATACACCGCCGTAGCTGAATTTTAGCACCCTAGGTTTAGTCGGTAGACCCCTGTCGTCATCGGGGGAGTCCCACATAGTTGCATTTCTCCTGGAGATGAAAAAAAAAATCACACAACATCTCAAACATTGATCTGACTCCTTTTGTAGCATTACATTTTCTTCATTTTGTGAATTGGACTGTAGGAATATGAATTGGATTGGACTAAAGACGAAAAATATATTATTAAAATTTTAAAAACAGTAACTGGCGAGTTTCTTGCCGGATCGTCTCGTCGGAATCAACTTTAAGATTTCATTGGTAGAATTGCATTATTTCTTTTAATTTTTTAGTATCTTAAGTATTACCATATTATTTTATTTTGTACAGTTAATTATACTTACATGTAATAGTATGTTAATTATAAAATAAATACCCTTCAATATTTTTATGTATGACGATTGTGTATAATCCTATGCAAATAAAGATTATTTTGAATTGATTTGATTTGAATAATTCAATGTAAAATGGTTATTTTCCAAAGTTGATCAACTTCTTCGAAATTTTATCACCTTAGATAAGTAGGTACGATTCGGATTATTTTACATGACATAAGCACAAAATACATGAATATATAAAAGATAACAAAGATATATTTTTTTGATCAGTGATACCTGGACAACACACTTATCGAATAAATATACTCAGGTTAAAGAAACAAATGTTTTTATTAGGGTTCCGTAGTCTACTAGGAACCCTTATAGTTTCGTCATGTCTGTCCGTCTGTCCTGGCTCGTTCTCCGCCGTTTCTGCACCGATTGCCACGAAAATTGGTGGAGAGATGTATACTAATAATCCAAAAATTGGTTTGTAAAATTATTCAAAAAGTAATTAATTTTTCACCCATACAGCGAAAAGTTAATTCGAAAAAAAAAATTCGACTTACCCCATCGTGTGGGGTATCGTTTTAAAGGTAATTTTAAATACAAGAAAAATTCTTTTGACACTATGTGGATCAAATCCCCCAGTCTCGAGATATATTAATACAAAGTTAAAATTAGAGCGTCCCCCCCCCCCTCCTTAACTTTTGAAATACTATTACAATAAAAAAATGTACTGTATACCTAAGTACTTTTAACGAAAACTATAGCGGACTCTGTATCAAACATAGTTTTTTTGATACAACTCGACCAACTTATTAAATGGTAATGTAACTAAATGCCCTAGCTAAATGGTAATGTATACGAACAGTTTGACGAGGACTTCCTATGCTGCGCCTTGGATATGGATATGTATGTATAAAATCGATTGGAACCGATGTTGGAGTGAAATAAAGATTTAAATGTTGATATTATTATAGACGGGAATTAACGCGACGTTGACTTTTTAGTACTTAATCCTACTTACGCTTGACGTTTCGGTTACGTAGAGCAAGCCGTGTTGTCACAGGTGATCCTGTAAATGTATTATTACGCCATCATTTTGTACACCCGTTCAAAAGCAAATAAACCATTCTATTCTATTCTATTCAACGTGAGAATCTGGAGAGTTAAATATTGTAAGTATTCTTCTTCTTCTTTGGGTGCCTCTTCAATCCTGAAGGTTGGCCGCCAGTTTCTTGAACTTCTCCCTATCTTTTGCGAGATTGAATAGTTGTTCCACGCTGGTGATTCCGGTCCACTCCCTTATATTACGTAGCCACGATTTTTTCCTCCGTCCAGGACGCCTCTTCCCATCATTATAAGTTGGAGTAGACTATACCTATTATGTCTTAGCACGTGACCGAGGTATTCAATCTTCCTCTTTTTGATGGTCTTCATTGTAAGTATTGAAGAAGGTAAATAACGAAAGTACTTTTGTTATAGAACAGAAAACGTCGAAGGTAAATTTTATAATATTCAACCGGAAAAACCAATGACCTAATGATTGCCTCGTTTCAATATAATTTATAGCCATAATACAATTTAATAATTTATAGCCCAAATGAAAGCATGCAGAAATTAAATAAATAACTACGTAATAGGGATTGCAATTCAGCGGAGTTTTCAATCCAGCTAGATTTAGGTCAATCCATAGGCGTGATACCACGGCCTCACAGAAGACCGGCGTGAAGGAGCGCCTGCGCTGTGTTTCGTCGAATGAGTGACGGTACCGGAGGCCCAATAGCGGGAAAGGGGGTTAAAGGTTGGCAGTGTATTTGTGACTCTACTGGTGTTGCGGGTGTAATTGTTTATTATGGGCGGCGGCAATCGCTTACTGTCAGGTGATCCGTCTGCTCGCCTGCCAGCTATCAATTAAAAAAAATCAATCCAGCTGGCCGATCCCAGCGCGGATCCAACAAAATGTGAAACGAAGTTAGAGAATCTATGAATTCTTTCATTTATTTGGTGACATTTTGCTGGATCCACGCTGGATCCAGGTAAATACAGCAAGAATGAATTTGCTTTGGTTCTTAACCAAATCTGGAAGACCAAAAAATCAATCAATCAACCTAAAATTAACTAGGTACCTACTTACCATAACCTCATAAGGCCCAGACAGCAGACAATGGATAATCAAGAAGCTTTTTCCTTTAGAAGCCTCCCACCAGGTGGACCGACGATCTGGTGAAGGTCGCGGTAGTCCATTGGATGCGGGTGGCACAGGACCGATCTGTGTGGACAACTTTGTGGGAGACCTATGTCCAGCAGTGGACGTCTATTGGCTGAAATGATGATCCCTTTAGAAGGCTTTTTGGTCTTACGATGTTATGATAATGTTTCTTAGTAAGCAATATTATCTTAAAACGATTTATGTTTAATGATAGGTAGGCTAATCAGTAGCAATCAGTCTTACAAATTATCTACCAAAAGGGCCGTAATAATTAATATGAAATCTATTTTTACAAAAGAAGTTCCTTATCCGGAATGGACTTCTCCGCATTCGTTAATATACAGGGTGTATCTGTGAACATTTACATGCCTTTAACCACGTCTTCTACGAACGACAAGACATATTTTTGACTTTTCATACAAAATGAACAAGTCACGTGACCGACTTTGTATGAAATTTTTCATTAGAATTTCCAAAAGTTGTTCGCTGCAAATGAGGTGAAGTTGATGGGCGGATGATGATTGAACTGAAGAAGACCACACAGCACAAGTATTTATACTGATAAAATTAAATAATAGCACAGAAAGAAGCACGGTTACAAGTTTGTCAACACTTAGAAAACAACTGAACAACTAAGCTAAGCACAGAAGGTATGACAGATATTTCTCTTAATTATTTACTTATAAAGACCACTGAAACAATTTAAATTACACAAATAGCCAAAGAGGTGTTAATGAGGTGATGGTTAGCGGTGGTGGTCAGCGGTGGTCGCCAACAAAAGTCATGTAACAAAATCAGGCCATCAGGTGATCTATCATGTCTACTAACTATCCCAAAAACAGACCGAGAGTGACCACGAAATGGGTGTTGAATAAAACTTGTCCATGTTAATGTTGAGATCCACTTGCTGGGAGACTCTACTGAAGACGTCGAATATTGTGCTCAAGTCTTCTAAGGTATCAGCCATGACTACTCGCTAATTTTATTGCTGTCAAGTCCATCCTATGCCAGAAGCTTAAACATGTACTCTAACAAAGTTGTGAACAGTTTCGGCGACTTAATGTCGCACCTCATTGAAGTGGTATGGGTTTAGATTTCTGGTCCTGAATCGAAACTAAACAATAGAAAATGTTACTGGATCCAGCATGTTTTAAAAGGCGCTGAATCCAGCTGGATTGCTAGATGCTGGATTCAACAATTGCAATCCCTAGTACTAACTAGGCTGGCGCAGCAACCCAAAGTGAAACCTTGGCCACTTATAATAAGAGCCTCTATCTGGTCGGTCCTGCGCCATCTGGTGTCAGTCATCAGCCTGGAGTGCACGGAAATATTTTTACTGCATTCCCCTTAATTCCATTGAACAGTTCTACCAAAGAGCTAATGAGACTTTTAGATACTACCTAGTTCTACTTGTACCACCGTGGAACTATTGGGAACATTATTCTTCAATAGTTCTTCTACATCTCGACTTCATCCCTCCAGCGGTACTTTGTATGGCATTAACTTGTACCACCGTGGAACTAGTGGGAACATTATTCATCAATAGTTCTTCCACATCTCGGCTTCCTCCCTCCAGCGGTACTTTGTATGGCATTAGATACCAAAGTGTTTAGCCCTGATAATTGCCAAATTGCGATAAGTTTATAGCGATATTAAACGATTGTTTATCTCTAGCGATAGTCTATCTATGTCATTAAATATGTCTTAATGCGATATATTTCAATTATTTGGATTATTCTAATTCAGTCGACGCTGGTCAGCCCGTGTCGAAGTTCGTAGGGAAACGGTGCCTGGAGTCTTCTAAGGTAAGTTAAGTTTTAGATCTATATAGTGATCTTAGTGATAGGCCTTTTTGTACTTTTAACGATGAGGTTTGAAACCATCCATACTTATTATACTTATACCTACTTATAAAATTATAAATGGGAAAGTGTGTCTGTCTGTATGTTTGTCTTTCTTTCACGGCAAACGGAGCGACCTATTGGCGTGATTTTTAAGTGGAGATAGTTGAAATGATGGTCAGTAAATTAAGCTACTTTTTCTTCCTTTCTAACACTCCATTTTAGGGAAGTAGGGGGCGCGAGCGAAAGCCGGTGGCAAAAGCTAGTAATAATATAATATGACCATAATAATAATAGTAATAATGCGATAATTGCTCGATTGGACGCAATACCTAATAAAGATAATTTCAATATTTTTAACAGAATACAATCTACCTACCTACTGATTATTATATTCTTGTTAATAAGAATAGAGGCATATAAGAGGCTTATGTTCATAGCCATGATTATTATCAGTTACTGATAGGTATGACAAAAATTAAAGAAATCTGATAACCAATGAAAGGAAACCACCGTGTGTAAGGATTTGAGTGCCTAACAAAAAGTAAGCTTGTTAACCAAACCCGCCTATTCATTGAAGCAACATGTTTAGCAAAACACCATTCTAATTTGTTATTTGAACTCATTGCTATAATCATCATCAGCTTGTTGCAGTCCACTGCTGAACATAGGCTTCTCCTGTTCGCCACTCTGATCGATTATTTCGCTACTCGCATCCAGCTTTTGCAGTCGTCTTGCTCAGATCGTCACTCCATCTGGCTTGAGGGCGTCTCGCATTATGTTTATTGAAATATGATCTCCATTGCGGAACCCGTGTACTCCTATGACCAGCCCACAGCCATTTCATCTGCCATTCCTGCTAATCCTGTAAGCTATGTCAATGAATTTGGTTCTCTGTTGAGTCATCTCATTTCTGATACGATCGCGCAGAGAAACGCCAGGCATAACCTTCGTCTTTAGGCACTGTAGTTAGGCAAGACTTGACCTAGTTTTCTAAATGCTGCCTAGCCCAGCTGAATTCTTCTTTTCATCTCGTCCTCCAAGTTGTTTCCGACCTAAATCGAAATACCAATAATAAATGTTTTTAATTCCAGATGGGGACTCTATACGTATTAGTCCTAGCCGTGGCGTGCCTTTCCGTACAGGCGTTTCCCGAAAATCCTGTTCCTTACAAGAACACCATTTTCGGTGAAGAAAGGATAGAAGGTGGAGCCTTCGAGCACATCGATGACTTTAAAGACCTAGCCGTTACCGGGAGGAGCACCAACAACCCCTACCGTCTCCCCACCACTACAAAGCCAAGCCACTACAAAGTCCTATGGAGACTTGATATGAATACCCTTTCACTGTCGGGATTAGTCCAAATTGAACTACAAGCTACTCAATCGAATGTCAATGAAATTGTCATCCACGTAAATGAACTGGACCTCCAGTCGGTAGAACTTTTCCTGGGGCAAACCGAAAATCAGCCAGTTCCCATTGAAACATACACGTTAGTACCTGAGTACCACTTCTTGAAAGTGAAGATCCTTAACGGAGTGTTGCAGTATAATGCAAATACACCAGTTATTTACACTTTGAAAATCGCGTTCAGTGCTCCGCTAAGAACAGACATGTATGGTATTTACAGAAGTTGGTATAGGAATGAACCTACTGATGAAGTGAGGTGAGTAACGAGAAAATTAAATCAAGTCATTGTTCCTATGATAGAATAAGAAAATCATTTTATATTTGTGGTCAAAATAGGTACGTAGACCAACATCATTGTTGCGAAACTTCCATATAAACTCAATAACTTTTGCTTTAAGATTAGTTACCAAATGACGTTTAGTAAAATGGAATACTAAGAAGCAAAGATGCGTTATAAATAAAACCGCTTTAAAACAGGTGCATCTGTGAACATTTACATCCCTTTAACTAAGTCTTTTATCAATTTGTTAACAACATTTGTTCTATGAATTTCGGAAATACGCATAAATAAAAACTACCTTTTCATGAAAAGTTGGTCACATGACATTTAATTTTGTTGTTGTGGTTGGAACAAAACTGTGGTTAAAGGTATGTAAATGTTCACACCTGTATTTATTTCTGAAATAAGTAATTTTTATCTCTTATTTTAGTTGGATGGCATCTACTCAGTTCCAAGCTACTGCAGCTCGATCTGCCTTCCCCTGTTACGATGAACCTAGCTTCAAGGCTACCTTTGATGTCACCATTAGAAGACCCAGCACCTACAAAAGTTGGTTCTGCACCCTACCCAGTGGTACCACACCTAACGTTGAACCGTAAGTGTTTTATATTATGCTCTTTTTATGATCACCGGAGGCTGACGAGCAGACGAATCATCTAATGGTAAGCGATTGCAAACGCCCAAAGACACCAGTAATTTTGGTAGACTAGAGTCAAAACTGCGCTGCTTTAACAACTTTCCCCCCAATTGGACCTTTATACTTACTCACTCGACGAAACACAACGCAGCGCTGCGTCACGCCGACTTCTGCGAGCGTTATTAATGGCTGATCTATTTATTTATTTTAGCGGATACACTGACGATCACTACCATACCACACCAGTGATGTCCACATACCTTTTGGCCCTGATCGTCGCGGAGTATGAAAGTATATCCCACGTAGTAAATAACGTTCTCACGTACGAAGTCATCGCTCGACCCAATGCTATCAAAACTGGCCAAGGGCAGTACGCCTTCGATGTTGGGATGAAACTTTTGGATGAGATGAGTAACCACACAGACTACGATTTCTACTCTCAACATGAGCACCTCAAGATGACGCAGGCCGCTATTCCTGATTTCGGTGCTGGCGCTATGGAAAACTGGGGTCTTCTTACTTACAGGTAAAGTAAACTTTTTTTTTACTAACAAGGTTCTTATATTTGCCTGGCCGGATGGTGCATATGGTAGTGACCCTGCGTCATACGCCCAAGGTCATGGGTTCGATCCCCATCCTGGACAAACATTCGTATGACGAACACATGTCTTTGTTTAGTATCTGGGTGTATGCATTTAAGTACCTATTATAATTTGTGTTTCCTCTATTGTCTGATATTGGTGAAACAAGTGCTGAAGCTACTTAGTGCGGAGTCAGGTTTATGTACGTATAATGCTGTTATTTTTTATATATGTTTGTAAGCAGGTAAGCAGGAATGATTTACTATCATTCCTGTAGTACATACCAGCAAAGCGTAAGAATATTAGTCAAACGTCGAAGCACTGGTTTTTGAAGTTTTATCGATTCGAATCTCATTGACAAATGGAGACTTAGTTGAAGTCCAATACTTTGTAACACTGAGTCGAATTTGACATGAAAACTTTTGAAGTCTAATACTTTGTAACACATTCATGTATGTATGAAAACTTGAATTCTTGAAGAGGAAGATTTGTAATTTTATTTTTTTATAAAAATGGGCTTGCCCTTGGCTTCATACTGAACTCCAGAGTTGAGAAGATGAAGCGGGCTTTCCCAGAAGTAGCCTATTCACTTCTAGTTTCCAAAATTGGTTGTTACATTAAACTTTTTTTCTTTCAGGGAAGCTTACCTTTTGCACGACGAAGTCCATACCAACGGTTACTTCAAGCAGTTGATTGCGTACATTCTGTCTCATGAGATCGCGCACATGTGGTTCGGAAACCTAGTTACTTGCGACTGGTGGGATGTGTTGTGGCTCAACGAAGGATTCGCTAGATACTACCAGTACTTCCTTACTGATTGGGTAATAATATTAAGCTCATAATTTTTATTTTTGGTATAGCAATTCTTTGCAATTTATTCTTAAGTAAATATTGCACTTAAACATTCCTCGGAGGGTTCGGGTGGGACTCGAACCCACAACCTTCCACAGTCCGGGTGGCTGTACTACCAATTATACTAGCCGAACCCCTTACTAAGCCGACGAATTTCGTAAGTGCTTAACTCGTCATGAGCTAAGTATAAGTGCAATATTTACTTAATAATTAGGCTCACTTGGTCTAAATCGATAATAACTCTGTGTAGGTTGTTGACGTCTCTTGGACCGCAGTTTTATGTAACTTTTTCATTACTACATAGATCGAAGACTACATGGGCCTCGGTGATCGCTTCATCAACGAGCAGATCCACTCTATCTTGCTCACGGACTCGTCTGACAACCCTCAACCTCTGAACAACCCTGGCGTGGGAAGCCCAGCTCAAGTGAGCGCTATGTTCGCCACCATAAGCTACAACAAGGGCGCTGCCGTCATCAGGATGACTGAACACTTGATGGGTTTTGACGCCCATGAAAAGGGTCTTAGACAGTACTTGGTAGACAGGTGAATTGATTTTATATCATCATTTCATGCGGCCTCCACTCAAGGAGCTTTCCACCCTAACAGCCATCAGTTTTCCTCGCAATGTGCCTTGCCCATTGCCACTTGAGCCATGCAATTTTTTGGTCTATGTCCGCGACCTTAGATCTCCCTCGGATCTCATAATTTACACGATCACGCAAGGAGATTCCGAGCATAGCCCACTGATTTTATATACTAGCCACTAGCTACTAGCTTATATACGGGCCAATTTCACCCCTAAAATCTGAAGAATTCTTAGTGTCATCCCGAAGTCTGGAAGATAGCGATCTTGTACCCCGTGCTTCGGAAAGCAGGCTAAGCTGTTGCTAAGCTGTCGCTCGTTTTTCTTCAGTGGGAATTTTTTAATGAAAAGATTTTTTTATATGTTTGGTGACCGACGAGCAATGTTAAGCGATTGCCGCCACAAGTAGTCACCTGCAACACCAGTAAAGTCACAAGTGCGCTGCCAACCTTTAATCCCTTTCCCCCAATTGCGCCCACCTTCAATCCCTCGCCGCAACACAACGCAGGCGCTGCTTCACGCCAGTATCCTATGAGGTCGTCACTCTGGTTGAGCCGGCCAATTCCTGAAGAAGCGTGGCTCTCCCAAGATCAATACCTACTAAGTACCTCGTTTTTCAGGAAATTTAACACAGCTCTGCCCATCCATCTTTTCCAAACGCTACAAAACACTGCTGTAGAGACCGGTGCTATAGCTGAATACGGACCAAACTTCAATATCATTGACTACTACAAGACTTGGACTGACCAACCAGGACATCCAGTGTTGAATGTGCAAGTGGACCATAGCACTGGTCTGATGACTGTTTACCAGGTACATATCTTTTCTTAGAAGTTTTATGTTCTTTCTATCCTCTAAGGATCCCAGGTACCTACTACATACCTACATGAAAGTGAAGTATCAGCCTAGTATATGGTCAGATATCGTCTCATTTGGCCGGATACGCAAAAAATCTAACCCTGCACAGCTTTGTACGGTTTTCTGACAAACCTAGGTACCTACACGACGTTTTCAACACCTTTCGACGAATTCATCTTTCTTAATTACTCCGATGGCTCAACGACCCAGAATGACTTTGGTTCCAGTACGAGATGTCGCCATTTATCTCGGTCTTGGGCAGTTGGTCTCCAATCTCCTGCTTCCAATTTGCAGGTCCGCGTTTACTACATCGCGATTGCGTGCGCGCTCCTCCGGTTGACGACCAGTAGGAAGTCCTAGATGTATCCTCTTGCTGCTCCGATCTGATAGCATTCTTCCAACGTGGTCAAGCCATCGGAATCTATGTGCCTTCCTCTCTCCCATTATGTTACTACTCCTACATACGGCGGATCCTAACATAATGGGAGAGACGAAGGCATGTAAAATTCTTATGTATGTGTTTTTTTTAGCGTCGCTTCAACATTAACAGTGGATACTCTACATCTAACACCAACTGGATAGTCCCCGTCACGTTTGCCACCGCCAGCGACCCTGACTTCGATAACACAAAACCCACACACATCATCAGTGACGCCATCACTGTGATCGACCGCAAATCCGTAGGTGATGAATGGGTCATCTTCAACAAGCAACAGACTGGTACGTAATGTGTTATTGTATTAAATAGCATTAACGGTAAAGCAGTCATATAATAGAGCCTACACTAGGACTACGCTAGTAAGTTACTCAACATGAAGTACTTTCGATAGTGATAATGATACTGATGACGTATCGTATTATTTTCTTCAAAATGTATTAGATACGTTAGTTGTATAAACTATGAATGGATGCTCACGTTGCTATATTAGGTACCTAGGTAGGTACTACCTACCTTTTCTGACGTTTGTGCGGTCAACTTTTATTTATTTATTTAGTTATTTATAGGATCTCTTACATAAAGATGACACTTTCTTAATGTGTTGTTTCCAAGTTCACTAAGTCTTATTGTCCACTCTGTGGTGCTAATATTATACTTCTGTTTGTGCTGTGTCGTATTTCTGAGTGCTCATCATTCCCGCTGCATTTTTCATCGATATCCTTATACGTTTTATCATCATTTACATATCAAACTCCACTTCATCCATAGCATCATTTTTATTTATTTATTAATTAGTACATTTCATTCCTCTCAGTATTCGCTAACTGAGTAGTAGGAAACATTTTCTACCCCATCTATTATTTTAGTTTTGTGTTACTAATGTTCACCATGTCACACCGTGACACAGTCTAAAACCATTTTCTTCATAACTCCACCAACACCAATTCCAGTATAAGTTTTAAACTCGCCTTTAATATCATCAGGTTACTACCGAGTGAACTATGATGACTACACATGGGACCTGATAGCTAAGGCATTGAAAGGACCCGAGAGGACAACTATTCATGAATACAACCGTGCTCAGGTTAGTGAAAAATTAAATATTATCAAATTAATTCTATACTATTTATAAAAATGTAAATTCCATGTGGAACGACAAGGCTTTGAGCTGAAGTCAACGAATGGTGTTGTGTGGAACTAGTGCCATGAAAGAAAGTGAGGGCAGGCCACTTTTTTATATAAAACACCATGAATTCTACAATGTATCTAATACGTTACACTAAATCTAATCGAGGCGGTGAAAAGGTATTCCCATTATTTCCTATCTTCGATTTTTTAGTGTAGTGGGCAAATTGGGTCCAGTTACTTCCCTGATTTTGTCTGACCAACGCAGAGGTGAACGGCCTCTTCGTCTTTTAACATCAACCTTGATCACAACAACTAACTTGCCCAAGTTATCGGACTGTCACCGATATTATATGTACTTATTTGCTATCAAATTCTCGCTTGGATATAGGTAAACCTAAGACTTTATAGTTATCTATATAAAGTCTTTGAGGTCTTTATTCTTTCTTTTGGAAATTTGCTGGGCTGCTAGCCTTTGGGTGTCCCGTGACTTCAACTAAGCGCTTAGCTAAGTCTTAGAAGAAAGAAAGAGCATCTGAACCCTGTGTTTCAACACTGAAAGCTACAAATGGTAGGTACTGGATAGATGCCTGACTATACTTCGCAGCGTTCAGTTTCTCTGCGCTTCGGCCGCGGCTCCAGCATTTCTCGTAGCCTCTGGAAGATGGGATGGTGCCAGAGTGTCAACGCATGTAGTGTCCCACACCGAGCACGTCCCATCTTCCAAGGGATATGCGACATTTAAATAGATTGTACTGCTGTACCACTTAATTTGATTATTTCCACAGATTGTCAACGATGTGCTCCAATTCGCCCGTTCTGGACTAATGAGTTACAATAAAGCACTTAACATCCTTACATTCCTACAAGACGAGATTAATTACACTCCATGGGTCACAGCTTTTACTGGACTTAACTGGATCAGGAACAGACTTAAAGGAACCCCATTAGCAGCTGATTTAGATGTGAGTAGCTCTCTTCATTTGAGCAGATGTTATCTTCTGTTCTAAATTCTTCTGTTCATACACGCCCTACATCAAATCCATCTGCTCGTCTGCCGAGCCGAGAAATTGAGTTTACCCCTAGCTAATTTATCAATAAACGGATTTTTCATATGAGCTCTATACAAATATTTCCATAAAAATATGACTCACTTGACTTGACTTGCTATGGGATGACGACATTCGAAGGCTGGCTGGAGTGAGCTGGATGAGAGTGGCCGAAAATCAGGGAGCGGTGGCGTGCATTGGGGGAGACCTATGTCCAGCAGTGGACGAGCGTGGGTTGCTGATGATGATAGCTCACTTATTTTTATACCATGCGCATGAGAGCGCCGTTGTTAACTGTACTATTATTTTGTTTATTGCTATTTTAATATTATTTCTTGCCATCCCGTGTTACCCCCCTAGAATCTCCGTTTTACCCCTGCGGTTGTAATTACCCCAGGTCAGGAACCGTTGCCCTATGTGCTCACATCATTGTTTCCCCAGGCTCGTCTTGCGTTGATAGTGAACACAGCGACATGCACCCATGGGTATCTCCCGGTACCGGATGAGCCCTTCATGAGGTCTTACATGAGGTATCAGCTGGTGCCCTTCGTTTGTAGCCTGGACATAGATTTTAACCCTTGCGCTGACGCAGCTGAGTACCAGTTTGCTGACTTGAGGAATGGGGTTGCAGGGTACGAGTAAGTATCATGATCATATGTTTTCATCCTGTATATTAGCAAAAGTGTTTAATATTATATATGACTAGCGGCCGCCCTCAACTCGTGGAGCTAGTTATTTACTCTTACCGTCATATTTTATTAATTGATAAGCTATATTATTGTAAAGACTGATTTAATTGGATATTTTTCAGAGTACCAGCTGACAATCGTAACTGGGTGTACTGCAACGTACTTCGTCAAGGATCTGTTGCAGACTTCAACTTCCTTTGGCAGAGGTTCTTGACTCACAACGTCTACACTGAAAAGATCCTCCTTCTTCAGACTTTGGGATGCACTCCTGATGAACAATCACTTTTCACGTGAGTTGCTTTTTTATGTGATAGGTGGCAGACGAGCAGAGAGATGACCTGATGGTAAGCAATGGCCGCCACCCATAGACACCTGCAACACCAGTAGAGTCACAAGTGCGCTGTCAACCTTTACCTCCCTGCTCCGGTGCCCTCACTCACTCGACGAAACATTGCGCAGGCGCTGCATGTATTTTCTTTGTTTTTTTAGGGACTTTAGGCAGAAGTGTTAATTGTTGTCATAAGCGATTATAGTATTAATTTAAGAGCCTTGTTTCTCCTAGAAAGTTAGTCCGTTATTGGCTGTGTTTAGTGTGTATACTGATCTTGTATACAATTAATATAAGAGTATTTAAATAAAATGACTGGCCGGATGGCGCATTTGATAGTGACCTTACGTCATACGCCAAAGGTCGTGGGTTCGATCCCCACCCTTGTGTTTGTTCAGTGTCTGGGTGTAATAATATATACATGCAGGTACCTATTATACTCGTATTTGTGTTTACACTGTTGTCTGATATCTGTAACACAAGTGCTTAAGCTACTTAGTACGGAGTCAGGTCAATCTATGAGATGCTGTGTGAATTGATTTATTTATTTATATTTTATTGTCCTCATCTCCAGGTTCCTCGATGCTATCGTCAAGGATAACCACATCATCCGTCCTCAGGATTACACCACGGCTTTCAACGCCGCCGTCAATGGCAACGAAGTAAACACGCAGATCGTCTTCAAATATATCCAACAAAACACTGCTGATGTCATGAAAGCGTAAGTTTATTATGAAACTAGCGGCCCGCCCTCACTTCGCTTCGGGACCGAAATTCAGAAATGAACCAATAGATGGCGCTGTGCTCAATTACATCGCGCAAGCGTTTCGTGTTTTCGGTTTACCTATAAGCCTTGTCGTTGTCTTTAGAAGTTATCTCTTTATTAATAGTATAGAAGATTAATACGGGCTATCGCGTGTGAATAATCCACTAGATCCATAATCCACTAGATATCCTATCTGTATATATATCCACTATATAATCCACTAGATCACTGATGATATTTTTCCCTTATCTTATAATAAAGGGCAATACTTATAATACAGGGTGAGATCCAAGGAAAGAGAAGCTCAGGAAGAAGGAGAACACGAGACTTATAATAATAAAGTAGCTAAACTAAAAAGTTTAGTTGTTGTTGATTGATTCAAAGTCAAACTTTAGGCTTACTTTAGGTTTCATCTTTTGTCAAATATTGCGCTCTTAATTTTAAGATTATGACATGCTTGTAGATAATAAAATACAGGATGTATCTGTGTACAAAATGTTGCACAATCGGCCATGAATGTGGTTTACCACTTTTGACAAAAATTTTTGCGAGGTGTAACGATCGCTAAGGTTGAATTTTCTAATCAAACTTGACACTTGGCATGACGTTATACCATAAATAACAAAGAGAGCAATTAAATAGTCACTGACACAATCTTATTGCCAGGGATAATTGACCTAGTTGTTTCATGACGTTCAAACGCATTTCAACCGTAGGGTGGTAGACCACATTTTTGGCTGACTGTACATAACGGAGAACAGACGGCCGTTGGGGTGGAAAGGTCCTTGAGTGGAGGCCACGTGCAGGCCTCCCATCAGATGGACCGACGATCTGGTGAAGGTCGGGGGAGTCCATTGGATGCAGGTGGTACAGGACCGATCTGTGTGGAGAACTTTGGGGGAGGCCTATGTCCAGCTGTGGACGTCTATTGGCTGAAATGATGATGATGATGATACATAACGGTTGGTAGAACACTTGATTAAAGGGATGTAAATTGTCACAAATACACCCTGTATAAATACAATATAATTTTTACGTCTCTTGTTACAGCTTCCCGAACTCACCTGCCACTCCGTTCTCATACGTTTCTGCAAGACTTAGGACTATTGCACAAGTAGAAGAGGTAATAAATCTTCTATCAGACACTTATCTATGCTTGTTAATACTAAAATTTTGATATAAACGGCACTTAACGCGAGGATGTTTCAATATAAGTAGCATTTCGACTTTTCGACCTCGTTACAAAGGCCGTGGTCACAATTCGATTAAAACTACGAAACTTTCAAAATGTTTGATTGTAATTTTTTTTAAAGCTTCAACTGTTTTTGCTGCAGTATTTTATTAGAAGAACTTTAGCATCTTTTCGATTCCCGGGTCGAGCAAAAGTATTTTTCGAGTTTTTCGAATGTATCTCGCGTTTGTGATCAATAATCCGCAATCGGCAAACGTGGAGATTAAGCCTAATCCCATCATAGTAGCGATAACTTTATTTCTATTATAGTCTTTTCCCTGCGGTGGGGCCGCAGTATATTGGCTGATTATTTTTTAGTATTGAAAAAAAGAAGGACAATAGAAATAGAAAAAATAGATATATTATTTTTTCAGTATAAGTCCATACAGAAGCAGTAATCTATAATGCAATGAGGTTGAATAATTCTGACTGATTTCTCCAACTAGTTCGAACAATGGGCCGACAACAACCGCCAGACGCTAGGAACCTGGTACCAGACAATACGCAACGGGGCTCAGAACTCCCGTAACTCCATCGAATGGGTCGCCACAGTGCAAGACGACATTCGAAGCTTCCTTGAACAACCAGAGCAGGTGAGAAAACATAGTTAACATTTCTTTTTTTGTAATACAGAAGGCAGACGAACAGACGGATCACCTAATGATAAGGGATTACCGCTACCCATGAACACCCGCAACACCAGGGGAGTCACAAGTGCGAGTACACTTGCTTTTTGAAGGGTTTGCACTAGCCTTACCATGGGTTTGAAATAATATCCTCGCTATCGAAAACTATCGCTTTGTCTCTTTCACTGTGATGCATTTGAAAGAGACAGAGCAATAGTTTACGTTATGACAGTTTTCGATGTCAACTCATGGTAGCGCTATAGGTCGCATTGGTCCGAAAATACTGCAGGCGATGGTTCACTCCATAGTTGTGTGGTACGAGGCAGAAAGTTTCTTGAGAAATGCACAGTTGAAGACTGTCAACCTTCTAAATGATGGCTCAAATCTACAGATAAGGGTAGCCACCTTACTTTGCATCCAACCAGATACTCTCAAGTAGTGGGTATGCACATGGTGTTTCTGTGAACATTTACATCAGTCGATCGGAAGCAATTGTACAGTACTTACATAGGCTGTTACTATGCTAAATGTATTTTTTTCCAGGAGCTGACAACGAGCACTCAAGCACCAGAGGTGGTGGACCCACCGGTCACTGTGCCGCCGCCGCCGATCTCTGAGCCAACTTCTCCTGAGCTGCCGGAGCCAGACTCCGCCAACACGGCCTTCTTGTCAGTCCTGGTTGTCGCTTTAGCGCTCATCGCCAATATGGCCTTGTGATTTCTAAGTTAGATCAATAAAAGGTGAGAAGTTAATAAGGGTTTTTATGCATCAGTCATTGACATTTTGACAACAATTGCATTCATAATGTAAATTGATATTAATAACTTAAGTCACATGAGGTAGTAAAAGAGTTAAGAAACTTTATGACTATTTATGGATTTGAAGATCCGCCGCCATTTTGAATTCTTACATAATAGGCACGTAATTCATCTATTTTTATTGATTTATCGTCGTACTTACTCATAATATTATCTCGATCTTTACCTGATATCTGATTGATTTTTCTGGAATTTTGACGTTCTTCTAAAATAACAAGTTACTATCGCATCGCAATAATATTAATGAATGCACTATTTTATGTCTATAATAAAGTGTTTGAATTAACGGATAATAGGCTTATAATATTATATCAGGTCTTCCATAAAATACTGAGCAAGTTGTACAACATAACGGTTGTGGTTATATGAAAAAGAGTTTTGTATTTAAGGATAATTTTTGTAACATATATTAAATCAGAAAAATATTTTTCTTATTGTAAAATTGTGTTTTATTATTCGCTTACTCGTTACCTTACAGTATAGAACTATAGCCTAGATTATTTGAGATTAGATTAATCGGAAAGAATGTTAAGACGAAGATAAACGATACTCCGTTACCTACTGGGTGTATCTGTGAACATTCACATCCCTTCAACTACGTGTTCTACCAACCATTTTAATATTTAACCACAATATTTTGTTCTAAGACTTTTGTAAATTCGCATAAAAAAATTTCATCATTCCTTACAAACTCGGTCACGTGATTTGGTCATTTTGTAATGGGCAGTCGAAAAATTTTTCGATTACGGAAAATTGTTGAACAAATGTTGTTCGGAATGGTTGGTAGAACACGTAGTTAAAGGAATGTGAAATGTTCACAGATACAACCTGTACATATAAATTATAGGTCCGAAGACATCCTTAAGTACATAATTATAACTATTATCGTAACAATAATTTGCCTATTGAAAAAAAAAATGAGACAGCATCACATACAATTATCCTACAGATATATCAGATAACAGAGGTATCACAAATATAATGTTTATCCAGGATGGGGATCGAACCCACGACATTTGGCGAAGAAACGGTAAAGAACGCTAGGCAGTCACCTGGCAACACTAACTTAAGATATCTTTGAAACCATACGCCTACTTATCTTAGCTCTAATTTGGGAAATCCACAGTCTCGATCTGTATCTCAGAGCTGTTGATCTTTTTAAGTGCCATTGATTCTTGGGTCGAGCAAAAAGTGTGTATCGAATTTTTCGAATACAGCTCGGGTTTGTGATCACCAATCCGCATTAGGCAAGCGTGGTTCAGCCTAATCCCATAATAATAGTGATGATTTGATTTTTATGATAGAGGCCTTTACAAGCAGACAGTAAGTATATAGGCTGATACTTTACATTTTTGAAATTGAAGTGGGAGTGGGCTGGTGATGTCGTCTGAACACGGTTCGTGGTGCAAGATCTAAGATAATGGAGTAGAGACAGTGAGTGAGGAAAGAAACACCTAAGCGCATGGACGCAAATTCGACGACATCAAAAGGCTGGCAAGAGCAATGTGGATAGAAACTGCCCAAGATCGTCAAATATATCATGACCTAAGGAGGACTACACCCTAGAGATTGAAAACTCTTAGAAATGTAGAAAGGACGCAGCGGAAATACATAAGGAATAACCGCCGTCTTGATGATGTAACTATTTAATTACATAGCTTAAAGCTAAACCGAACAGAGTTGTTGGTAAGAAGCAAGTTTAGTGTCAGATAGATATAGAAGACAAACAAAAACATATTTGAATACTTAGTATAAAAATAATGGCCAGTACCTGATTAAATACTGTAGCAGGTGTTACCTACAAAAACGCTAAAGAAAAACTAGAGATAATCGACATGTGACCACGCTTCTGTGATAATTAGGTACTTCCACAGGCCTACCACTTGGCATCCCTACCAATATTGATTGGTACCATTAGGTCACTAGGAACTTATTTGTGAGAATGTTAAAGGGAGAGGGGGTTATTTGTGAGCATATTATTATGTCGCAAGCGACTCTCAGCACCCCTTAACACCCAGCTTCGCACTGAAGGTAAAGCCGCTCCTAGTTTTTACACTAAGTATTCGATTGGACTTAATTAAACACTTACGTACCGATTATATGATTATACCTACGACCAATAAATGCCAAATTATGATTCGATTAGTTTATACCGATAGTAAAGATACGATTATTTATCAGTGATTACTAGAAACGACAATATTTTCTCGATTTTGATAACGATAACCCAGTTGTGGTTTTAGTTAAAAGTTAGAAGGTCGCCGTCGTGATTAAAGGTAAGTTTTGATATATCTTTGGAAATAATTGTCATTGCCATGGATTTTCGGATTGAGTAAAAAGTATGTTTCTAAATTTCAAGTAGGTATCGCTCGTGTTTGTAATCACCAATCCGCATTAGGCAAGCGTATTGATTAAGCCTAATCCCATCATAGTAACGATGACTTATGTTTGGAAAATTCGAAACACACTTTTGCTCGAGCCAGGAATCGGGACCTCGAGATCACGGTACGGTTTTAAAACCATTAGATCATTGAGGCGTTAAACATAGTAATATATATAGTATCCAACTATCCATCTTCAACAATATCCTTTGTCTTTCAGATGGCGACTCTATACTTGTTGCTGCTGGTAGCATCGTGTTTATCCATACACGCTTTCCCGCCAGAACCTCTCTCATATAGACTAAAAAACACCATATTTGCTGACGAAAAACTAGAAGGCGGAATCTTCGAGCATGTCGATGAATTCAATGATATAACCTTATACTCAAGAAGTGCCAATAATCCATACCGTCTTCCTACTACCACGAGGCCGATAAATTACAATCTTCTATGGACTGTTGAGTTCCCAAGAAGTGTCTTTGCTGGAGATGTCAAAATCCAGCTACATGCCACCACAGAAAATGTCAATGAAATCGTTTTGCATAGCCAGGATTTGAACATCAGATCATTGACTCTGCTAGAAAATGACGTGGAAGTCCCTATAGAAAACTACGTTTTGCAGCCCGAATACCATTTCTTAAGAGTCCGGGTTCTCAACGGAGTATTGAAATATGACCCCACGAACAGTGTCATCTATACACTTCATATTACTTTCGACGCTGAATTAAGAACTGATATGACTGGCTTATATGTAAGTTGGTTTAGGAATAATCCGAATGATCCTGAAAGGTGAGTTATTTATAAGCTTCAAACAAATACGAAATAGTGTGTGCCGTCAGCATTCTTTTGTGTAAGCATTCCTGGGGTACTGAAACTATGGATAAAATCAGAATAGAATTTTGGTAGCCGGTACATATTGGGCTACTAATACAATTTGCATTTTTGTGGATAACCTTAACGTAATGCCATATAATTTTAGATCATTTAATACCTACCTACTATTTCGCTTGCTCAGTGACCCCAAAAGAATCTTAAGTTCCGAAACTAGTGATTGACTTCGGTCGGTCCTGCACTATTTCTTGCTAGTTATTGACCTGGAGCTTACCAGTCGCAACTACGTCTTTCCAGCGATAACCTGGTCAACCTACTGGGCATGGTCCCCAGAGTATGCTTTCTTTATGAGACGATCTTTGTCAAAGCTTTCGAGATGGCGAAGATGGTGCGCTTCAGTCTAAGGGCCTCGTTCACCACCTCTGAGTAAAGTGTCAAGTAATTTACTTGTTTTTGCCCTGGTATTTTTATTGAAAAAAATATTGAAATTAAAACAGGCCGCGGACCAGGGGCCAATTTTCTCCGAACCCACTTTTAATTGACAAGTAAATTACTATACTCGTAGTACTTAGATATACTTAGATACTTTACTCGTAGGTGGTGAACGAGGCCCTAATAATATTAACTGTGATAATTATAATACTCGAATAACTCAGTTTTAACATGGATCTTGGTTCCAGTTTCATGGCTTCAACTCATATGCAAGCTACCGCCGCACGCTTTGCGTTCCCCTGCTATGACGAGCCTGGGTTCAAGGCTACTTTTGAGGTTACCATCAGAAGACCCACCGCCCTCAAAAGTTGGTTCTGCACTAAACAGGTTAGCACCGGACCCAGCACTCTCACGTAAGTGTATTTTGAACGTATTTCTTTTATATTTTAAAAATATATATAGAATAAAATAAATTCTAATATGAAAATACATATTTGATTAAATAATTATAGCATTCAATACCTTAATGATTAAGGTATTGAATGCTATAATTATTTAATCAAAATTCAGTAACATACACACATAAATGATAAAAAAAACCGAAGGGTCAAGGGGGTCGCGAAATATTTTTTTATACCAGGGGGGTCGCATCATGAAAAAGGTTGAAAAACACTGCCTTAATCTATCTATCTTCTATCTATACTCTATACTATTTATAAAGAGATAACTTCTATAGACAACGACAAGTAAACCGAAAACACGAAACGCTTGCGCGATGTAATTGAATACAGCGCCATCTATGAGTCAATTTCTGAATTACGGTCCCGAAGCGAAGTGAGGGCGGGCCACTAGTTAAATATATTCATTCAAGCCTCGCTTCCTTAATTTTTTGTTGTGCCCTAACAGGGTCCATAAGAGTAATAAAATAATTATGTTACCACCTCACAATGTACCTTATGGAACGCAATAAATTACGTAGGTAATTGTAATTTTTGGCGTTTATCTTCTTGTTACTAAAGGTTTTTTCATAATAATATTTAAATTCTATAAGGCTTCGATTTGTCTAATCGGTATGTCTGTATCTTCTTCCATTCCTTAGAAAATATAATAAACTATTTGAAATTCTATGTACCGAAAAACTGCTTGCCTGAATATTTTGCTAAATGTCAGTTACGTTAATTAGTAAGACAACAATAGTAGGCATCGCCCAGACATGGGCGTAACTACGGACTTATCAGCCGAATCAATAATAGGTTGGCCTTTGAGATACAGGGCCCTCATAAAAGTTGTCAATACCAATTCGTCATTCCGTTTTGCTTTCAAAGACAAACAAACAAACTTAGACACACTTTCCCATTTATAATATTAGGTAGTATGGATATATTAACATAAACGCCCCGTTGGTCTAGTGGTTTAAGTGCCGGGCTATGATCTTGGGGTCCCGGGATCCCGGGTCGAGCAAAAGTATGTTTCGAACATAGGTCAGGTTTGTGATCACCAATCTGCATTAGGCAAGGATGGTGATTAATGCTAATCCCTTCATTAGTAGCGACAGGATTTGTAAGATAGAGGTCTTTGCCCTGTAGTAGGATAGTATACTTTACTATACTTCACTTTATATTAACATAATCGTTTTTCCTTTTAGTGGATACCAAGAAGATGTGTACGCCATTACCCCGATAATGCCTACATATTTGCTGGCAGTCATAGTGGCAGACTACGAGAGCGTCGCTAAGTACGCAGATGATGGATCTGTTCTCTACGAAGTCGTCGGAAGAGAGCACGCCATTTCCACAAACCAATCATATTATGCTTTCGATGTTGGACAAAAACTATTGCAAGAGATGAGTGATTATACAGACTACGATTTCTACAGTATACATCCTTCTTTGAAGATGACACAGGGTTCTATTCCTGATTTTCGTGCGGGGGCTATGGAAAACTGGGGACTTTTGCTATACAGGTAAAAACACTTTTATGCTGATCTGGTTAACTCGGCATTTAAAAGTTCATAGCACAAAGCTTATACCATATAGGCAAGACATACAATATCTTGCTTTTTACTTATAATACCTGTAAATGTATTAGGATGAAAAACTAAAACAAAACCTAAGACCAAGAAGTATAGATAAATTAATGATACCTATTTACAAAAAGAAGTTATCCGCGTCTATTACTGTAATCCAATGTGGCGTAAATACCGGCAGTGTTGCCTTCTTGAATCGTTAAATTTAAACTTTGATATAAAAAATATTAACGCCGAAAAACTTAATCCGGTGGGCTGAGAATTTAAGCAAGAGTTTTAGGGCCTTATGGGGCTTTAGCCCCCACTGGCCACTCGGCCCAATGTTGCCACGCCAAAGGAATAAACAAAATTGAAATCAATTAATTACAATATACCACAGAAACATATTTTATGAACAGAGATTCGTATAGTAAGTACAATCTGGGACAATCGCTATGAACTGATTCATCGTAAGTGTCCCCGATGGTACTGGATACTACAACCTAGCCTTCGTTCGTGATTATATTGTGTCTAGGTAGACAGGTACTAGTGTAACATTTTCGTCATATTTTTCAGAGAAGCGTATCTTATGTACGATGAACAGGACACGAACAGCCACTTCAAAGCGACGATTGCCACCATCCTGTCGCACGAGATAGCTCATATGTGGTTTGGAAATTTGGTGACTTGTGATTGGTGGGACGCTTTCTGGCTCAACGAAGGCTTTGCTAGATATTTCCAGTATTTCCTCACTGACTGGGTACGGTATTGCTTTTCGTAAAATTTATAAATCATGATCATCTTCCTGCCCTATTCCCAGGTTATCTTGGGTCGGCGCAGTATGTTTTTTTCTTCCATTCGTCATCATAATATCATCCATTCCCTTTTTAGTTATGTCATTTCTCACACAATCATCGATCGCTTTTTCTTTAAAATATACAGGGTGTATCTGTGAACATTTACATCCCTTTAACCTCGTCATCTACCAACCATTCTGGACAACATTTGTTCTATGACTATGTTTCCTCTGGGTGTCTGATATCTGTAACACGAGTGCTTAAGCTACGGAGGTCAATATCAATGTATAAAATGTTGTGTTTTTTTTAGGTTGAAGACTACATGGAGCTTACCCCCCGCTTCATCATCGAGCAAGTTCACGCTGCTCTTCTCACCGACTCCGCCAACAACCCTCACCCGCTCACCAACCCTGGGATCGGGGATCCAGTGGCCATTAGAGCC
The DNA here is from genome assembly GCA_014851415.1 of Cnaphalocrocis medinalis. NCBI lineage: Eukaryota > Metazoa > Arthropoda > Insecta > Lepidoptera > Crambidae > Cnaphalocrocis > Cnaphalocrocis medinalis. The sequence continues at coordinate 14,639,321 of CM026280.1, forward strand.
ATGTTCTCCACCATCAGCTACAATAAGGGCGCTGCTGTCATCAGAATGACGGATCACCTGTTGGGCTCCAACGCACACAGACAAGGCTTGAGGCAGTACTTGATAGACAGGTAAAATTTTAACAGACTGCAAAAAAAATTAACTTTTAAAGATGAAACTATACGTTGCTTTTCTTACTCTATCTACTAATCTACTAATACTCTTTAAAAGAAATTGTGGTATGCGAAACCAAGGAATCCACTTTACCTATTTACCAAGTGTCACAGACATGGCTTACTTAATTAAAGCAGTATTTGGCAGATTCAGTGGATGGATCCTTTAACATTCGCACCTCATAAGTATAATTTTAGCAGAAGATAGGCTTTAATGGAAAACGTTGAAGGAGGCCTATGTCCAACATTGGATTGAAACAGGCTGATGATAATGATAACCTTAGTGCTTTGATCAAAACTATAAACATCATCGATCTAATTATATGAATTGAAGAGCTCGCTCTATTGTATGTAAGCAGTAGCACTACCATGAGTTTGAAATACTATACTCGCTATCGAAAACTATCGCTTTGTCTCTTTCATTGTGATGCATCTAAAAGAGACAGAGCAATAGTTTACGTTATGTCAGTTTTCGATGCCAAATCATGGTAGCGCTACAGAACTAAAATTTGCCGCACAAATTTCAGATGAGCTTCTATTATATTGTGAATTGTCCTTTTAGGCGTTTCTCCACAGCTACGCCGGAACATCTCTTCCAATCTCTTCAAAACGCTGCTGAAGCTACTGGGGCTATTTCTGAATACGGAGCTGACTTCAGCGTCATTGACTACTATAGAAGCTGGTCTGTGCAGGCAGGTCATCCAGTGCTGAATGTTGAAGTTGACCACCAAAGTGGTCTTATGACTGTTTATCAGGTAACTATTCTCACTGAAGCCTTTAGTGGTTACTGGTTATAGTTGATTTAATTAGGGCCTCGTTCACCATCTCCGAGTAATGTTTCAAGTAATTTACTCCTCAAATTAAGTAGGTTTAGATGAAACAGGTCCCTGGTCCGCGGCCTAGTTAACAATTTAAATAATTTATTCAATACAAAGACCAGGGGCCAATTTTCTCCGAACCCACTTTAATTGACAAGAAAATTACTTGGAACTTTACTCAGAGATGGGGAACGAGGCCCTAAGTGTACAAAAGGTCTTACAGCTATTATACATTTTGTTCTTGTAACTTAGCAACCTTTCACAGGTATTGCAAATAACTAGAATTATTAAATTAAAATAAATAATTAACAAAAAAGGTTAGGTTAACTAAAACTTAAAGTGTAAATGAGATCATTCTCAAATTTAAATGAGGTCATTAAACCAACCATTAAAGTGAACCTTTAAAGATAGAGATGAGATGATATTGAAACCTCTTTATACTCAAAAGAAAGATAGAGAGACAGAAAGACACAAGATATAAGCCGTTTGAAAGTACAATTGACTCCTTAATTTCCGTCCTTTCTGCTTAGACAACATACGATATTATTCTTTCCAACATATAGGCTCGGTTAGGCTCCATTGTGGATTAACGGTTAATTATTGAACTATTTATTTTGAGCGAAAATGGTTACATTTTTTTTCTAGCGTCGTTTCAACATCAACACTGGCTACTCCACGGCTACCACCAACTGGATAGTTCCCGTCACGTTTGCCACCGCCAGCAACCCTGACTTCGACAACACAAAACCCACACACATCATCAGTGAAGCCGTCTCTATCATCAACCGCACCACCGTAGGTGATGAATGGGTCATCTTCAACAAGCAACAGACCGGTACGTAAAATAAGATGCGAATAATCGGCTATGGTATTGTAGGTAAGCAATGTTTCTAAAAATAAATAATATAATTTTTGAAAAAAAGCAAAACCGAATTCAAGACTACATCATCAATATACGAGTATACCATTGAACAATTTTTTTTGGGTTTTTTTTCAAAAACCACTATCTCAATTTTGATAAAATTTATATGGGATCATCTTTGAATGATTACCTACCAAACAAAAAAAGAATCATAAAAATCCATTCACAATTGGCGGAGAAATCGAGTAAACATACGAGTACATACAAAAAAACATACGGGTTGAATTGAGAACCTTGTTTTTGGAGTCGGTTAAAAATAACTATGTACTAGGGACAAATAAATAAAATAATATTTCATCTATTAAAACATAGGTAAGGTTTTACATTAAATTAGTACAATGTGTGTGCTTTTAATAGGTTACTACCGAGTAAATTACGATGACTACACTTGGGACTTAATTGTGATGGCTTTGAGAGGACCTCAGAGGACAACTATTCACGAATCCAACAGAGCTCAGGTTTGTTTGATTTGTAACTTCTTTTTCTAATGTTTCTTTGTAATTTTTTCTATGTTGGTATTTGATAACAACTTTTTTTTGTAGATAATCAACGACGTATTCCAATTTGCTCGGTCAGGACTTATGACTTACACCAGGGCCTTTAACATCATTTCCTTCCTCGAAAATGAAACAGATTATACTCCGTGGCTCGCAGCTATCACTGGCTTCAACTGGATCAGGAACCGGCTTATTCAAACTGAATATGCAGCCGATTTAGACGTAGGTTTATAACTTATAACCATTTACAACCATTCACGTCTTACCAACCATTCTTAACAACACATTTTATCCTACGACTTTAGTTCTACTCCTCATACTAAATGAAGAAGTATAGTCTACGGCAAGAAACTGTAGTTATGGCCTTGAGTGCGCAGAGACCAATTTTAATAGAAAGTCTCCTTTTTTACAAGTGCGCAAAATAACGGTAAAGTTTCATTAAATTCCATTCGGTAGTTTTTGCGTGAAAGAGGAGCAAACATCCATTCCATCTATCCACCCATACTTACTCACAAACTGTCACGTTTATAATATTAGTGGGATGTTTTGTGAATTTATCCTCACATAATCGTTTTCCTCAGGCTCGTATAGCGGAATGGACAAAGACGGTTATGACGTCAGTGGGGTATATGCCTCAGGAGAATGAGCCATTCACGACGTCATACCTTAGATACCAGATGGCTCCCTTTGCGTGCAATTTGAAGGTCGATGAGTGCTTGGATTCTGCGTGGACGCAGTTCCGCGAATTGATCGATGAAGGGAAACCGTACGTATCAGTTGAGGAGCCTTTATACTTAACTATATTCCTTTGATATTCTTTTTAAACTAAAATGAGAGGTGGACTAAAATCGTCACAATATAAGCCAACAGATGGACGACGGTTGAGAGCCAGACCCTGAAAGAGATGGACCACAGACAGGATTTCCTAGCGTTGGCTTCTGACAGAGACCAATGGAGAAGTTTATGAGGCAGTGGGACAGTTAAAGCTAAAAAAAACACGTTTTCATTTCACATTGCCTGTGTATTAAAGAGTGGCAGCACTTTGACTCCACAGGTGTTGCGGCAATCTCTTTATCAGTTTATTTGTTCGCTCGTCTGCCACCTATTACATTATATTTTCTTTTTTTTTAAATAATAACTATGTACCTAAGATTATTTAGAAATGTTCCATGTGTTTTTTTATAATTTTATTTTATTTCTCAGGAAGTGTTAAAAAATGCTTTCTTTCCATAGCGTGCCAGTGGACAATCGTAACTGGGTGTACTGTAACGGCCTCCGCAGAGGATCCGTCGCTGACTTCAACGTCCTCTGGAACAGATACCTGACTTATAACCTTGACACAGAGAAGATCTTGCTCCTCCAAACCTTGGGATGCACTCCTCACGAGTCCGCTCTAAACACGTAAGGATATTGAATTATTATAACTTAGTCAAAGTCAAAAGTCGAAGTATTTATTTGCATAAAATAGTTATACAAAAGATTACTCAAAAGAGACTCGTTTTCGAATCTCGGGTCGAGCAAAAGTATGTTTCGGATTTCGAACATAGCTTGGTTTTATGATCACCAATCCGCATTAGGCAATTAGCGTGGTGATTAAGCCTAATCCCATTATATCAGCGACGACTTGATTTCTATGATGGAGACTTTTGCCCTGCAGTGGGACAGTATATAGCCTTTTTTACATTATACGGCTCACTTGATGGTAAGTGATCACCGCCGCCCATGGACATCTGCAACACCTGAGGCATCACAAATGCGTTGCTGGCTCCTAAGGAAGGAATAAGCCCTTTTCTTGAAGATCGCCAGGTCGTATCTGCTCGGAAACACCTTCGTTGGCAGCTGGTTTCACAGTCTCACTGTGCGCGGCAAAAAGTGGAGAACGCACTGTGGTGAAATAAAATCCATCTAATGATGTAGACTGGTATTTAAAGTTCTGGCGTGATGACCGACGGTGAGAATTTGCAGCTAAGGCTGAGGCTGATGCTAATCTCTTTTGACAGATTTCTGGATGCAATTATCCAGCCGAACTACATAGTTCGTCCCCAAGACTACACGACAGCTTTCAACTCGGCTGTGTCAGGGAACGAAGGCAATACCCAGATTGTTTTCCGGTACATTCAGAACCATCTTGAAGACGTCATGAATGCGTGAGTCACAATACAATACTTATTTATCAAGACATTTATCAATACATTATATTTTTGAGTTTTATCTTTTACAATTTTTTTCAGTCATTAATGTTTATTGTCACTTTTATTACAGTTTTAATATTATTTTTTACATTTACTTTATACAGGGTGTATATGTAAACAATGACATCCCTTTGACCACGTTTTCTACGGTATTTTTAACAAAATTTCTTCTATGACTTTTGAATTTTTTATTTTTAAGTATTATATTTGTGATTCCTCTGTTAACTGAATATCCGTAACACAAGATATTTTTTTCCAGGTTTATAATACCAAACCAGTCGACTCCTGCCACACCACTATCGTATATTTCATCAAGACTTAGGACTGCAGAGGAAGTTGCTCAGGTGAGAACTATTTGCTATAACGCTACTTTGTTCTGACTGCATGCCTTACCCCTTTTCAGTTTGCCTGGATCGCTGTTAGTGATAAGACCACCTACATTGTAGGCTAGCATATTATCATAATTTAAGATTTGTAAAATTAGTGCAATAAAGAGTATCCACACGTATCTATGTATATGAGTGGCGGTTACCATTTACCATCAGATATGGGCCGAATGCTCGTCTCTAAAAAAAACTATTACAAATTGCCGTTGTACTAGGTTATTAGGTGGCTTACCTACAAAACTTGTTTATTTTTTTTTCAACAGTTCCAATTATGGGCGGATAACAACCGAGACACTCTAGGCTCATTCTATCAAACCGTGCGCGCTGGTGCATCCACCAGCTCCATAGCCTGGGCTGCCACTGTACAGGCTGACATCCAGAACTATCTCCAAAGTGGAAACCAGGTGGCTCTTTTTACTTTTTCTTCCATTTTTATTTAATACTCCTGCCATGTTTCCAGGCTGTTTTGGTTCAGCATAGTATATACTCGTACAACCAATGCGTCCTGGCACGTTACATTCATACATTCACGGCTGGACTAGTCCACCGGTTCAAAGTCGCTCAAAGAGCTATGGAAAAGGTTATGCTCGAAGTATCTCTGAAGGACCGCATCAGAAATGATGCAATCTGACAGAGAACCAAAGCCCACTGAAATAGCAAACTGAAGTGGCAGTGGGCTGGTCACATTAGCCGCAGAACTGATAACCGTTGGAGCCGTAAAGTCCTTGAGTGGAGACCGCGACTCGGTAAGCGAAGTTAACGACAAGCTAGAGGTGATGACAATTATAAGCCGAAATTTCTGACTTACTACTGTTATTCTTAGTAAACTAAAAGGAGAGGTGGACTAAAATCGTCACAATATAAGCCAACAGATGGACGACGGTTGAGAGCCAGGCAGGATTTCGGACTCTTGCAACACCAGTGGAGTTACAAGTGCGCTGCCAACCTTTTATCCCCTTCCCCCCGGTGCACTGCCCTACCCCTTTTCAGTTTGCCTGGATCGCTGTTAGTGATAAGACCACCTACATTGTTGGCTAGCATATTATCATGATTTAAGATTTGTAAAATTAGTGCAATAAAGAGTATCCACACGTATCTATGTATATGAGTGGCGGTTACCATTTACCATCAGATATGGGCCGAATGCTCGTCTCTAAAAAAAAACTATTACAAATTGCCGTTGTACTAGGTTATTAGGTGGCTTACCTACAAAACTTGTTTATTTTTTTTCCTATTTTTACAAAAATATTTATAAAAGCTATTGATAAATGAAGAATTATACATTAGTATTATTTATTATGATTTTTTGAATCATATGACAAAGGTTGTGGATTCGATCCCCAGCCTGGGCAAACAGACATGTGATGAACAATTATGTTTGATCAGTGTCTGGGTTTTATTCGTTTTAATCTATAAAATTTGTGTTTCCTCTGTTGTCTGATATAGTAACACAACAAGTCCTTCAGCTGCCTTAGTACGGAGGCAGGTAAATGTATGAGATGGTGAATTTAAAAATTTTTTTTTTTCTACAGTTCCAATTATGGGCGGACAACAACCGAGACACTCTAGGCTCATTCTATCAAACCGTGCGCGCTGGTGCATCCACCAGCTCCATAGCCTGGGCTGCCACTGTACAGGCTGACATCCAAAACTATCTCCAAAGTGGAAACCAGGTGAATCTTTTTACTTTTTCTTCCATTTTTATTTAATACTCCTGCCATGTTTTTCCAGGTTTGGTTCAGCATAGTATATAACTCGTACGACCAGTGCGTCCTGGCACGTTACATTCATACATTCACGGACTGGACTAGTCCACCAGTTCAAAGTCGCTCAAAGAGCTATGGAAAAGGTTATGCTCGAAGTATCTCTGAAGGACCGCATCAGAAATGATGCAATCTGACAGAAAACCAGAGTCACCGACATAGCCCACTGAATTAGCAAACTGAAGTGGCAGTTGAGTGGGCTGGTCACATTAGCCGCAGAACTGATAACCGTTGGAGCCGTAAAGTCCTTGAGTGGAGACCGCGACTCGGTAAGCGAAGTTAACGACAAGCTAGAGGTGATGACAATTATAAGCCGAAATTTCTGACTTACTACTGTTATTCTTAGTGCGGCAGTGTATGTATCCCGTTGAAATCAAGCCTAACCTTTGTTAAGAAACTAATTTAAACAGTTGTATCATAAGGCCATGTAGGTAGCTTTGATTATCTGGTAAGAATGTTATCTTTTATTTGTCAGTCATAATCAGGAATACCCATCAATTATCGCGTTATTATCCCTAATAGATTAAATTAAAGATTAGATCAATTTAAGTACAAATAGCTTCCGACGGCATGACGTTTAAAAAGTTTTGGCAAAAAATTTGGAAATTTCTAATCCGATCATAGTAGCGATGACTTGATTTGTATGATGGAGGCGTTTGCTCTGCAGCGGGACAGTATAATATATATAGGCTGATACTTACTTTATTTTCTGTTTTTAAAGGTTCTACAAACAAGCACTCCGGCTCCCGTGGTGTCAATCTCACCAACAACTGTTCCAGTCCCAGTATTAGTACAACCGACCACCCCGAGTCTGCCTGAATTGCCAGGCTCTGCCCACGCTGCCTTCCTGTCTACCCTCGTTGTTGCGTTAGCTTTAGCCGCCAACTTTGCTGTATACAATTTTTGATTTTTCTAAGAATATTGATGACGCTTTTTTTGTGATACTCTTAACACGTCTGAATGTATAGAGCAATGGTGACCAATTCTACCAAACACTCGAATGACCGATTGACCATCGTACAAAAAAGCAAACTAATAGGTAGTACTTAAAGAAAATTGAATAAATACAAACCAATATTTGTTTAAGTGTTGCAAATAGTTCTCGTCGTCTGCTCAAAATGTCATTTGGGGGCCCCTACGAACGAGTTTGTACATAATTGTTCTCTTTACTGTACAAATTTTAACAATTTTAAAACAATTCTTAGAATTATATTTTTTTATGTGTTAAGATGATACTTATGTAGTATTGATAGGTGCTGGATATTTTTACAGCTTATATTAAACAATGTGCATTTTTATTTATTCAATTTTTTATTGGTCATTATTTCTTTGTAACTAAAGATCATTAACTGATTGAAAGCATTTACATTTAATTTATATTACCTGTTTTATATTACTTTTGTTTTTTAAACGATAGATGTTTGTGGAGGTAGGTATTTACCTACATTAGGTTTTAGGATAATTATGACTCTATTTTTTTATCTGCATATCTATCTATTTTTGTTTTCTTTATCTTATTACAACGACTGCAATTTAAGGGTGGTTAATCTTTTCATCGATTTTGATAACTAAGTGATATCAAAAGATTAACCATTGTTAAATTCTAGTCGTTGTTAAACCGAAGCTCTCATAATAAGTGACACGAAAGCCCCTAAACTTGTAATATTTTTTTTTGACATTGAATAAATTGTTATATGACGTTATTCACCAGACAATTATAAATTATTGAACAGATGATATTCATTTTGCTTTATATTGATGATCTAACATGCTAAAAGGGCTTTATTCGTGTTTTAACTCTATGTACTTTCTAACTAATTGACTTTTTTGTAAGCATATAGGCCAGATTATGGTTTGAAATAATTACACTTTTTATTAAAAATAACGTGTATTCATTCCCTTCATGCCATCAATCCCTATGAAAATGAAACACAGGCGCGATGTATTCCCATCTATTGGTTCAGAATGGAACTAATATCCCAAAACGAAATGAGCCACTAGTATTTAATAGGATACAATTAGAAAATATTGTTTACATTGATGATTTTCTTACAACAATGCATTTGTTATCGATAACGGTTCATGCAGCTACAGAAAATTAACGAAGGTGTATGTGTGTTTGTAAGTTTTTTAAGTGTAAGTAGCAGACAAGCAGACGGATCACCTGATAGTAAGCGATTGACGTCGCCCATAGACACCTGCACCAGCAGTAGAGTCATAAGTGCGCTGCCAATCTTTAACCTCCGGTACCCTCACTTACTCGACGAAAAGACGAGAAGGCGCTGCTATTCGCCGGTCTTCTGTGAGACCATGGTCACTCCGGTCGAGCAGGCCCATTCCTGCCGAAGCGTGTGTTGAAGATTTATAAATAAAGAAGATTCAAAGTTGAAATTTGAGACTGAATACGTATGGGTGTAAGATTTTGTAAAAATCTATACAATTTGTAAAGAGGTAAAGTCTATAGACAACGACAGGGTAAACCGAAAAGACGAAACTCTTGCGCGATACTATCAGCGCCCAGGGCCATCTATTGGTACACAGGGGAACTAATGTTCCGCTGAAGCTGAAGAGAAACAAAACTTTTTAGGTTGTATTCTAATTTAATCAAACAGGGAGGATCACAAATTACATGAAAATTAAAAAGAAACTTGTTACAAATGAAACAACTACTGACTATGATTTTGAAGCTTTTATTGTTGAAACACTGGTCCCATGGTTTATCCTAGCATTAAGTTGGAGTAACGGGAGATCTAAATGCTGACATACTTTCTGAATTTTGACTTCCCATTAGTATGTATCCAAAACAATCGATGGTGGTAATTAAGCCAGGATTATTTTTTTTGATATAAGAAGGAAACGAGCAAATGGATGTCCAAGGGTAGCGGTGATCACTTACTATCAGTAAGTGATGGGTAGTGGGTAGCGACCCTTGGACACAAGCTACACCAGAAGGAGTGCGGATGCGTTGCCGGCCTTTTAGAAAGCCCGTTGCATCATTTTGCAGTTTTTGAGGACATAAGTAATATTTTCTATGTGAGATTAGGCCCTGGGCTGCACCAACAATTGCTGTCGTTTTTCCATGTGCCACCGGTGGCGACTGGGTATTATTGCCTTAAACTTCGCTGTACATTGCTTCTTTCTTCTTTCCCTCCTAGAAAATGAAAGCTTCCCAGTCACCACCGGTGGCAAATGAATTTTTCATTCCCGTTTGCCACCGGTGGCATTCCTTGTGGGGGCAACTGGGAATAGACGAAAATTTCAATTTGTTCTTTACAAAGAAATTTTTTTTTATCTTTGTGCGATAGAAGTCGCGTGCGCAACTACTACTTTTAATGACAATGACGATACCTACAAGTAGCGTATGCTCGTGCCAACTTCAAAACTATAAAACCGCTATATACGAACGTGTGCCGGTCTAGATTAAGATAACACAATGGAGATATATGAACGTTTTTTTGTATTAAAACAATAAACAGCTTAATTTATTATTACCTAAAGGGAATTAGGATAAGATACATATAAGATAAGAACATGTTGATTATTTGCTGATAGTGAATATTGGGGAGCTGGGTTAGGAACTTGTAATCATTCGAGTGAGATTATGGTAAGTATACTAGTGCATTCATATTTTATTTACTATCTTATACTTTAGCAATAAATGCTTGGAGAAATTTTAGATAGGTCCATAGTTTTGCGCAAAAAAAAATGTTATGAAATAAATAAGATCAAAGTCAGATTTATATTCTGCCGCACATATTTGTTTTTGCAGTTTTACCGAATATTCTATTTTTAATATTTCCCATCCTATTGTTAGAAATAATAGATAGGTATAAAAGGATAATGGAACAACATATTGAGTGTAAACCATGAGTATGAGAGCTTAATTTTCTAGTAGAACTATTATAATAGTTTTGAGACCTATTTCTGCGCTGAATAGGTCCTTTCAACGTTACCTACATACTAGAGTTTTAGGATGCTAGATCATGGTCTAAGCGTCTTAGGTTCCAAAGCAACGGCTAACGTCTTACACACTGAGATGATAATCTTAATTCTACGCTAATGTATGAATACTTTATTTTAGGCGGCTCACTGGATTTCCCTCCTTATGGGAGTAGCCCTTTTACAGGGCTCACTCTCTTTGAGTCCCATTCCACCGGATGATGAATGGGAGCAGTTTGCCAGATCACTGGCAGACGCGACGTACAGATTGCCAACCACGACAAAACCAAGGCATTACGAAGTAACATTGACGCCTTATTTCGAGACCTTCCCTCAGGGTGGGAAGGCTTTCTCCTTCGATGGGGAAGTCACGATCTATACCAGCGCTACAGAGGCTGACGTCACTGAAATTGTCATGCACTGCAATGACTTGACTATTGACACAGTGGAAGTACAATTCACAGATGCTACCAACATTCCTAAATCAATCGTGACGCCAAATCAGCAGTTTGTCTGCGAAATGCCTTATACCTTCTTGAGGATAGCAACTACTGAGCCACTAAGATTGGGTCAAGAGTATCAAGTCCGGATAACCTTTAGAGGTAACCTTCAGACCAATATGAATGGTTTTTACAGGAGTTGGTATATAGACAGCACTGGACAAAAGAGGTAACTATGATGATAAACGAGTAAAAGCATTCCACAGATAATAAATGCATCCCATTCACGCTTGCAAAAGGTTTGATACACAGGTTGTGGTAATGATGCCTTTAATTGCTAAAGTTTTACAGAATAATCTTTTGGCAAAGAAGGAACAAAATTCTTTGCTTGTCAAAGGATTCTTCTTAATTTGCAAATTTGGGACCTTACCTTTTTTTGCAAATTTAGGACTATCATCGGAATTACTTCTTTAATTTTCTACTTACACCTTCTTTAATTTGGTGTTTAGATGGATGGCAACCACTCAGATGCAGCCCGTCCACGCCCGCACGGCCTTCCCCTGCTACGACGAGCCTGGTTTCAAGGCTACTTTCGATATTACCATGAACAGGGAACCTGACTTCAGCCCTACCATCTCCAACATGCCTATTAAAAGCACAACGATGTAAGTTTCGCATTTTACTATCTTCTATACTATTTATAAAGAGATAACTTCTATAGACAACGACAAGGCTTATAGGTAAACCGAAAACCCGAAACGCTTGCGCGATGTAATTGGACACAGCGCCATCTATTGGTTCATTTCTGAATTACGGTTCCGAAGCGAAGTGAGGGCGGGTCACTAGTTTTAAATAAATAAGAATCTTCATCAATGTGTATTGTAACAGTATGCTAAACAAAATTTAATAATATGAGACGAAACAGAGGCCAAGGACGTAACTAAGGTAGATAACATTGCCTTAGAAAAACCAAAGTTGAAAGTAGGAAATGTGACCCAATAAATTTAAAATGAGCCCGTTCTAAAGAATGAATTGTAACATGTGTCTTTACTTTCATAGAATTACAGCGACCAACCGCGTTTCCGAGACCTTCTACACAACTCCTGAGACTTCAACCTATCTGTTGGCCTTCATCGTGTCCCACTACAAAGTTGTCGCCAGCGGGACTGACATCAACCGTCCCTTTGAAATTTATGCTCGCGACAACGCCGGCATCACTGGAGACTGGTCTCTGGAAATCGGAAAAAAGCTTTTGGAAGAAATGGAAAATTACACGGACATACCCTACTATGAAATGGCGGATAAGATGAATATGAAACAAGCTGCCATTCCAGACTTTTCTGCTGGCGCTATGGAGAACTGGGGGCTTTTGACATACAGGTAAACTTTCATGAAAGTAAATTTTCCACCTGTAAATTAACGTTTTGGAACATACTAGCAATCAGTGTCAAAGTACAGTCAATATTCAAATCGTATTATTTCCGTACGTTATGTAATCGAAACAGTGTCATTCAGTTTTGAAATATGATTTTTAATTTAATTTAAAACTAAATGTAGATTCACAATATATTTAACAATAGAAATTAAACATTTCTGACAACAAACAATCAACTAAGGGTTTAAAATAATACTGCCTCCTGCATTGTTGCAGTAAAAAATAAAAAGATTTATATTTACCGAGTTGTTACTGAGAGAGTTAGAGAGTAATATATTAAACATCAACTTTACAAGATTATTAGGAGATATTTTTCATTTGGAAAGGTCTTCGGATAATTACATTAGCGATTGTTTTAGGGAGGCCCTCATCTTGTACGACCCTAACAATTCCAACCACTTCTACAAGCAACGTGTGGCCAACATTGTGTCCCACGAGATCGCTCACATGTGGTTCGGGAACCTCGTCACTTGCGCCTGGTGGGACAACCTCTGGCTCAACGAGGGCTTTGCCAGATTCTACCAGTACTTCTTGACTGATAGGGTATGTAGTTTTTTAGATTTTCGCGTTGAATTATAACTATAAATTTATTGAAACGGGAAAACGCGACGTTTATTTTCAAGTACATTGTATGTACTTACTGCTTGACGTTACTACGTTGCAGCAGCCGTGGTCACAAGCGAACGAAAAGTGAAAGCGAAAAGGTTGAGTTCGCTTGTGACCACGGCTGCTGCAACGATAGTGATAGGGTATGTTTTGCTTATCATTTTCTGGAATTCACTTTTTTTTACTTACTCTGGCTTCCACACTGAACCTATGTAGGAGCGAGTGTATTCAAAGCCTGCCTATTAACTCTTGCTCTATTTTTAATTATGGTTGTGATTTAGTCAAATGTCAATAAGTTAAACGTAAAGCTAAAAAATACCTTTTCTAAAAATAGCCTTCCGTAATATGACTTTCAGGCTTAAAAAAGGCAAAAGACTGTGTAAGTATACCATCACTGACTTTTTGGTGGACTTGGTAAAATTTCTACGGCTCTATCGGAATATTAGTTAGTCTTCGTAAATTAAAAGCCAATCTTCAAATTCCAATATTCATAAAAGCGGGATTGTTTTATTTGCATTATCACTTTTTTGTTCTTAGGTTGCTCCAGAATTGGGTTACGAAACCCGGTTCATAGTAGAACAATTCCAACTAGCAATGGGTTCCGATTCGGTAGATTCGGCCCACGCTCTCACGGAGCCCGGTGTGATCAGCCCATCACGAGTGTCCGCGCACTTCTCCACTATCACGTACGCTAGAGGAGCCTCCATCATCAGGATGACCCAGCATCTTCTTGGGGAGCAGACGTTTATAAAGGCTCTTCGGAAGTACTTAAAGGCCAGGTAAGATTTAGTTAAGCTCATGTCTTTAGTGACCCTAGTGTGGTTAGCACGAATTGCTATTAACTGTGGGAGAGCCACGCTTCGGCATGATAACTGTTGGAGAGCCCCGCTTCGGCATGAATGGGCCGGCTCGACCGGTGTGATACCACTGTCTCACAGAAAACCGGCGTGAAGCAGCCCCTGTGCTGTGTTTCGCTGAGAGAGTGAGTGTACCGGAGGCTCACTAGGGGGGGGAAGGGGATAAAAGGTTGGCAGCGCACTTGTAACTCCACTGGTGTTGCAAGTGTCCATGGGCTGCGGCAATTGCTTACCATCAGGTGATCCGCGTGCTCGCCTGCTACCTATCACATAAAAAAAAAATTGCTGAGCACTTCGCTGTCTTCACTTATTCTTTCCTACTTATTTACCATGGGAGAGCTCCTACTTCAGCTTGAGCTGGCACTGCCGACCTCACAGATAGCTCGTTCGGTGTTTGACCGAATACTGGAGGCTCAGATGTGGGACAGGTCATGTCGGGCACTCCAGCGACGCTACCCTCATCGCCAGAGTAGAAAAAGAACGGGTTGAAGTACCTTACTTCACGTCCCAATCATCAACATTGCTGAATACAATTCGGAATTAACAAATTTAGCAGAACAAATCCGAAAAAAACGAAATGATGGTGGGTCACTTGTTTTATTCAAAGACGCTCAACCTACAGTTTTCATTAAAAAGTTATCAGTTTAAAGGGCTTATATCAAACCAATTAATGAGATAATTCCATCGGCATTCATTTGATACTCGCCTTTCTTTCTTATCGAGTGAGCTGGTAAAGCCACAAAGCTTAACGTTTAGGTTTAAGGCCAATAAAGAATTAAAGTTTGATTATTTTGCTTAAATACTTTTGTTATCTTAAAAACAATTTCCTGAGCGTATTTTAAATTATTTTATGCAATAAAATGATTAAAACCAATATTTCTACGAGGTATCTCCGAGTATAAAACTGTTTACGGTAAAAATTTCGTTGTGGTGTTTTATTCTCGCTACATACGCCCTTCTATTACAAATCTGTACTATTTTATAAAGAGATAACTTCTATAGAGAACGACAAGGCTTATAGGCAAACCGAAAACACTAAACGCTTGCGCGATGTAATTGAGCACAGCGCCATCTATTGGTTCGTTTCTGAATTACGTTCCCGAAGCGACGTGAGGGCGGGCCACTAGTGTGTTATAAAGAGACAAAAAGTAGCATATATATGACTCTCCAACCCATCAACTTTCTCCACATGAAAATCACGTAAGTTCGCTCCGTTTTGCCGTGCAGACGGAAAAACGAAGAGACATATACAAAGACATACTATGGATATGAACATAAAAATATTTGTCCCAAGATTGGTAGTAGAAAGTACTGTGCACATAGGAACACAATTGGACCTGATTTTATTTTGCAGACAATATGATGTTGCTGAACCTCACCATCTCTTCGAGGCCCTTGACGCCGCCGCCGTGGAGGACGGTGCTCTGGCCGCCTACCCTGGTATCACCATCGATAAATACTTCCGAACTTGGTCTGAAAAGGCTGGCCACCCTGTCTTGACGGTGTCTATTAATCAAAATACTGGACGCATGACGGTTACTCAGGTATACTATTATTACTTAAATCAATATATTGTATTTTTTTTACTTATGGGGCCGACGAGCAGCAGGCGGATCATTTGATGGTTTTGAATACCGTTACCCATGGATACCTGCACCACCAGATAGCGCCACTGACCTTTTAAAAGAGAGTACGCTCTTCTTTTGAAAGTTTTATCAGTCCGGAAATAGTTTATTACCTACGTAGTTTTGTAGTTCGAGGTAGGTAGAAAGTTTCTTGGGAAACGCACAGTTGAAGACTGCCAACTTCTTCTTCGAGTGGTGTGGATGTGTGGTATGTAAGTTGGTGTGTGATGCCACGATACAATTTACAAGAATGAACATTAAAGTTGCCGTGTAACTAGTAATGGAAACCACTTGGTAATGAAGTGGTTTCAAATAAAATCAAACCTTTCTTTTTTATCTCGCAGGCTCGTTGGGAAAGAACAACGGGCGTCTCCGCATTCCCTGGTCTTTGGGACATTCCAATTACGTGGACGCGAGCTAATGATGCTGATTTTGATAACCTGAAGCCATCCCAGTTCATCTCCGCTCAAGTAACTGTCATCGACCGTGGTACAACAGGGAATGAGTGGGTGGTCTTCAACAAGCAATCTACTGGTTAGGTTCATTTTTGGAATGATCTGACGAAAAAATTATAAAAGAGGCTATCAAAATCAAACCTTCTCCTGTATTCGTCTATAAAGGGTACCTGTTACTATTACAACCGGTGCTATTGAACGGATTTTATCCCGGACATTAATTTATCTTTTACTTTATCCGGTATCATTTTCATCACTTTTGGATCAGTGTCAGAGTCTTTTTAAATATCATACAAACTATTCTGAAGTCTTTGATGTTTTAATTATTTGAGAAATTATTTTATAAACGTATTATTTCATGCCAAATATTTACAGGTTTCTACAGAGTAAACTACGACCGGACCAATTGGATTCTCATCACTCGGGCATTGAGGGAAAATCCTAAAGTAATGCATGAATACAACCGTGCACAGGTATATATTTTTATACTTACTTACTTCTCCAGTTCAGTCCTGGCTTCCGACTGAAGAGATCGCCATTTCGGTTGGTTGTTACTTCCTTCTATTTGCTGACCTGGAGTTTGCGCAGATCAGTATCAACGATGCCTTTCCAGCACTGCCTAGGCCGACCAACTTTTTTGTAAATAGGTAATTGTTTTGTAAGAAAACTTTGCAAGGAATTACATACCTAAATGCAAGTAAAGAACGCAAGTTTTAGCCTTAGTAGCAGGCGCTTTACAATCAGCTACCAAATTTATGTGGACTTGGTTTGTGATAAAGATAAAAATATTAACTGACACTATGTTTTGTAGATCATCGACGACCTATTCAACTTTGGCAGAGCTGGCTTGATTCCCTATCAAACTATTTTGAACAGACTTTCGTTCCTGGAAAAAGATGATGACTATGCACCCTGGATAGCAGCTATTGATGGATTCAGCTTCCTTCGTAGGAGACTCGCCCACGATACAGTGCAATTAGAGAGAATGCTGGTAAGCTAAATAGTCTAATATTGAGAGTTTGTTTGTTTACAATAGTGGATTTATAATTATGTAAAAGCAAATTTATTTTTTTGCAATTTATATAAAAAATACTAAGAATAGTCGTCATAAATTTTATTCCGTTTTACTTATATTTCTCACATCTTCCACTGGTGTTTGAATTCCACATTCGTGTATCATATTTACTATGTTATATTCACAAAAATATACGACTATATATTTGAAGTTATTTTTACCAGGCCTACATCAGACAGTGGAGCGCAGCAATCACCGAACGCCTTGGCTACAGTGATATCCCTAATGAGTCATTCATGGATGGTATACTGAGAATGTACGTAATGAGCTTCTTGTGTGACATCGGCCACCAGCAGTGCATTGATGCTGGAAAAGATTACTTCCAAAGATGGAAAGCTGGAGAATATTTGTAAGTATTGCGTACTGAATTAATATGTATGGTTTTTTTTTATATTGAACAACTTTGACAAAGTTTTACTAACAATAAATAAATCAGAATTAGGAATAAATGGTACAGCAATATCGATTTAATAACCACTTCCACTTAAGTCCTAAATATAGTTGAAATAAAGTACAGTGTAAGTGTTTTAATAAGATGCGAGAGTAAATGTTGAGCGGTCATTGCAGCAAGTCAAAATTTTACAATGCTACACAAATCCGCCACTGGATTCGTGTAGCAAAGTTAATTTTTGTGATGTTTAGCAACGAGCTCCACCTTCTCTGTCAGAAGGATTGGAAAAGCATATATCCCGTTTAACGCAATCGTACATCGTAACAAGAGCTTACCGATTGACCGTCAGGCTTATCAGCAACAACCCAATATTATATTTGAGGTTGAATGTGTCATCCATTGCGATAAAATACAGATTATGTAAATCATAGTTACGACATCAGAAAGATCCTTATTACCTGTACAATAATAATGGACTCGTTTGTACTTTAGGTTTGCTTTGTATCTTGGTTGAAATGATTGTTCTTTCTTACAGCATCCCAGCTAACATGCGCCCATGGGTGTACTGCGTCGGTCTACGCACAGGAAACGCTGATGATTTCAACTTCTTCTGGAACCGGTACTTGAATGAAGACTTGGCTAGCGAGCAAGTGGTTATGCTGCAAGTAGCTGGGTGCACCTAGCGACGAAGCTAGCCTTAACAAATTCTTGGACGCCATCGTGGCTGGCCAAGACTTAGTCAGACCCCAAGACTTCACAACTGCCTTGAACAGTGCTGTTGGTAGGAACGAATACAACACTCTAAGAGTGTTCAACTGGCTGAAGCAAAACGTGGCCCAAACTACAAATACGTATGTTTTTGTTTTCATCTTTTGTGAATAGTTCTTCATTGATTAATATGTTAAGAATATACAACATTAGTAAAAAAAAATCACACTGTTTTCAGATTGGGTAGCATCGCCACACCATTGAGTTATATAGGACCGAGGACTTTTGAATGAAATGATATACAACAGGTTTGTGTTTTTTTTTAATTTTTTATGAAACAAGATCCTGACAGCCAGTTTAAACTTCCATCGAATTATGTAATTTAAATTTAAATACAACACAAATTATTTCATTATCACCTCTTTTAACAAACAGCATAGGTAGGTACTATGTAGTATCTTCTCTCAAAAACTAAGTCACCAGCTGATTGACGATATAAGACAGGGAATCATATTTTTGAGATTAGACCCTAAGTTTCGGGAAAATTATTGTTTACATGCGTATGAGAAATTTTTAAGACTTGCAGATGTGTAAAGTTTATCCATTTTGTCTTGTTCACAGTACCAGGCTTGGTTAGAAGAGAACCGTGACGCCATCGGAACAGCATACAACACTGGAATCAACGGAGCAAACACTGCTCGAAGCAACTTGGCCTGGTCAGGAGCTCGTATGCCCGAGCTCGTCACCTTCTTCGACACTGGTTACGTGGAGGAAGTCATTGAGACGGAGGAGCCTGTAACGACTACACCAGCTGTGACTGTCACGCCTCCAGTTACGAACCCAACCATCCCCACCACTACCCCACCACCCAGTCCGGGTGAACCTGACTCAGCCAACATTGCTACTCTGAGCATCTTCACGCTTTTGATAACAGTTGCTATTAACCTTGTAAATTAAAATTATTTATTAAAATTTTGTATTTTTTATTAAATCTTTTGTATTAATTTTGAAGTTTTTGTTGGAACAATTGGAATCACTAACCATTTTACAATCGATCGATGTCATCGATTGATGATCAATTAGTAGGTCTGCTTGAAAACTGTCAATGGCTGTAAACTTATCCATTCTACTCTCGATCGCTGATCAATCGATTGACTGGCTGGATGGCTCATTTGGTAGTGACCCTGCCTCAAGACAAAGGTCGTGGGTTTGATCCCCACCCTGGACAAACATTCATGTGACGAATACGTAGAAGGCTTAAAGTGATTGATAAATATTATAGAGACGTGAAGCTAAAATTAAAATGAAATGAAAACACATTTCACTTTCTTAACTAACAATAACCACAAAGTTACTTGAACAGTAATCTAATTTAGACCAATGAGCTCATTAAATTGCATGCAGTATAATGAAATTGAATGTTTGGTCGTTAATATTTTTAAATGGGTACTATTTAAATGAGCTTCTTTTTAATAGCATTTTTCACCTCAGGAAATATATATGTTACCATCTAAATTACTAAGTCGGCCACAACCAATGCGTGTCTGAATAATAGTAATGATAATTTTTGAGGACATTGTATTGAAGCTGTAAAACTTAATATGGTGATGAGTTACAAATTCCGTGGCTGATTTAGTAAATTAGTTTGCAATATATAAATCAGAAGGACAAGTTAAATTAATTGGGGATATTGACTTGACGCTTTCTTTAACATTTTTAGTTGCCGTTGTAAAGAAGTTGAATCAGTTAATTACAGGCTAAGTAATTTTCCCGATGCTTAGTTATTAAATGAGAAGTTTGGGCGCGTGGCCAAATAAAAATTCTGTGGCCATGTTTATTATTTCTCTTTTTAAATTAATGAAGTAGGCAATGATATTGTTCCATGTACATATAAGTGCTTAATCAAATATATCCATAACTTACGTCATATGCTAAAGAGGAGAGGGAGGGGGCTGCTCAGATGTGACATAATGTGACAAGACAATATCGCAAATGTGACGAACTGTGACAAGGAGAGGGCGGTGGTTAAAGTCATGAAATGCTTCACCATACGTAGGATATGGTGTAAGTAGATTATGATTTTTGAAATTAGTTGTTTGATTCTGAACAATGGTTCGGTCTATTTCACTTGCTTAAAGGCTTCAAGGTCAGGTAGTAGTTATTCATTGTCTTTGTATTACATCATAGTCTAAGCATTCCACTGGCGGATATAGTAAACCAATGGTGAGATGGTGGTGATACACTATTGACTAATTTAAGTAGTAGAGTCAAAACTTCGTTCGGCATAAAAAGAGATTTTATTTTATATGTGTAGTTTTGTAAGATACCTACTGTAGTTACAAACGTAGGCACCTAATTAAGTTTCTTTGATAATGTATCTATGATTTTTATCGGATAGCTGTTGATTGCTGGCATGCTTTTGATATTTTTATGGTCTAATTCGAATTATTAAACTGTAAGATAAGTAGACGATTAATGATAAATATATAATATTGAAAATATTTGTTTCTAGTCGGTAGTGCGTGGTCGCCCGGACCGCTATGGGTAAGTGTTTTGACTTATTTCTTTTTATTATTAAGAAATAACATAGGACCTAGATTAGTGCCCTAGTGCACTCCAGTTTAATTGTTATCAATTGTCCCATCAAATTGAATGATGTCATCATTATCAAGGTTGTGTTGAAACAGTTCTTATCTATCAATTTAATGAGGTTAATGTTGCTTCAGACTTTAATAAATTGATGTTTTTTTATTTTATATTTATCCTTTAGTCTTTCGTTTATATTTGGTAAAACATTAAGATTTTTTTCAATAGCTAAAGAAAAACTAGATATATCTATACAAATAGACACTTTATTTCACTAAAAGCAAAAGTACATATTTTTTGGAATAAGGATTGATAGAGACAATGAATTCAAGTCAAAATTCAAGAAAATTTCAGTAACACAACCCAAAAGCCTCATATGAGGCAAAAACAATTGATTTTCTATTGTGTCTGCTGTCTGGGCCTTACGACGTAAGGTCATAAAAAGATTAGTTGTAAAAGCAGTTTTCTGTTATCATATTCGGTTTTATCAATTCAGTGCAAAAGCCAGTCAATAAAGTGATAAATGAAAGTCTCCGGCTTTAAAATTTGTGATATAAGCCATAGATACCTAAGCATTTTGGCTTTGGCGCACTATAAGCGATGATTTCTCAGTGGATAACATATACCTTGCCGAGGAAAAAATGCTTCATCACCATCATCTCAGCTTTTTCCTCGAAATTCCCGATTTCGTCTAAAACCATTGCTTTGGACCCTGGGGTACATTTTGACCACTATCCAAGATTTTTAGGGTGTGGTCAATTACAATGAGTCAATGACGCAACTGCTAAAGAGTGAGATAGGGTAATCAGAGCAACTGAATTGTAGTTAGATGTTCACTATCAATATAAGTATTTGCAATTTTGCGTTTTGCAGATTGAGAAATAACTCGAAACCTGTAATTTTTATATGATATGTTAGTAGTAGACGAGCAGACGGATCACCTGATGGTAAGCGATTGCCGCTACCAATAGACACCTACCCACCAGTAGAGGCACAATTGCGCTGTCAACCTGACCCCTATCCTATCAATTGGGCCTCCGGTACCCTCACAGACTTGACGAAAAAAAGCGCAGGCGCTGCTTTATGCTGGTCTTTTACGAGGCCATGGTATCACTCCGGTCGAGCCGGTCCATTCGTGCCAAAACGTGCCTCTTCCACGGCCACTAGGTTTCCTCACGAAGTTTTCATCATCACCATCGTTCCGCGTATGTTCTTATCCACTGGAACCACGCTTCGGCATGAATGGGCCGGCTTGACCGGAGTGAGACCACTGCCTCACAAAAAACCGGCGAGAAGCAGCCCCTGTGCTGTGTTTCGCCGAGTGAGTGAGGGTACCGGAGGCCCACCCGGGGGGGAAAGGGATAAAAGGTTGGCAGCGCACTTGTAACTCCACTGGTGTTGCAGGTGCCCATGAGCGGCGGCAATTGCTTACCATCAGGTGATCCGCCTGCTCGTCTGCTACCTATCACATAAAAAAAAACATCCTATTCTCTAACAGTGACTTCATAAATGGCACTATTCATAATTTTATATCTCTTAACAGGATCGATGATGCTAGTCCCCCTGTTCTGTCTCCTCCTGGGAGCTGCAACCGCATTGCCTGACGATGACTTGCGGGCCGGCTTCGAAATGCTGGACTACGGAACCAACTTGGATGAGCCGAAATATCGTCTGAGGGACTCCGTGCAGCCAAGAAACGTCTACGTACATTTGGACGTGTACTTGGAAGAAGCAAGATTCAACGGTCTAGTGGAACATGAGGTTGAGGTGAGTAGCTGATAACGATATAATAATTAGGTATGCAACTTGGAGCATATTCGTATTTATCTACAGGGTGTAACAAAAAGGGGGTATCAACCATAAAGGGAAATAATGTGTACCTTGAGTAGATTCTACCTCTATATACCAAGTATCAAATTAATAAAAAAATATTTTAGGAAAAGATAAACAATCTTACCGTAATTCATTTATAAAATTGTGTATGCAAACAATTGTCAGGAATGCAAAGAGTGGTAACTATTCAAAAAGGAGAGGTCAAAGGTTAATATCCCTATCAGCTGATTGCTCATTAGTGATCTGCGAATTGAAATAGATTTCACGAAGAATCGGATTTTAATTAAATATTAATAATCATAATATGAACTTGGCTGATTAAAAACTCTAATATGAGATTTGTATAGTGTGTCAGAATCGGTTCACTTTGGGTTGATACCCCCTTTTTGTTACACCCTGTATACTCTATACCTACTATTTATAAAGAGATAAAACCTATAGGCATCGGCAACCTTATACATATACAAACCAAAAAGGCGAAACACTAGCGCGATGGAATCAACGCCCACCGCCATCTATCAGTAGACAACAGAACCATTGTCCCGAAACAAAATGAGGGCTGGGCCACTAGTATATTAATAAATGACATTTGGAGGATATTTTTTATTCTAAGCAACTGTTCTGCAATACCGAAGAAGACAGAAATTAATTGCGTATTCTTCTTGATTGACGTCCAGCAGTGGACTAGCAACAGGCTGATGATGATGATTCTTCTTCTTGATAGAGTACTGCCACCACCCTTTCAAAACGTAATACACGTTTTTCTTGAAGATTTTACGGTGGTTAAGAAATACCGTTTGTGGTTACCAATCCGCATTAAGCAAGCGTAGTGATTAAGCCTAATCCCATCATAGTAGCGATGACTTGATTTCATGCTAATCTCGTCTCGATATCTTGCTAATCTTGTAATGCGCCAAAGACATATTATGTATGTTTAAGAGTTTTTGAGTTATGAAAAGATAAGAGTAGTACTCATAATAGTAGCCGCTATTGATTAAATGGTTCGTTTCTTGTAAATTATATAGGTATTCGAAGATGCTCGCTAGTTTGGTTAGGCTAAATTTAACTTGTGGGGTATCCGAAAGCAATTGCGCTGAGATGGACACCCCAAGAGTTTTTTTAGGGTTAGAGTCCCACACCCAACTTTTACTCTACATGTGACAAGGCGAAGGCCATGATGGTTTTCCGTGGGAAAACAAAAAAAAAAAGAATTTAACTAGCTTGACTTGCTACATACCATATTTTAAGTATTTAATTAATCAGCAATTAATTTTATCAGACTTAATTTTAAGACTGTTAAAATAGCTATGTCATTAATGCGAGTACGCATTGGCAATAAATCACTGATAACGCATTTATTATCTTATGGAACAAAATTATTATTTTTTGCATTATGTAGATGTGTACTTGTAGTAATTAAAAATAATCTTTTTATCATGCTATTGGACTCTGAAAATCTAAAACTATAATTATACTGTTAGATTGATTAATTTGATTTTCATAAAAAAAATTGATATCATTACAATAGGTACCCGATTGTACCTATTAATAATGGCAACAATTTAAGAACAGGTGTACTAACTAAGTTTTATATAGGAAATGGTAATATTATTGGATATACTATTAGTAGTATCAGCCTATATACTGTCCCATTGCAGAGCAAAGGCTCTATCCATTAAAGAAATCAAGTCATCGCTACTATGATGGTATTAGGCTTTATCACCACGCTTGCCTAATACTGTTGATCACAAGCCCGATCTATGTTCGAAAAATTCGATACATTACATAGGTACATACATTTGGTACATACCCCCGAGATTACGGCCGGTTCAACTGTGGGAGAGCCACGCTTCGGCATGAATGGGCCGGCTCGACCGGAGTGATACCACTGCCTCACAGAAAACCGGCGTGATGCAGCCCTCTGTGCTGTGTTTCGCTGAGTGAGTGAGGGTACCGGAGGCCCACTCGGGGGGGAAGGGGATAAAAGGTTGGCAGCGCACTTGTAACTCCACTGGTGTTGCAAGTGTCCATGGGCGGCGGCAATTGCTCACCATCAGGTGATCCGCCTGCCCGCCTGCTACCTATCAAATAAAAAAAAAAACAAACTACTTGACCCACGGAGCAATATAATTTATGTAGTACAAGATCTTTAATGTAAGTTACCTACAGTACTAAGATTGTGATTAGAGTTGTAAAATTCTTTATCGCAATCAATTTAAATCAGGCGGAACTAATCACCAATTAGGTAATACAATTTATGGCTCAAAGTACAAAATAAAAAAGCCATTGGAAAACGTCAGTGGAAAAATGTTGATTCATCTATACTATTTACAAGGAGGTTAATCATATACCCCACGCCAGGCCTTATAGGTTAACCGAAAACATGAAACACTTGCGCGAGACAGTCAACGCCCAGCGCCATCCATCGGTAGACAGTGGAACTACTGTCCTGAAACGAAGTGAGGGCGGGCCACTAGTTTAAAAATATATCAAAAGACTCTTAGGTCCCATTTTCGTGCTTGTCTGAGTGAAGATGTAAAGACACCGTTATTTTAGAAACATCACATCAAGGCAAACTTTTTGGGTCTACTCATTCTGCTTGGATGCAGCGGTGTTGGAATGACTTGACATTTGTTGCCTACATAACACAGAGCTATCAGTTATTAATCCTGTTCCATTCATACTTAATAAAAAAAAGGATTAAAAATAAGCTATATAATGTACGCTTTTCGTGAAAGCTGTGTTTGTGTCGTTTCCAGCGCTCAAAAAAGTTTTATCAAAAATTAGTCGAAATTACTATTATGAATTTCACGCATGGTAATCTCGCAATATATCTGAAAAAATATGGCGAGTTAACCACCAATATATTTTAAGGTGTAAACTCGCCGGTGGACGAGTTTTTACGGTGCGATTGCCACATAGCCAAATAAATTTAAATCAGGCGGAACTAATCACCAATTAGGTAATACAATTTATGGCTCAAAGTACAAAATAAAAAAGCCATTGGAAAACGTCAGTGGAAAAATGTTGATTCATCTATACTATTTACAAGGAGGTTAATCATATACCCCACGCCAGGCCTTATAGGTTAACCGAAAACATGAAACACTTGCGCGAGACAGTCAACGCCCAGCGCCATCCATCGGTAGACAGTGGAACTACTGCCCTGAAACGAAGTGAGGGCGGGCCACTAGTTTAAAAATATATCACAAGACTCTTAAGGTCCCATTTTCGTGCTTGTCTGAGTGAAGATGTAAAAGACACCGTTATTTTAGAAACATCACATCAAGGCAAAGATTTTTGGGTCTACTCATTCTGCTTGGATGCAGCTGTGTTGGTATGACTAGACATTTGTTGCCTACATAATACTAAGCTATCCAGTTATTTATACCCAAATCACAGGGTTAAACCGGAGCACAAGTTACAGTATTTGTGATGTAAATTATTCAATGTCTTCTTCTATACTATTTATAAAGAGATAACTTCTATAAACAACGACAAGGCTTATAGGTAAAACGAAACGCTTCCGCGATGTAACTGAACACAGCGCCATCTATTGGTTCATTTCTGAATTACGGTCGAAGCGAAGTGAGGGCGGGCCACTAGTTATCGATAAAGAGGTACCTTCATTTCATAGACAACAGTTAAACCAAAAAGTCGAAAACAAGCGCGATGTAATTGCCAGACACTGCCTATTGGTTTGAAATATAAAGCTACAAAAAGAGGGCGGTTCGCTAATTTATTATTATAAACAACAAAAAATTCATTGCAGGTTATAGAACAAGATTTGACCCAAATCGTGCTTCACCAAAAGGTGGTCTCCATCCAGACGGTCAGTATCCTGGACGCAGCTGGCCGGCCTGTCAACCTTCAGTTCCCCACACCTTTCTCCACCGACGATTACTATGAGCTTCTCCTCATCAACTTGGCTAATCCCTTACCCGTGGGCAACTATACCATCACCATCTCCTACTTGGGACAAATCCATTTGAACCAGTTCGATAGAGGATTCTATAGAGGCCACTATTTCCTGAACGGACAGATGCGGTAAATATTTTTAAATTTTTTAGATTAAAGGAGTTTATACATCCCATAAAACTTGTTCTTGGTACAAAACTGACGAACGTACCTAAGGAAAGTATCAGCCTATATACTGTCCCACTGCAGGGCAAAGGCTTCCATCATAGAAATCAAGTTATCGCTACTATGATGGGATTAGGCTTAATCACCACGCTTGCCTAATGCGGATTGGTGATCACAAACCCGAGCTATGTTCGAAAAATTCGAAACATACTTTTGCTCGACCCGGGAATCGAACCCGGGACCCCGAGATCACGGCCCGGTACTTAAACCTCTAGACCAACGGGGCGTTCGTACTTGTGAACGTACCTAAACCTAAGTATATATTTTTATTATGTCTGTATTTAGTGTGCTAAAAAGTATGTAAGAGGGTTAGCTGTAGCATAACTACATGATCAAATTTTTTATAAATGCTTCAAAATTCACGACAATTTTTCACCGATGATATTTTTTTGCCCTTAGCTACTACGCCACCACACAGTTCCAGCCTTACTACGCCAGAACAGCTTTCCCTTGCTTTGACGAGCCCCAATTCAAATCTAGATTCACCATCTCTATCACTCGTGATAGCAATTTGTCGCCATCCTACTCAAACATGGCTATTGCCGAAACAACGCAGTAAGTAATATACTTTTTTGAAATTATTAGGTTTTAAGAATATAAAGAAGAGAAAACAAGTGTGCAAATTAGAGCTGCTCTTGTACCACAAAATACATATTGACACAGAAGGCTGACTGCCCACTAAGAGCTAACAATATGTCATGTACTCGCGCATGCGCACTAACGGGCAAAAACGCCTTT
This sequence comes from Cnaphalocrocis medinalis, assembly GCA_014851415.1. Lineage (NCBI taxonomy): Eukaryota > Metazoa > Arthropoda > Insecta > Lepidoptera > Crambidae > Cnaphalocrocis > Cnaphalocrocis medinalis. The sequence goes on from CM026280.1 coordinate 14,666,882, forward strand.
TCGACCACATTAATCCTAACTTATGACATAAGATTGTCAAACTGTCGAGGTCTATGGTAGAGGCCGCGCGCTTATGTACTCATGCCGGGCAACGACCCTAGCATATGTCAACGAACTCTTCTAAATTCAAAATCAGGTCAAAGTCTAACTTCTGTGTGTAATTATTTTGTGCTTGTACACTGAATCACTGTGTTAACTTTCTTTTACTTTAAGTTTATATTCATTCATGTGATTGTATTTGTCAAAGTCTTTCTTTTTTAATACAATTTATTATTTTTTCATTCTAGGCCTTCAGCTGGCCGCATCCGTGAGACGTTCTTCCCTACTCCGATCGTATCTGTGTACCTAATCGCCTTCCATGTGAGTGACTTCGTGGAGACTACCATGACCAGTAGTCCGACCAAACCCTTTGGTATCGTTTCCCGTCCCGGCGTCACTGACCAACACGAGTTCGCTGCTGACATGGGGTTGAAGATCACAAACGTGATGGACGACTACTTCGGCATCGACTATTACGATATGGGGCAAGGTCAAAAAATGAAAAATGACCATCTTGCTATTCCCGATTTCCCTGCTGGAGCTATGGAGAACTGGGGAATGGTAAATTACAGGTGGGTTGTTGAAAACAATTTAGACTTTGTACATTGCTTACAATCCATTTAGTTCTGAAATACTCCAACGTCTTAGTATCACAAATAACAAAAGAAAAATGTCAGGGTTTATTTTGTTATAGACATATTGGATAGAGTAATTAAAAGCTTTTAAAAATGATTTTAATCAATAAAGTATCAATATTATCAAAAGAGTCAAAAATTTGAAATCTCAGAATGGAAAGATGATATTAATTCTGTTTCTTAGTCTCTATTATTTTTAACATTGAATATAACTTTTCTATCAAGTACTTTTTTCTTTCAGAGAAGCTTACCTTTTGTATGATCCTAACCACACAAACCTCAACAACAAAATCTTCATTGCCACTATTTTAGCCCACGAACTTGCTCACAAATGGTTTGGCAACCTGGTCACATGCTTCTGGTGGAGTAACCTTTGGCTCAACGAGTCCTTTGCCAGTTTCTTCGAATACTTCTCAGCTCATAGTGTGCGTATCATTTTTATTTTCTTATAATCCCCTTTATTACCTACAGCCACAAATCTTTAAACTGCAATTAAATACGAGTGACTCACTAAGTGCTTTCAGAAATTTATTAAAGAATATTCTATAAAATTCTGGATTTAAATAATAAAATATCTAATTTAATCCTAGATTTATGTATTTTAAAGGCTTGATAATATCAAATCTTAATTTCTTTTTTTTTCCAATTAATTCAACTTCAGAATCTATCCGAAACGTGCTAGTATCTTCACAATGATTCTCCTTGCCACTGAGAAAATGGCAATAAACTTTTATAAATATATGTTTGAATGTATAGGCTGACCCATCTCTGGAGCTGGCCGACCAATTCGTCGTGGGTCACGTACACAGCGCTTTGAACTGGGACTCTGGTGCTGGCGCCACTCCCATGAACTGGACCTCTGTCGCTAACAACCCCTCGGTATCCTCTCACTTCAGCACCACCAGCTATGCCAAGGGAGCTTCTGTGCTAAGAATGATGGAGCACTTCGTTGGTGAACGAACCTTCAGAATGGGCCTGAGATATTACTTGAGAGAAAAGTGAGTATTTCATTTGAATCTGACCATTGACTTTTATGTGGTAGCTGGCGTCTCTTGAACGGATCACCTACTGGTTAGTGATTACCGCCATCTATGGACATCTGCAACATCAGTCAAGCAAACGAATTGCTGACCTATTCCTTTCCCCCTACCTTCCTGATTGTCCTCTGGTATTCTCAATCACTCGGCGAAACACAGTTCATAGTAAGCATTTTTTTTAATATTGGCTGCGCACTTTATATTTTACTGATGTTATGACTGTCCAAGGGCGGCAGCTATCGTTTACTATCAGGTGATGCGTCTGTACCCATGTCTGTTCAAAAAATAAAATAGACGAGGACATGGCAATGTGATCACAGCCTATTAAAGTTTTTATTGCTTTCAGTGCCTACAACCTTGGAACACCCGAGGACCTGTACAATGGATTGAGACGTGCCTACGTTAGAAGACATGAATTACAGGCGAGACTTCATGGACATCGACATCGGTGAAGTACTTGACAGCTGGGTACAGAACCCTGGCTCCCCAGTCGTGAATGTTGACGTCGACATGGCTACTGGACAAATCACCCTTAAACAGGTTTGATTCATATTTAAGCAAATCAACCCCGGTTCATGCATAGCCGTTGCTTCGCAGCGGAGTACTTACGCCTTGACCCATGTCCCAGGATTTGGTGAATTTGGTAATTGAATGAAGCGAATACCGACTGACCTTTGCAACCCTTGTACAGGGTAACCAGATTAACTTCATAATGGTTACAAGTTAATGGTTTCACGAGCCAACCAAAACGAACAGGTATCACAATGATGCTCTTGGTTTTTCCCAGCTATTGGTAGAAATATGCACATTTTAGCTTTGAATTAACTATGCAGAGGTGTATGATCGGATTCGAACCTACGAACTCAAATTTAGTAATCACTCATTCTTATACAATCAACAACCTTCAATCTAATCGCTAATGTGCACAGTGCAAAGTGAACGAAGTATCTTAATTAATTTTTATATCTAAAACACAAGTGTATTTTGTGATCAGGCTAGCTGAATATGATTTATCTAATATAGTTTATTTTATTCACAGGAACGTTTCCTGGTCTCTGGAGCGACACCGCCAACCCAGCGGTGGCACATCCCCATAACTTGGACTCACCAAGGATCCCTCAACTTCCAGAACACTAGGCCCAGCTTTATCCTCTCTGATGAAGAAGCAGTCATCCAGACCACGCCTGGACACAACTGGGTCATGCTCAATATTGCCCAGTCAGGTAAAATGCACCTAGTAATTTAAAATATAAACTATCATTTAGTTAACTGGATAACGTAGGTTGTTTATGTAAGGTACAGTCACACATAAGGTTACCAAAATCTATCAAATTTCCTCAATTAATATTCAATCTTATTATGACAGTAAGATGAGAGTCGATTGAAGAATATTTGACAGTTTTGGATACATTTACGTGTGGTTTTACGTACAATGAAGTTATGAGCTATACATAGTTGACAATGTCATCTACCTTCTAATAGAATAATTTTATCCACTTTGTAGGTTTATACCGTGTTAACTACGATGACCACAACTGGGAAATGATCGCTGCTTACCTACGAAACAGCAACACGAGAACCAATGTGCACAAAATGAACAGGGCTCAGGTATGTTTTGCATTTACTATTCAACGTCATAAACTTGTCGCAGTCCACAGCTGGACATTTGCCTCTCCGAGCAATCTTTGGCTTTTTCATGTGATAGGTGGCAGACAAACAGATGGATCACGTGCTGGTAAGTGATTTCCACTGCCCATAGACACCTGCAACACCAGTAGAGTCACAAGTGCGTTGACAACCTTTAACCCCCTTTCCTCTCAATTGGGCCTCCGGTACCCCCAGCGCGACGAAACACAGCGCAGGCTCTGCTTCACGCCGGTATTGTGTGAGGCTGTGGTAAATACTATATTTATATTTTAGTCACTAAACCGAATTACCTATGTCACAGATCTTACATCATGGGGTCATCTACTATTTCATTTATTAATTTTCAGATTGTCAACGACGTTCCTGTACTTCCTCAGAGCCAGAAAGATTAGCACAAAGCGTGCATTTGACATCTTCGAATTTCTGAGGATTGAGACTGACTATTACGTCTGGGCTGGTGCTATTGGCCAAATGAATTGGATTAGGAGCAGGTTGGAGCATCTTCCTTTGGCACACGCTGAGTTTTCGGTATGCAGAAGTTTTTTTTTACTTTATAGTGGACAAATGAGCAGGCGGCTCTCCTGCTGGTGAGTGGTTACCACCACATCTTGGCATCTGCAACAGCTGAGGCATTAAATTATTATTATTATTAGATACTTATTACATTTGTGATAAGTATTTAAGTAATAAGACCTTGAGTGTTTTAATTTCCTCAATCGGGCCAGGTAAGAGCATTTTAGCGTATTGAAAGTGAACCAACGAAGTTAATCCAGGAAATCTAAAAGCGCCATAAAAGGCTAACACCCAGCTCATTGCCTCAAATACCTAGTCAGTTCTTAGAGTTATGTATGTTGATTTAGCTTTCTGACACTCTGCAATATGTTGCTGATGATTTATTATTTGCAGCAATATCAGTTGGAGCTCATAGACCACGTGGCTGGCCACTTAGGATTTGAAGAGGCTTTGACTGACTCCACATCAACCGTTCTGAACCGCATGCAGATTATGAACTTGGCCTGCGAGCTAGGCCACCAGGGTTGCATCGACGACAGTCTTGCTAAGTGGAGACGGTTCAGAGAGGATCCAAACAACTTGTAATTGTCAACTTTATTTATTAAAATTTACTCGTTGATAGAATCTTGTGCAAGGAACGTTTCAGCTTTTAGCTTTCAAGTTTAGCTATCTAAGAAAATTTGTGTGTTTTGAGTGTGAAAGTGATAACTCATATTTTTTCTTTGTGACTTTTCTTGTTTTGTCCCTATACTCTTCAATTGTTGTTCGAAATATTTGGTAGAAGAGGGAATGTAAAAGATGTAACTCTTTACTGATACAAAGCTTAATACTCCACAGGGTCCCGGTAAATGCACGTCGCTACGTCTACTGCACCGGTATACGTGAGGGTGATGCATCAGACTTTGAATTCCTCCTTAACCAGTACGAGACTTCCGAAAACACGGCTGACATGGTTGTCATGTTACGTGCACTTGCCTGCACCAAGGACGAACCTTCTTTACAAAAGTAAGACACTTCATAACTTATTAAATGTTAGGTACTGTTTAAGGGTTCAACCTTGAGCTATTCTATTTCGGCATTTTTCTGTAGCTTCAAAGTCCCATCATTGGGTTTGGTCGGTCCCAAGATTTATCGAAATATTTTCCTCTCTGCTTCCAAGTCAAGATTTCTATTCCATTCAAGGGTTATATTCCTGGGCTGGGCCAAAAATTTGTACCTGAGTTTTTCTGTTCAGAAATTCTTGAAGTTGTCTTCAATCCCTCTCCGGTCATGTCACACCGGTGTCCTTTTGACTTAAAAATTATATCAATTAAGAAAATAAGGATGACAATGATTATGGGTATAAAAATTTTAGCAGATAGATAAAAGATACATTGTAATATTTATCTTTCTACAGATACTTGCAGGAGACCTTGCAGAACGACAAAATTCGGGTACATGACCGAACCAATGCTTTTGCCTACGCTCTTCAAGGAAACAGACAGAATTTGAAAATTGTGCTCAATTTCTTATTTGAACAATTCGCTGCCATCAGGGAAGCGTAAGTATTAACCCTTAGATACATATTATATGGATCAGCGAATTAAAGAATTGCAGGCACAACAAATCGTTTAATATCTTTAGGACTCATGTATTAGACGTGTCAATAGTTTATTTCCTGAGATATCACGTATGTACAGGCAGGTTCATTTGCTGACCTGCTTAGTAAAGCTCCTTGTAGGTAAGTATTATCTGTAGTAATCATGTTTGCTTGTAGAAAGTTTAACATCATTTATATGAATATAATTAAATGTAGTATCATTTAGATTAAGCTGGGGGTCTCAAAGTAATAAGCCTATTATTTATTTATTTATTATTATACTGTCCAACTGCAGGACAAATGAATCATAGAAATCAAGTCATTGCTACTATGATGGGATTAGGCCTCATAGTACTTAATACCACAAAATAATTACCTAATATTGTCATTGTTGTCTTAATTTTGACCATAACTATTATTTGGACTATTGGTAACTAAAGTTAGCAATTTTTTTTTCTAACAAATTTGCTTTTCATCATTTGCTTTCGTTAGCCTAATTCTAACAATAAATAAAGAAAATTGTCCACAAATGATTCATGTTTAAAAAGCTTTAATGCCTTATTTAAAATATACAGTAGGTAATTAGGTATTGGGTGTAGTACACAATAAGATTATTTAAATTTGTTTTTTTTCAGGCATGGAGGAGAAGCCCGTCTCATGGTCAACATTAACAATGTTGCTGGATTCCTGACTGACTTCGAGGATATTCAGAACGTGAGTTCTTCTAAAAACCAGGAAAAAAAATATTTCGCACAAACTATATCTCACATCTAGTTCTTAAAAGACGTAAACGGCAAATAATATTTAGGCATTGTTGACTCAATACTTAAGATAATAATTCCACAAATTCTATAGACTTATTTGGCATTTACCACTCTAGACACACGGATTGAAGATTTGCTGACCCTGGGCATTGCCGACGGATCACCTGGTAAGCGATTTCCGCGGTACATAGACAATCGCAATAGCTATTGCCACTAACCAAGAAAACTCGTGTAGAGTCACTGAGTATTTAAACTTACTACTAACACTCCCCTTTCTCCATATTGGGCCTTTGGTACCTTAACTCAACGAAACACAGTGCAAGCGCTGTTTCACGCTGGTTATTTTTTTTGTGATAGGTGGCTGACCAGCAGACGGATCACCTCATGGTAAACGATTGCCGCTGCCTATGGCAACACTAGTGGAATCACAACTGTGCTGTTGACCTTGTAACTCCCTTATCTCCTGATTGGGTCCGGTACCCTCACTGATTTAGCGAAACACAGCGCAGGTGCTGCTTTACGCCAGTCTTCTCTGAAGCCGTGATAACACTCCGGTCGGAGGCTTTCATGCCGAAGCATTGCTCAAGAAAATTAGTAACGTTTTCAACCCCCGACGCAAATCCGACGGAGTTTTATAAGTTTGACGTGTCTGTGTGTCTGTCTATGGCATCGTAAGTAGCTTCCGAAGAAATGAACCGATTTTGATTTTTTTATTATTATGTTTACAGTTCCAAACCTGGGCCTATGCTAACCAGGTGGCTCTTGGAGGAGCATTCTCCAACGCCGTCTCTGTGGTGAACTCAGCCATCAACAATCTGAACTGGGGCAACACTGCAGCTCCCGAGATCTACGAGATTATGCTTGCAAAGAGCTCTGCGGGTGCCATTGCTCCTCTTTTTGTACTTATTGTGGTCGCTTTGGCGTCGCATCTCTTCAGCTAAGTCACTGTAATAGTAATTAGCAGTATTGTATCTTTATACTAACTTGCGAAAAGCGAATCTGATCTCGGTATACTCTTGGGTAAAAATGTGATTGCATCCATAAATCAAATGTAATAAATACGAGTACCTACAAGAAATGTGTGATAATATTGTAGACACCACAACTTATTTTCAGTGTCATCCTGCTAATTAACGTAAATTGTATTAGTGAGTGAGTTACTTAGAGATGCCATTAGTTTGTGAATAATAATGCTATAGAGCCTTCTATCTCGTTTTAAATGTCTCACCCTGAATTTGCACTCAATTGTAGGTGATTTTTTGTCGTTACTTTGCTGATAGTATTGCTACCACCTATATTATACCAAAGAATTTACTCTATGGCTTCTGTAGTGGATCCTGTTGATTACGGACTGGTAGTCATATTGCCAATTCACTCCCTTCTAATTCAATTTCTGTGTCAGATGTATCTAGCTTTGATTCAATGGGTATTTCAACAAATGTTATATCTCTAGATCTAAATAACGAATTAGATTTTTTGTTTTATAGCCGATACCCATTATCATGGTGACATCCTGTTAAGATTAACTTCTTTGCCTTGGCTACCATAATGTTATTTGGAAATAATATTATTGTTGTCAAGCCTTGAAGAATCTGGAGCCCGATTACTGCAAGAGGGCAACCCTACCGCGCGGTTTGGAAATTGATTTTGAAAATAGTACCGAGTTACAATACTGCTAGAGTTACTATTGCCGTGCCTTAGTGCAGGGATACCAACAGCCAACGATTGCGGCATTGCGTCTTTATGCTTTTGGTAGTCATCACTAATATTGTAAATTAAAATAATTTATTTTATATTTTGTACTTTGTAATAAACATTTAGAAATAACTTTGAAGTTTTTGTTATTACATTTGTTATACTAAACGACGAGGAGTGACGATCTGCGCAAGAGCTGGCTGGAGCTGGATGCGAGTAGCCGAAGATCGATCAAAGTGGCGAGCATTTGGAGAGGCCTACGTCCAGCAGTAGACTGCAACAGGCTGATGATGATGATGATGTAATACTAAACGCAAAGCTTCGTAGAAAGCCACCTGCAGCGACTGCCATAACACTTTGCTCGAGTACAACAGTCACTTCTCTTTACACGTGATCCTAATGCATAAATAAATAAGAAAACGTCCATGTATGTTGTTCACTCATTTTCACGTGTCACTATCCCAGTTGTATATCAAAGCTATTGCTTTGGTATCCCGAGTACGCTTAAATCTTGATTAAAGATATGGGGTCTGTTAATTACGACGAAAATACTGCTGTCTGAACTTCGCAACCTTTGGACAGGGAAACCAGACAAGCTGAATCATGGATACACGTTTCAGAAACAATCCGAAACGTCCAAAACGCATTTTTTCTTACAATGTCACCGTTTAGCTAATGGTGAAAATATAAACATAGATACTTTACATAAACGGGACTAAACGAAAAGCGAAGTACTTCGCTTGTGACCACGGCTGTTGTAACGCAGCCGAAACGTCAAGCAGTAAGTGCTAAAATGTACTTATTTAATTTCGTCGCGTTTAGTCCCGTTTATGTAAAGTATTTGTATAATGCAACGCGAAAGTTTAAAAACATATAAACATAGATTTTTAAAATCCTTATGTGACTCCACTGGTGTTGCGGGTGTCTATGGGTGGCGGCACTCGCTTACCATCCGGTGCGGATTATCTGTAGCACTACCATGAGTTTGAAATACTATCCTCGCTATCGAAAACTATAGCTTTGTCTCTTTCATTGTAATGCATTTGAGAGAGATAGAACAATAGTTTACGTTATGTTAGTTTTCGATGTCAACTCATGGTAGCGCTACTGGTCGTCTGCCACCTACAACATAAAAAGAAAGATTTTTCATCGGATTGCCTATTGATAGTTATATATCTAAGGTTGAACACAATCATATTATAACAAACTAGTTTTCGATAACATGACGTAGGTATGTATAGATTTAAAACGACAACTTATCTTTCTGGAATTTTAGTTATTACTACTTTTTACGATAGAGGGTCTAATTTGAGGCGGGCGTTACGACCGAATCGGAGTTCCCCTCCCTTTCACACGCGCTGTTTGCGCTTTTGTTTGAATGCGACAGGCATATTCTCATTCGTTTCGGGACGGCTTCATTATAAGCCACCATGTGTGTTGGAGGTAGTACATATACAGTACGTATATTATCATTCTACTTATATAATCATATCAGTACATATTCATACCTAATAGGCACAATCGATCTAATGACGACCAGATTATAAGCCATATTAAAATATATTCTACTAAATGAATTTATCTTATCTTTATTTGCAATAATAGGTGATGAGATAGAGAGTATTTAGATATGGATATACTTTACAGCTACCAAAATACCTCTTGATTATTGATAAAGTTTTATTATTTTGAAACGGCGATTCGTCAAAGTGAACACGCGCCAAAGGACATCTGCTTTTATCAGGTTTGAAGACATTTCGTTTATGATTTTAATACTGTATTTTTATTTGAATTGGAGTAATAGAATTCGGATTCAAATAGGCGACTTGTTATGACATAGGTACTGAAAACGATGGAATGGGAGCGGAAAGCGATGGATCACCTACCTAACGCGGCGGCACTGGGAGCTTGCACTGGTACTGGAGTGCTACGTCTTAATCTTTCAAGTACCATGGTAGCATTGTTGCCGACGTTGATTAAAGTACTGAGTATAAAGATTTTTTCCTGCTACCCGGTATGTCCCTATCAACTCCCAGTGCCGCCACCCGTTAGGTGTTCCATCGCTTTAATTCCACCGTTTTCAGGTACTTTAGATGTTGATAACAGAATAAGTTTTGGAGACAAAAGAAAAGTTTTTTTTTCGTTCAGTGTCGATATTCGTGTTGCCAGTTATGAGTGTTAGGGCTTCGTTCACCATCTCTGAGTAAAGTGTCAAGTAATTTACTCCTCAATTTAAGTGGGTTTGGAGGAAACTGGCCCCTGGTCCGCGGTTAACAATTTAAATAATTTATTCAATACAAAGATCAGGTGTCAATTTTCTCCGAACCCACTTTAATTTACAAGAAAATTACTTGGAAGTTTACTCAGAGATGGTGAACGAGGTCTTTAATCAGCGGCACCGTTTTACCATCATCATCTTCCTTTTGCTTGTCTGCCCTCTGTTACTACCATAGAATGATTACGATTTTTATTAAAATATTTTTTTTTGAAATCAGCTTATACAATTTTATTTGCAGCATGTCCTTCTTCATCGCGTTTAGTTTACTTCTAGCGGTAGCGACCGCTGACTATCCTGTCACATGGGACGAATCCATCGAGACCTTTTCGGAAGACTCCAGCTCAAGAAACGATGAAACAGTGTACAGATTGCCTGGAGATGTTGTACCCTTGGAATATGACATATACATCGACCTCTTCTTTGACGAAAGACCTGATAGACCTTTCACTTATGATGGAAGAGAAAATATCATTGTTCAGGTAAGTTTTTTTATTTGATGCAGACGGATCATCTGATGGTAAGCGATCGCCGCCGACCATTGACACCTGCAACACCTGGAGTGTCACAAATGCGCTGCCAAACCATAACCCCCTTGCCCAGCAATTGGGCTTCCAGTACCCACACTGACTCGACGAAACACAGCGCAGGCGCTGATTCCTTCTGGTCTTATATGAAGCCGTAAGTATTACTACGGTCGAGTCGACCCATTTTTGCCGAAGCGTGGCTAAGGCTAGCCAGCTAGGTTTGGTAAGTGTTTAGTTTTCCCATCTCATCTCATATGAAAATGATAACGGTAAACGAGGTATAGAAGCCCTCTTTAATCTAATCAACTTAAACGGACTATCTTATCCTAAAATGTTGCAAAGCAAAGAAGTTGCAAATGTTGTTATGGCGACAGAATTACCTAGGTCTCAACAAGATGTCATTGCAGTGGTTAAAATTAAATCATGTAGCTAGGTAATTGGTATAGTCTAAAGTTGAATCCTGTGGTTTGAAAATAACTTCTTCAGCGTAACTCTGAATCCTGTTTGATTAGGGGGTCCGCTTTGACCATCATCCATATGTTTTCCTCTCCAAGTCATATTGAACTGTGTGACTGGGATATATAGTAAGGTCTCAGAACAGATTGTAAGATAAGGCCTCTGAGACCTTTAGGTTCAAAGTCGACCAATGTATTGAGGTTGAATTTCCAGTTAGTGGAAATAAAAATACTTTTGACATTACTTTTATGATACGATCCTTTTATTGAATGTCGATGAGTAATTTAATTACTATCCCAACAAAATTATCAAATAAGTATTATTAGGCTTAAAAGGATTATGTTTTTTGTACATATTGCTCATATCTGTTAGAGCCTATTAGAATTATAATAAATCGCTTATTTATGCTTACAGGCAGTCAAAGAAGATGTGAACCAAATAGTGTTACATGCAAATGTAGACCGTATTAACGAAATCAGCGTACTATCTGATAATGTCCCTGTATCTTTGGACGTTTCCTCGCCGTTTCAAATTGAGCCGTTGTATCATTTCTTGAAGATCAACTTAGCAGAAACTATGACAGTTGGAGCAAATTATACTGTGCTTATTGACTATACAAGCACAATGAATGAGGGACCTATGAAGAGAGGCATTTGGCGGGGTTGGTATATTGACGATAATAATGTTGAAAGGTAAGCTATAGATTATACGTGGTTGTGTTGTAGTTATAAATATATTCATATTATTATTTTTCATACTATATATCTAGTATGGTTTCAAAGGATAAGAAAAGGTCACTTGACGGAAAGAGAAGTTGAAAAAATAAACATACGAGTTACATAGAAAAATAAGATGTTTAGGAGATTTATGTATTGAAATGGAATCCAGTAACACAGCAGTTACATTGACACGTATGTAATTGATAGGAAATATTCCTAAGAAAACACAAAATTAGAAAGAGAAGTATCATACAAATGCCCAGAAAGTAAGTATCAAAAACGCATGACGCTAGTTCCTCGCCAATAAGCTTGCCAACTAAGAAGTGACGCATTTGGTTTGAAATTGTATAGTATGATAAAGAAATAGCAAATTTTATATGTTTGCTTAGATCCTTTATAATATTAATGTACTTCTTGCAGAATATACGCAACAACTCACTTCCAACCTTACAATGCAAGACAAGCTTTTCCTTGCTGGGATGAACCTCTCTACAAAGCGGTGTTCACCATCCACTTGTCCAGGCCTACATCTTATTCCAGCACTTTCACTAACACACGCCTCAACACGATGGATTAGTGAGTAATTCAAGATCATTGTGAAAGCTATTCTTGCTAATAAATCAATCAATTAACCGACGCGGGTGCTTCTAATTTTAACATCTATTTCGTATTCTTACAGCCTGCCTGACGACCGAATCAGAGAACACTTCACTTCCACACCCAGAATGTCCTCTTACTTAGTAACATTCCTCATCAGCGAGACCTTCCAAGTTATCGCCCAAGACACCTCATTAAGTCCACCAGTCAGAATCATCGGTAGATCAAACACCATGGGTATGGCAAACCGCGCTCTTGAATTTGCGGTCAAAATGACCAAGTACTTTGACGAGTTCCTACAAATGCCATACTCGACTCTGCACCCTAATTTAAACAACGACCACGTGTCGTCTCCTGATTGGGCATCAGCTGGCACTGAGAATTGGGGAATGGTCAGTTATAGGTAAGTTACATTTTGTAGTATCCCAATTCCTTCGAGCGAGAGTTGTGAACCTACCAAGCATCAATCGTATCGAATAAATGCCTGCGCAGACGCTAGTGGATCATAATTTAAACCGTCTTCGAATCAAAGCATTTGTACCCTTTGTTTTTTGTTAAGAAATGGTCAGGATCTATGAGTCCAGTGCCTTTCCTTTGCAGTCAGATCAAACACGTGTTCCATCAAATTTTGAGTATAGAGTCTGCTTGCATTACCACACACATTCGTACACTATTTATAGTATGGCAGTATTGACCGTACTTGATTATCTTCTATACTATTTATAAAGAGATCAACTCCATAGACATTGACAAACCTTATATACAAAACCGAAAAGCCGAAACACTAGCGCGTTGCAATCGACGCCCAGCGCCATCTATTTGTAAACAGTGAAAGTACTGTCCCGAAACGAAGTGAGGGCGGGCCACTAGTGGGTTTATAAAGCCGATGACTTCGCTAGTACTCGTACCTACACAAAAACTTAACTTTCTCTTTCAGGGAAATGTACCTAGTCCTTTCTCCACAAGATACCATAATGTCTGTGGAACACTACGCCGCGACCTTGGTCTCCCATGAGCTGGCTCACAAGTGGTTCGGCAACCTCGTCACTTGCTACTGGTGGAGCAATACATGGATCAATGAAGGGTTTGCCAGCTACTTCGGTTATATGGCTACTCGTGAGGTTGGTGCACGTTTATATTTCATGAATCAACGGAGACTATAATAAGATAACTTCAATTATTCGCTTTCTTACAAAATACATTTTATGAAACGCCCCAAGCAGATATTTTTTAAATTTTACTAAATATCGCAATGGTGGCTGCTCAGCTGTGGGACAAAATAGGCTAAATCTAAAAAAAAAGCAATCAAACAAATTAAATATCACCACTGCAATATCCGATATACGAGTATCACAAATGCTTTGCCGGCTTCAGTTAGTTCAGTTAAGCATAAACAAACGCATAAATGAATGTGTTATTTAACTTTTAGCAAGAACTGACTCAAGTTAGACTTTATCTATGTAATATCTGCTAACTAGGCTGGCGCAGCGACCGAAAGTGAGCCTTCGCCTCCGATAATAAGAGTCCCTATGTACGTCGGTCTTGGGTCACCTCCTGCCAGTCATCAGCCTGGAGTTCACGCAAATCTTTCTAAACTTCATTCCACCAGCTGTCCCTTGGACGGTCAACTGGCCTTCGGAAATTACAAATATTTGGATACTTACTAGTTTATATTTTAATTCCAGGTTTTTCCCAGAATACGAGCACCAAGACCACTTCAACTCTCGGTATCTCCAAGCCACCCTTTCCTTCGACTCTGGAACCGGGACTGTTCCTATGAACCATGACGTCAACACTCCGGCGCAAGTTACCGGGCACTTTGGTACCATTAGCTACAACAAGGCTGCTGCTTTCTTGAGAATGACTGTTAATATGATCACAAATGAGACGTTTAGGAAGGCTTGCCAGTACTTCTTGACTGCTAAGTAAGTTGGAATAATATTGTTAAACGTACATACTACTTCTTTCTTATCTCCTGGTACCACAGCGTTGCCGCATTGGTCTGGTTTAAGAGTTGCGAAGGTCAAATGGCTGTCGGTTTCATTGTAAATAAGACTTTCCACATCCTGTTTCATGGTTCAATTTTAAATAATACCTGTGTATTATTTACTGAAAGGTGCAGGTTAAAAACAAAAACACTATTGCTCTATTAATCGTCCCAATCACTTCTCGATGGCATTATAGACATATACAAAAGACATAGGGACTAATCTCTAAAATAAAATCTCATCTACAAAACTTTGTATGAGAAGGCAATTAGATCACAGGGTCATCACATCAGGGAAAATAATTGTATTCATTTGTTTTTATTGGTTTTAAATAATGACCTTGAGAAGTGAGTTAAAGTGTTGTTAATTTTTAAATTATTTCAGCCCTTTCGAGCCAGCTGATCAATTTGCTTTGTACGCTGCTTTCGATCGAGCCATTACTGAAGACGGTACATTGAACGAGTATACTAACTTCAACTTCACCCACTATTACGATGTATGGGTCAATCAGCCTGGTTTTCCTTTGTTGACTGTTAATGTTAACCCTACAACTGGAGATATGGAATTGAGTCAAGTAAGTATTACCACAGTTTTGAAAATAGCAATAAAAAATGAGGAGAAATTTTTAAGCCACGCTTCGGCTTGAAAGGGACAGAAGACAATTGTGAAGCTGCGCCTGTGTTGTGTTTCGCTGAAAATGCGTGCAACCTAAAGGCCCAATAGGGGAGAAAGTGGGTTAAAGGTTAGCAGCGCACTTATAACTTTAAGCCGTTGGTCCAGCGATGAAGCCCTCTTCGGTCAAGTCACACTATACTAGTATATCAATTAAGAAAATAGCGAGTGCACCTGTGTTTGCACACACACAAAAGCACTATCTGGTGAAGGTTGCGGGGGTCCCTTGGATGCGGGTGGCACAGGACCGATCTGTGTGGAGAACTTCGGGGGAGGCTTATGTTCAGCATTGGGCGTCTATTGGCTGAAATGATGATGATGAGCACTATAATATATCCCGCTGATCGATAGGATCGGCCTCCGTAGCTAAATTTTTTTGGAGGATCTTATTCTTTACAAACTAACTAGCAAACGAGAGCAACCTCTGATGTAAATCATTAAATAATTTTTAATAATCTATATACCTCTTAATTTACAGGAACGCTTCTTCCTGAGCGCTTCGGCAGCGCCCACAGGCCAAGTGTACCCTATTCCTATCACATACTCTACGAAGAGTAGTCAGGATTTCAACAACCTAAAGCCAGTATACATGATGAGTTCTGACAAGGCGGTGCTGACGAAGCCAGCTGGCGAGGAGTGGGTCATCTTCAATCATCAGCAACATAGGTAATATTTTCATTTGTATTAGCCGCCAATACTTAAGGCTCCTCTACCCTCAGTATCAGTTCAATTAACCAATTAAACTTTACATTTTCAAGGAGTTAAACTATTTTACCATACCACATTTGGTGATCCTCAATACCTACTTCTATTTATCTAGTTGCCATGCTTAATTATGTTGTGTTATTACAGGTTTGTACAGAGTTACTTACGATGATAGAACTTGGAATCTCATTGCCGAAGCATTACTTAATGAGCGAGAAACCATACATCATTTGAATAGGGCCAAGTAAGTGCAATACTTGACATTACCATTGGTTACTTTCCTTCAATGAATGGAGATTCCTAAGATATTATCGAGGCACTGAAAACACATAAAACCTTTTTTTTATGCTATTGCATAGCTATTGCTATAGGCACACGGCCAGACGGATCACCTGATGGTAGGTAAGCGATTGCCGCCGCCCATAGACACCTGCAAAACTAGTAGAGTCACAAGTGCATTGCCAACTTTTAACCCCCTTTCCCAAAATTGGGTCTCCGGTACTTTTACTCAATCGACAAAACAAAGAGCAGGCGCTGTTTCACGCCGGTTCTTCTATGAGACGGTGGTATCACTTCGGTCGAGCCGGGAAGCGTGGGTCTCCCACGGTTTGGTTTGGTTACGAATAGGTTTTCAAGGCTCACCACTGATTATGAAAGACATACATTTTCAATCTTTTTCAGTATGAACAAATTCCGCATAGCTTTCACGTTCGTATGTGCCTTCTCTTCCAGATAGTCGACGATGTGTTCGCATTGATGAGATCGACAAAAATGCCCCTGAACCAAGGATTCCACATCTTGCGGTTCTCAGCAAAGAAGACAATTACCATGTATGGACGTCTGCTATCAGTGGGCTCTCATGGTATAGGAACAGATTGAGGCATTTGCCAGAGAAGCAAGCCGAATATGACGTAAGTGTTTAACGGTATTTTTTTTCAAATAGTGGCTCAGTATATTGGCTTAGCTCAGCCTGATGATAATCGAATGGAGTGCCCACGATGCAGTTACAACGGATGATTTCAGACAGTTTGTTTTTCCAAACACAAATGAATAATTCTAACCTCATGTTAAGAAAGTACTTTATCACACTTCAGTTATGTTCTTTCACTTCGGTATAGCTTATAACATTTTCTGTTCTAAACAGAATATGCGTTCTTTATAAATATCAACGTCACTTCTTCAGCATTGTTTTTAGTTTAAGTGAATATATTGATAGTAAGAATCTGTTCCATTCTATTCTAGTCCATCATCCTCGGATACATGGAGCATGCCATCAGCGTCCTTGGTTTTGCACCGCTCCCTGGCGAGACCCCAACAGTGAGCCAGGCTCGTCAAGAGATCCTGCAGTTTGCTTGCAACATCGGACATGAAGGCTGCGTCGCCGATTCGCTTCAACGGTTTGCAATGATGAAGAATGGTGGTTGGTAAGTATCTAGGTCCGGTGTGATGCAAAAAGTATAAGGGCGATTTGCACCATTGATCTTGATAGCTAGGCTTGCACATCTTTGAAGCGCAACGCCCTTTCTTCATCTGCTTTCTCTAATTTAATAGAATTAATGAGAAAATACATTTTTGACTATCAAGAGAAAAAAAAATATATATATATTTTTTATGTGATAG
The DNA here is from genome assembly GCA_014851415.1 of Cnaphalocrocis medinalis. Classification (NCBI taxonomy): domain Eukaryota; kingdom Metazoa; phylum Arthropoda; class Insecta; order Lepidoptera; family Crambidae; genus Cnaphalocrocis; species Cnaphalocrocis medinalis. The sequence continues at coordinate 14,684,350 of CM026280.1, forward strand.
GTAGCAGACGAGCAGGCGGATCACCTGATGGTTAGCAATTGCCGCCGCCCATGGAAATTTGCAACACCAGTGGAGTTACAAGTGCGCTGCCAACCTTTTGTCCCCTTCCCTCCCGGGTGGGCCTCCGGTACCCTCACCTACTCCGCGAAACACAGCACAGGGGCTGCTTCATCGCAATATGACAGAGATTTACTGTAGAGAGGCAATACAAGAAGATAATAGTGCGCCACGGTGGTGCAACCTGGTTAAGAGTGGGTAGTATACGAAGATATAGAAATAAATAAATAAATACGTATACATATTCAAAGAATATGACTAAAACCTAAAAAAAATAATCTAGAGTGCTAAGGGCTGTCTCCAAGCAAGCTCGCTCGCTCGCAGGCTTCTTATTCCCTACCCTAGGATCAATTTGATAATTTTAAGGAAAGAACATCAAATTCCAACATTAATAAAAATATTTATCTAGGGTTGATCCACGCATCCGTCGTCATGTCTATATGACGGGCATCAGAGAGGGTGGTCGGGAAGACTTCGAGTTCCTCCTCCGCAGACACGATTTGTCCAACTATGCCAATGATCAGTTGGAGATGTTGAAGAGGTCTTGGTGCGACTAAAGGACCCGGAACTTATGACTGAGTAAGTATAAAAACATGGTCGATGAACAAAGAGGTAAAAAAGTCTATTTATGTAATAGGTGTCAGACGAGCAAATCGGATAAAGCGATTGCCCCCGCTTATAATAGCCTCCCAAGTCACAAACGCGCTGAATATAGCCTTCCAAGTCAAAAGCGCGCTGACCTTTTGTGCAACAAGGTTGTGGGATCGGATCCGGATAAAATTATTATTAATGACTTTGAAAATTATTTCTTAAAGAAGAAGTTACTCTAACGATTTTTCATATCATTTCAGATACCTTCAATTGACGCTAACACAAAAAGTCAGGTCTCATGACAAAGTTAATTCGTTCAACTATGCCCTTACTGGAAACATCGATCTTAGTGCCAACACTGTGCTCGAGTTTGTTAAGAATAACGTTGATGCTATAAGACAAGCGTAAGTATAAAGCAATGACATGATTTCTATGATAGAGCCGTTTTCCCTGCAATGGTACTGTATACATGCTGATACTTTACTATTTTATGCGCATAGAAATGTTATGGAATCATTTTTGTTTATATTTTGTATGTATGTAAGTAATGATCCAGATGGTCTGTTTTCCTTTGCTGAGGATTGTGGAGGTCAGGCGGCATTCACATTAGTGTAATTTATTATCAGACTTCCCGTTACCTAGATCATGGTTCAAGTATGCACACGACTTCGAGGAGACTACTTTCGACATTTCGTTTTTTTAAATACTCGTTACTTAAAATCCATCTGTCTTGATTCCATCGGGTAGTACAGTTAAGCGGACCTTTTAGACAGCAATATTGTCCTGGCAAGCACTTATATTTCAAATCTTTGGTTAATCTTCATTCATAATATTCTCTTTAGTCTCTGATTTTAAGTAAGTGCTGTTACTAATTCAGTATCATTTATTTTCCAGGTACATTGAAGACGCTCCACCTAACCCTGTGAATACCGCAATGTCCAACCTTGCAGGATACCTCAATACGGAAGCTTTGAATGAGGTAAGTAGAAAATTTTGAAAACCCAGTATTGGTAAATAGACATAGATTTCTTTTTTGTTCGAGTAAAGGGTTATTAGAAGACTTATTTCAAAGTAAATAATACACAGAGATACATTTTAATCTATCGCTCAGGTTCAGAGCTTTGATTTCTAAAGAAAAGATAAAATTTAAAGTGCTTGATTGCTGATGATCATTGTTGATTCAAATTTTGACGGCCTCGATGGCGCAGTGGCTAAGGTTTTCGCCTGAATCGCGAAAGGTCCCGGGTTCGATTCCCGGTCGAATCAATTTAGGAAACTACATTTTCTAAGTTTTCTTGGGTCTGGTGTTCTGGGTGCCCCCAGTTAATTATCGTTATCTGGTACTCATAGTACAGGAGTTGCCCTAGTTTGAGATTAGGTTGATTGGTGTGATTGTCTGGCGCATTTATTTATTATTTAATATGTTTTCTTATTTCTAGTACGAAAACTGGCTTCGTTTCACTCAAAGCAACAGTCGTCAGTTCAGTGGTGCCATTTCTTCCATCAACTCAGCCCGGACCAACATGGCTTGGGGTACAAACAACGTTGATCAAATCTTAGCTGCTGCAGCTACTGATGGCGCCAACTCTCTAATGGTCTCAGCAGTTTTATTAGTTGCAACTGCTCTTGTAACAAGACTTGTATAAGTCTCAGCCAGCCCTCATATTGTTTCGAGACTTTAGTTTGAAAACTTAATCTACCAATAGATGGCACCAGGTGTCGATTATATCGTGAAAGTGATTGCGTTTTAAGTTGCCGTTGTCAAAAGAATTTAGCCTCTTTATAATAAATAGTATAGAGGTTACTATATGCTAAGTTCAATTTTGTCTTCTTTTCTTTTTGACTCTGTACAAAATATCACTAAGCTATCTTGTTTGCAATATTAATGTGGTTACATACTTGTAAATATTATAGGTAATTATTTACTTAATTTTGTATGTATGTAAGTAATGATCCAGATGGTCTGTTTTCCTTTGCTGAGGATTGTGGAGGTCAGGCGGCATTCACATTAGTGTAATTTATTATTTATATGTATTCTTATTTCTAGTACGAAAACTGGCTTCGTTTCACTCAAAGCAACAGTCGTCAGTTCAGCGGTGCCATTTCTTCCATCAACTCAGCCCGGACCAACATGGCTTGGGGTACAAACAACGTTGATCAAATCTTAGCTGCTGCAGCTACTGATGGCGCCAACTCTCTAATGGTCTCAGCAGTTTTATTAGTTGCAACTGCTCTTGTAACAAGACTTGTATAAGTCTCAGCCAGCCCTCATATTGTTTCGAGACTTTAGTTTAAAACTGAATCTATCAATAGATGGCACCAGGTGTCGGTTATATCATGAAAGTGATTTGTTTTTAGTTTTGCCATTGTCAAAAGAATTAACCTCTTTATATTAAATAGTATAGAGGTTAATAGGTATTATTCTTAAGTTCAATTTTGTCTTCTTTTTCTTTTTTGACTCTGTACAAAATATCACTAAGCTATCTTTGTTGCCAAATATTAATCAGTCTCCATAAATGTGGTTACATACTTGTAAATATTATAGGTATTACTTAGTTTTGAATTGTTATTTATTTTTCTATTAAAATAAATGTTCAAATGTTATGTTTATGTTATTTCTTCGCTTTATCAAAAATATATAATAATTTTCATCGATCTGACGAAAACTAACGTTGAAGGTAACGAAATATTTATGAACCTAAATAGTAGTTGGTCTGAAAAATGTTTATAAATATTATTAATATAGTCTAATCCTATCATTATAGCAGCGACGACTTAATTTCTATGTTGGGGACCTTTTTTCTGCAGTAGGAGTATAGCCTATATACACGGAATCAGCCTTGATTCCGTAATTATTTTAGTGGTCCCTGGGATGTAATAAGTATCTCGATAAAATCTTGATGACTTGTTGGCCACAAATGTAATATTTCGTATTTTGTAATTAATTCGTTATTTCCTTTTATGTTTTTGTGGCCAATAAATATTATCTATCTATACAAGTTGGTATAGTAAAACACTTTTTTTTCCTCTGTTATCTGATATCCGTAGCACGTGTACTTATGCTACTTAGTTCAGAGTTAGGTTTATGTATAAGCCGTTATACCTATGTATTCCTTTATATATTTCTTAATCAGAAAAGTGAATTGTGGATTAAATAGATTGATTCGACTTTTAGACGATTAGTTTCTTAACCTATTTGCTTGTGAAATCCCGAAATCTTTTTGATAGGTATTTAAATTCTTCATTTATTACTGCTATCTAAGCCGATCAATACTTTGATTAGATAATGTCTTTATACCTAATTACGGCAATAATTGTGCTATCTAGACTTATCACAATTTTGATCCCGATAAAACCATTTTAATCTTAGGTAAAATATATCTTACCATTGGTAAACATGATTGGAGATACGTATAGAATTTTATCACCAAATCATTCTGCGGTTTGCTGAAGGACAGGTAAGTAGACTTTTTATACGTACTATAATTTATATTTTCACATTGACGGCAGATTTAAGTATTTTAAAATACTGAGTCTGTGCTCGGACTTGAGTTTTAAAGAAAATTTTGTCGTCTTAACAAGTTTAAGTCATTATGAAAGAAATTTAGGACAAAAAGTTTCTAACAATACTATCTGTTACACTTTCTACCTCAATGTTACTTCAGTGATATTAATCAGGACAATATACAACTGTTTGTCAAAAGAAAATTGAGTACCAAAATCAACATGAGGTTTGAAAATAGACCTATTAAAATCTGTCTATACTAACATTTAAATTTGATCAAATTTTTTTTGTGCTGTGTACCGCGTTTTGAGGTCCAAAGGAATCCCGGAGGCATATATGGACGTTATTACTGACATTTACCACAATTTTCATTCTCTAGTTAGGACAGATGTTGGCAACATTAATCCGGGAAGGTCATAGTGTCGCCAACAGAGGTCTTATCACCGTCGAAGTACATCAGAGTTCCGTCCTTAGTTCGTTTTTATTCAGCTGCATGCATTGCCGCCGCATGGGCATAATAGTGAGAGGTGACAGGCGTCATTTTTGTGACCTCAAAATGCCGGTTAATCTAAAGGGACAGGTATACAAATCCGTTATCAGCCCAATCTCCTTTTACGGCAGGGAGAATCAGTCTGTACTTGTTCGACGCAATTGCATGTCACAGAGGCCAATATGCTCATATGGATGTGAGGGGTTACGCGGCAAGACCGCGTGAGAAACTCTCGCATATATACAAACTGATGGAGTGTAGCTTACTTTGGTACGGTCATGTTTTACGTAAACTGCATAGCTACGTAGGCAACAAATGTCTAGCCATAACAGTACGACGGCATCGGCCGTATTCCAGCAGAAGGGGTAGACCCAAAAAGGTTTGACTTGACGTCCAATAACCTCACTGCAATGAGTACGAAAGCCCGAGTTCCGTGCAAACTTGAGACTCATCCGGAAGTTAACGCTAAAATAGTTTATGATGATAAGTCATTCCGTTTAGCAGAGCATTAAAATAGTCCAGCCCATATTTATATCTTTATAACTACTTACACTAGTGGCCCGTCCTTACTTCGTTTCGGGACAGAAGCTCCACTGTCTACCAATAGATGGCGCTGCGGTTTGATTGCGACGCGCTAGTGTTTCGGCTTTTCGGTTTATATATAAGGTTTGTCGATGACAGTAGAATTTATCCCTTTTTAAACAGTATACTTAGACAAGGTTATTGAAAAAATACTGTGTGTAAAACATTAAATAAGTTGAAAAAGGGTTGAGGCGCCTGCAGACATAAAAAATAATACATTATCGACCTAATAACTACTAAGCCAGGCGACAAAATTACATTATACTCCTTTTTTGGGCAGTCGTATAATAATTTATCTCTTCTATAGTATCTGCTGTGCGAATTAAATTGTCATTAAGATTATGATCTGATCACTATTGGTGAAATTAGTCATTTATCGCTAGCCAAGCATTGCACTACAGATGTGACGATAAATATCATAAACTTAATCTTATCACGCAATCCTATTGATTTTGTTTCTACATTTACAATAATTTCAATATTTGAAAATTTTCTCTAGCCCAAAAGTTATTGCCTATAAGTTAGCATGCAGGGTTCAAAAAGCATGTCCACTCGAAAACTCCATCGCCGCCATAGTGGTCCATGATCTAGGCTGTGATCCTGGGTTTGATTCCTAGGGCAAGCTAGCTCAGGTTTGGGATCGCTAATTATTAGGCAAGCGTGATTAAGGCCTAATCCCATCATAGAAGCAAAGCCTTCATTTATATGAGAAGGCCTTTGCCCTGCACACTGTCCCACCGCATACACCATTAAATTTTAGTCGTTTTGATCCCGATGCCTTCATAATACGTAACACGAATAAAGACCCTTTAGCATCTCCATCAGGTGAGATTAGGTCAAGTGCTCAAAAAAGATCATCAAAATAAGCGAAATTATAGTCAGCTGTTCCATACAAAAAATAATATTCCATAGGCAATATTGTATGGAACAGCTGATTTTTATTTTGCTTATTTTTAGGATAACGTGTTCGTTCGTGGGCTTCATTCGTGTTACCCATTTATGAGGAGACTTATTAACTGTGGGAGAGCCACGCTTCGGCATGAATGGGCCGGCTCGACCGGAGTGATACCACTGCCTCACAGAAAACCGGCGTGAAGCAGCCCCTGTGCTGTGTTTCGCCGAGTGAGTGAGGGTACCGGAGGCCCACCCGGGGGACGGGGATAAAAGGTTGGCAGCGCACTTGTGGCTCCACTGGTGTTGCAAGTGTCCATGGGCGGCGGCAATTGCTTACCATCAGGTGATCCGCCTGCTCGTTTGCTACCTAGCACATAAAAAAAACAAAAAATTAGGGCTTCGGGAATAAAACAACTAAAATTTAACGATGTATATGCTAATAACTACTTAACGTTTTTATGTGTTTTGTTTACTATATGTGTTTAAAACAACAACTGTATTGTACCTATCTGCGTATTTTTCCACCCTTTTAGCACAATGTCCTTCCTAACCAAGCTGGTGTTAGTACCAGCCCTGCTGGCTGTTGTAAGGGCAGAATTCCCATTTGACCTGGAAGCAGACTTAGAACTTGAACCAGCTGTGACCAGAAATGAAGATTTGACTTCATACCGTTTGCCTGAAGACCTGGACCCAATACACGCTGACATTGAAATAACTCCGTACTTTGAAACAGCACCGGCTGGCAAAGAGCCTTTCACATTTGATGGTGTTACCAGACACATATTTAAGGTAAGCACTAAAGTTAATAAAAAAGATGCAATACACGATGTTTTCCCTGACAGTTGAACTAGTAGAAACAACGAAGAAACCACACAAACATACCCAAATAAATATCTGGGTCATCAACAAACTTTTGTTTTGGTGCGAGAATCGAACCCGCGACTCTTTGCTCCTCAACCAGCGCCGCTCAAACCACTATTCTAAGCAAGTATATTTGGACGACTCGTTTAGTCACCAAAAAATCAAGTCCCCACCTGAACCCTAAGACGAATTTTTAAAAACTACTTATATCTAAACAAAAAATAATTTAATCTCCTTTCAGGCCGTAAAAGATAACCTTAATGCTTTCGTCCTACAAGATAATGTTAGAGATGTAAGAACTGTTTCACTCACAACTGCCGATGGAACCCTCGTCGCATTGAATGCTGCCAACCCTTTTGAAAGGATCCGTCAATACTTCTTTCTAAAAATCAATTTGGCAGAAGGTATCACGTTGGTCAACGGTGAAATTTATCACCTGACCATAGAATACATTGGAAATATAAATGAAACTCCAATGACAAGAGGGATGTTTAGAGGCAGTTACATCGATAATGGAACGCTTCAGTAAGTATTGCTTGTTACAAAACTTTCTACCTTACACATATAAATTTGATCAGAGTGTACGATAATTAAAACTTTACTTATACTTAATGTTAGCAATACAATGACTTGTAGATAAAAAATATTCACCAAAACGTTCAAGCATTATTATGTCGTTTGAAACTATTTAGATCATAACCCAGATTTAAGCCATCAAAGTTCTAGATCAAGATAAAAACTAAAAACACACTTACACTATTTGTATGTCACAAAGCTTCATATAGAGCAAAAAAAACATTAAGGCCTGAAGGTAAATTACCTATCTTAAGTTTTTACACTTTTTACTGAACGGAAACATTCCTTTCTTTTTTAAAAGAAATAAATCTGCTTGCAAAGTGTTTTTGAATTTGGTTTATAATATTGCCATTCCCGAGCATTCATATTTATGGTAATCGTCAAATATCATTATTATAATTAGGACTCATTGTCACGAAAACCCATTTATAAAAAATGCTAACCTTGTTCTGGCTACATCTAGTGGCTTTTCTGGTGAGATTTGGCTTCAAAAAACATCTTTGTTATATTTTCCAGCTGGTACGCAGCGTGTCATCTACAGCCTACACACGGCAGGCAGCTGTTCCCCAGCTTCGACGAGCCAGGCTTCAAGTCTACCTTCAACATTACTGTCAATAGACCAGCCAACTTCACCGAAACATTCTCTAACATGAGGATTAGGGATACTGTCGAGTAAGCAATTTAGTTGATTAACAAATGTTAAAACTGCTTAAGACGAAGGGTACGGCAGTATAGCGCCGCCAATTGATTTAAATTTATAGCTACTAAGCCGGATCTATTATTACCTTTCACAGAACCCCAGCCCCTTGGCCAACACTAATACTATTTATTGAATAACTAGCGGCGCTAGAGTGCTGTATGTAGGTACCCTTCGTCTTAAATTCCATACTTTGCATTACAAGGCGAAGAGCGCACTAGCTATGCTAAATCACTTAATTAAAAGTGTGATTTTATTTATAGTGACCGCTTTTTGGGTTAGAAAAAGCTTAAAGTACACACATAGAAAAAAATTTACTTGATCTTCTACAATAAATCGTTAAAAGTAGATTAGAAGCTTATAATTTCAATCAATTAAAATAGCTTGTATGTCTTAGTCTTTGCCTTCAGTTTGTATATTTACTAAATGTTCTTTTTTCTCAGCATGGGTGATCGCGTCAAGGAATATTTCTACCAAACACCAAGAATGTCAGCTTATTTGATCACCATTCATATTAGTGCGCACTTCAAAGTCCTTTCTGAGAATTATGACAACGAAAAATCCTACCGAATCATAGGTAACATACATTTTTAGCTTTTTACTGTTATTTGGATCATGAGAGATGGGGATCAAAGGGTATTAACGGAATGACTTGGCCTCACGCACGGCCAAACAGAGAACCGGCGTAAAGTTGCGTCGGCTCTGTGTTTCACCATGGGCACTGGATACCCAATTCAACGCATTGTAGTTCCACTGGTGTTGCTGGTGTCTATGGGTGATGATAACCGCTTACCATCAGATAATCCGTCAGCTCGTCTGCCATCTATCACATTAAAAAAGATTGCCTCAGCAAATGCCTATATAAAATCATCCTATGTTTTGTTAGTAGACCTACCCTTTCCTACTCAGTATAAGAGCGAGAAGATATACTACTTAGGATACCAGGTATTACTGTGGTCCTATGTACCTCTTTATCATGACTAAGAAACCTAATCTCAACGAAAATTATGAATTAAATTTCTGATGATTTTAGGAAGACCTAATGCTGAAGGCCAAGGAGAGTACGCATTAGAAGTGGGTCCTCCTCTTACTAAGTGGATGGAAGATTACTTCGGCATCGAATACTACACAATGGGAGAAGACATGAAAAACGACCAGCTTGCTTCGCCCGACTGGGCTTCAGGTGCCACTGAGAACTGGGGATTGGTTTCTTACAGGTATGCACTATTGAAAACTTCCAGCACCCTTCTAGTATAAAAACGTAATTCGTACGACTCCGCTACTGAATGTCGAAGTTTGAAATGCCGACGTATGTTAGTTCTAAAGTTCATGATCTCGATGTACGCTAGTTCGAAAGTTCACTAGCCAGAAGTATGCAAGGCCGACGTATTGTTAGTTAGAAAGTATACGAATGCGAATGTACGCCAGTTCGAAATTACCCGGCCTGTAACGAAGTATGAAATGCCGCCGTTTTTTAGTTATACAGCATACGTGTGCGATGTACGCCAATTCGAAAATACCCTCTTGCGAAGTATGAAATACCTGCGTATTGTTAGTTAGAATTTTTATTTATTATAATTACACGTGATAAACCCAATTATAAAGCATACGATAGGACTATAATGCGTATTGTTAGTTAGAATATTTATTTATTATAATTACACGTGATAAACCCAATTATAAAGCATACGATAGGACTATAATCGCACTGTTGATAAGTATGCTTCTAACATCTATATGAACACTATCGTTATTGGCACAATTGATAGATAACAAACAAAGCACATTTATAATTAATTATATTTATTAATAATTAAATGAAAATTAACAAAAAAATAATTATGCACTTAAGCATTACATAAGTAACATAACATAAAATAAATGATTAAGTAGTAGGTGCTTATGTAAGAGTTATATTAATAACATTCAATTATTTTAAATAAGTAGATATAAAATTAAGTCTTTAGGACGTACGCAATGTACGCAAGACAAAACACATTTTATAATATTTGGATTAGATTTTTTTATAATTAATAAAATAAACAAAAAAATATGCACTTGAAGCATAACATAATAAAATTATTAAGTAGTAGGCAAGTATCAGTTATATCACCATAATCAACAGCGTGTCCGTGTCAGTCCTTATAGCAAACATTTTGTCAATGATTTTTTACACACATTTGCTAAGTATACTTTTGTAGGACTTCGCAAGAGGGTATTTTCGAATTGGCGTACATCGCACACGTATGCTTTATAACTAAAAAACGGCGGCATTTCATACTTCGTTACAGGCCGGGTAATTTCGAACTGGCGTACATTCGCATTCGTATACTTTCTAACTAACAATACGTCGGCCTTGCATACTTCTGGCTAGTGAACTTTCGAACTAGCGTACATCGAGATCATGAACTTTAGAACTAACATACGTCGGCATTTCAAACTTCGACATTCAGTAGCGGAGTCGTTTTCAAAAAATACATCGATCTAGAAGAAACCGGGGGTCTACTTCGCCAAACGATATCGAATTATTCATAAAGATACGTCAGTTCATACAAAACCCTACTCTAACACAGCAATTGAATTTGACAGCTTCACAAACGTCAAATCGACGAACATTCCGACAATGCCTCTGATGGTATCGTTAATAGAATACAATTAACTCTGTGGTTAAGAGTATCGTCTCAAGATATCGAGATTTGACGCTTCTTTTCATGTTGCAATTGAGTAATTGTGGGGCAGAAAAGTTACGGAGATAAGCGTGGGACACCACTCACGAGATGGAGGGACGACTGGATTTCTTTCGACTCTGGGAGTCAAGGGGGGAGGCCTATGTTCAGCAGTGGACAAAGTGGAGTGGGATACTGGTGTGGTTAATAGCACGCTCATCTCTTACAACACGTCGAGCTATGCCTTTTTGGCTCCTCATAATTTCTGCAATCTTTTGACTTTAGAGAGCTGCGTCTCCTTTACGAAGAAGGTGAGACCAACGCAGCCGACAAAATTAGCATCGGTACCATCACAGCCCACGAACTGGCCCACAAATGGTTCGGGAACTACATCACAGCCAGGTGGTGGGACAACGTGTGGATTAATGAAGGTTTTGCCAGCTACTTCGAGTATTTTGCCATGGACGCGGTGAGCTTCTTCTTTTTGTTTTTTTCAATTAGATATTTTTTTTTATAATACCTAATATTGCATTTTAGTGAGGTAACTTGTTAAAATTTTACGACTTTACACTGCATATTTTGTAATATTTATTTTACTACTTACCTTAATAGTTAAGAATGAAAGGACCCTTCAAGAGATGAGCGTACTTACTCCATTCTAAAAAGTCGGTAATATCTGCTACTCATATGATTTCGTGGATGTTCATGAGTGACGGTAACTTACCAAGAAATGACTTGCTCGTTTGTCGCCTCTAGCATAAAACAAACTTCAACAAACGCATGATCTAGCCGTGTGGGAAAAGTGATTAGTCCTAGTGACAAAATTTTAAAATGTAAAAAATTTGTTCACAGGTAGACAAAGATTTGGAACTTAAAGACCAGTTTAACATCATGTACTTACAAAGCGCCTTATCAGCCGACTCCTCTGCCTCCACCAGGGCTCTGAGGCACACAGTGAACAGCCCAGCCGAAGTGACAGGTCACTTCTCAGGAATCAGTTACACCAAGGGAGCTTCGCGCTCCTCATGTTGAAGCACTTCTTGTCAGAGGATACCTTTAAAAAGGCCTTGCACACGTTTTTAGTGGACAGGTATGGTCTAGGCGAGTTTTGTATTAGACAGGTAGGACGGACAAGCAGTGATATCAATCTGTGGAATAAAATAGCTAATTTTTTTTTCTCTAGTTTGATTACTGGTAGTTTTATTTCTTTTAAAAGTAAATTGGGCTAAATTGAGGTTGTAAGGTTGTTTCCTTTTTGGGCTCAAAATACCCTTGACGTTACACCGAGACAGACACATAGTACGTACAGCCACACATCAAAGTATACAAAACTGTCAAATTTCTACAATCGACTCTCTTCTTACTGTCATACATATTAGGTTGAATATCCATTGAGTAAATTTGACAGGTTGTGGTAACCTGATGTGTGGCTGACTGTACCAATTTTTTACAATAATTTGCCTTTACTTTTCGACTTTTCATAAAACATTCTGACATTCAACAGGGCATACGAGCACGCCTTCCCTGAGGACTTGTACCGGGCCTTCAAAGCCGCTGTTACGGAAGATGGTATTATTGGAAATGTGGACATAGAGGCCTTCTTGAACACATGGGTCGATCAGCCTGGGTACCCTGTCCTCAGCGTTTCCGTCGATACAAACTCAGGGCTTGTCAGCTTAAAGCAGGTAAGTAAGTTAGAGTAAAATAAGTCAAATTTTCCGGCACCTTCTCAATAATTAATTTCCCGCAGCCAGTATTATGTAACAAAATTAATCTTGTAATCTGACTATATTTCACTAGCTAGTGTACCTTACAGGACCACCGAAATTTTTCACAATACCAATTTAAAACTAATGTTTATTTGGCTGGGTTAAGAAACGGGATTACGAGTACATCTTCCGAAAAGAACCCTGGAGACCTTCTGGTGCAGCGAATCTTCATCGGACCGGCGGTGATTAGGACTAACCGTCAGTCTACCTGCTTGGTCATTTGCCACCCTTTTGCATAAAAATATTTAGTTGACGAGGCTAATGATTCTGAACCTGCTACCATGACCATGATCACAGTCCAAGCTCACCCTGTTCCTCTAAGAGGCTTGGGAGTACCCAAGAATGTTTGTTTGATTGTGACGATACAATTGCTTTTTATTCCCAGGACCGTTTTTACCTCAGCGCTACTGCTACACCAACTGATGAAACTTGGCCACTACCCCTGACTTACACCACTTCGCGCAACCCTGATTGGGAGAATCTGACACCGTCAGAAGTCATGCTGGGCAAAACTCATCAGATACCAATCGAGCCTGGATACGATTGGGTTATCTTTAATGTGCAACAGCAAGGTATGACGTCAGATCTTTAACATGTAGAGGTACAGATACACAGCCACATACCAAAGTATGCAAAAGTGACGAACTTCTTCAAACGACTCTCATTATTACTATCAAACGCATTAGGTTCAATATCAAATGAGGAAATTTGACAGGTTGTGGTAACCTGTCTGTACCTTGCTTCTGCTTCTGACAAGTCAAGTGGTTACAGAATACCGATGTGAAACAGCATCTTCGCTGTGGTTCATCTAGTAAATAGAGGAGGTTGGTAGGGTATGACGCCGGATTAAGAGATGGAACTCAGGTGGAATTAGACAGGATACCAAGCTAGGGGAGGTGATGGCAGAAGAAACAAGGTCCTTACCGAATGGTACCGGTGCCGTAGAATAGGTAAACTAAATCCTGGTACGGCGTCATGATAGGTCGATGATATTACCAAAATAAGAGGGACTACTTGGATCCGGTCAGCTCAGACTTACTTTGACGAAAAAGAAAGGAGGCCTATACTCAGCAGTGGGTACTTCCGGCTTGATGATGATGATGAGGGTACTCTACTGGTAATGCGTGTGCCGACGGAGATCTCGGGTGATCCGTCTGCCACCAATCACATAAAATAAATTATCTTTGTACTTTTCCGCTGTTTGTCTCTATCATTCACTAAAAGGTTTTTTAAATGTCATATTTTTTTTAGGCATTTACCGAGTAAATTACGATACTAAAACTTGGGAAAACATTGCGAATGCTCTCAGGAGTAACCACGCAACCATTCACCGTTTGAACAGAGCTCAGGTATGATGAGGGTTTATGCTACCACTATAATAGTACATATGTCATAATTAACTCCACGCGTACGAAGTCGCGGGCGGCCGCTAGTATAATATATTTTATGCTACCACTTATTGACAAAATTTTGTTCATGTCAAATTACAGCTTTCTAGTACAAATAGTTTTAAAGATAGGCTGAAAAAGGATGTACGTATGGAAATGGCGAAATTGTAACTCTGTAAGTGCCTGTGGCCTAGATTTTGTGAAGCTTTAAAGTGATGCTACATCTGTAGATCCTCAGGCGCTCGATAGATCCTAACAAATTATAATAATTTTTACAACGAAATGAGAAACGACGTGTAAAAACGGCATCTAAAAAAGAACAAGAGTGGTAGCACTTATTTTCTACAACCATGACTAGTACATTTTAGACTCGCATGCTTACGAGTGTGTATGTAGTTAGTTAATCATAAATTACCTATATGTTTTTAATTTCCAGATTGTCGATGACGTGTTTGCTCTCATGCGCTCTGAGAACATGAAGTACGACCTCGGTTTCCGAGTCTTGGACTTCCTCAAGCAGGACACCAGCTACTTCTCTTGGTACCCCGCTATCACTGGCTTGAACTGGATCAGGAACAGATTTTTTGCATCTGCCAGAGGTTCTAGCTCAGTATGATGTAAGTTAATGTAATATTTATAAAAACCAAGAGTTTAATCGTATTAAAAACTTTTTCAATGAAAATTCAACCATTGAAAAATTGTTAATTAAAAACCAACTCTAATCACTTTCTTAAACTAATTAAAGTATACGATAACAAAAAGTTTTTTTTAAATAAATACATGACTAAATAATCTTTCGTTCTGCTTAATCAAAGTATAAATCTGGACTAAAACTTTTTGAATGAATATTAAACCGTTGATAAACTGAATAGTAAAAATGTAGCTTCATCGCTTTCTTAAACTTAATTTAAGTACTTACTTACTACTGATAACAAACAGTTATCAACTTTTCAATGAATACATTTGTAACAAATACCTATTAAAAAAAAGTTAAAATATATAACTTTTTTCATTTTAGGATTCGTAAAATAATTGTAATTTTGACTTGTTTAGTGGTTCTCGTAATCACCTAGGCAACCTTGAATATTGTTACAGGAACAAATGTATGAGTTCTTAGACGCTGTGATCAAAGACTTAGGGTACGATGTGCCTTCAGTTGAGCCTGTCACCAAGACTCTGAACAGGTTTTATACCCTGACTTTCGCTTGCAACATTGGACACAAAGGTTGCACTGAAGATGCTGTACAGAAGTTTAGAGCTTACAGAGATGGTACAAGGTAGGTAAAGCATGTGATTTGACTTCTTTCTTTCTTTTTCTAGCCTACATTATGTGACAGCACTGCTGGGCAAAGGCCTCCCCTAGAAGTCTCCATTGGACTCTTATTGCAGCAATGGCTTGCCAATGGACGGAGAAATGGTCTAAGTCATCACACCATCTTTTCTTGATTTGGCTACAACCCTAAAAAGCTATCAATATGTATCTGTATAAATTAACATCCCTTTAACCACGTGTTTGACCAACCATTCTAAAAAACATTTTGTTCTCTGACTTTTGGAAATTTTATGTTTTTATATCTTTTCATGCTAAATCAGTCACTTGTCAAATATGTCAACATCGCCCTGTCGTTTTGTATGAAGAGTTGAAAGAATTTCGAAAAGTCGTTGAAAAAATCTATTTGATTGACGTGGTGGAAGGCACAATGGAAGGGATGTAAATGTTTATACCCTGTATGACCTTGATCAGTTTCTCGATACAGTTTATTATAATCAATCTGATGATGTTTTATATCAGCTAATTTCCTGCAAAGCCGATATTGAGGCATTATTTGATTGGTCTTTAAGTTAACCATTAACATGTTAACGGTTGTATGTCACGCGACCGTTTGCTTCGCAATTTAACGTACACATATGTAGATAGATTCTATAATTCTTTACGAATAGGCATACATTGTTAAATTTTGGTCGTTCTAATCCTGAAGCGTTCATATTAGGTAAAACAAATTAAGCTTTTACCATGTTAGATCATCAAAACAAGCAATTTTTATGAAATTTTATTTTATTTTTATTTATTTTATAATTGACCCACTTACACCCGCTAAAAACCATAGTAATAGTCATTTATTCACGGAATTTGCAACAATGGTACTAGTATCATTCATTTCAATCAAAGACAATATATTAAATCAAAGATAAGGTTTAAGAAAAAATATTTTAGTTCCAGTGTAAACCCCAACCTGAGGCGGCATGTGTTCTGCCAAGGGCTCCGCGAAGGTGGCTACGAGGACTGGAAGTTCCTGAAGGAGCGACTTCTAAGATCCAACAACCAGGCCGACAGTATAGCCATGCTCAGGTCTCTGGGATGCACTCCAAATGAACAGGCGATTCAAGAGTAAGATTTTGACTTACCATACCTTTTTTTTGTTGACGCTGGGGAATGCCGCTGACCCGAAGTGAGCCAACGTAGTCTTGCGCCTCTTTATGCATACCTTCCTGTCGGGAGACTGGCGGGTTATGTCGGGCTCTCCGACTAAACCCCAGCGACGCTTCCTCATCGCTAGAGTGAGGAGTAGACATGAATACGGGTTGAAGAACCTTTCTTTTCGTCCCTCCCCAGGACTTACTACTTGCTATCTTTGGAGTGACCATTGGATAGTTTTCGTAAGTCATTTCGATTTGAAATACTATCTTGGCAATGTCTCTCAATATTTTGGTTTTTCTGCGGTACGTTAGAAATATAAAATTACCCTTAAAATCTATTTACTATTAACAGAATTACGTGTAATAACACAGTTTATTTAATTACCTATTTTGAAGTGGGTCCTTTAATCTTTGAAAATAGTTACTATTAAATGAAGTGTCAGATTGTTGCATAAACTAGTCACTGATTTCACCATGCACAAACACTTAAAACGGTGTAAGTCAAGTGTAAGACCTAATTTGTGTATGGATGATGCTTGAAAAGTAAGGAACATTAAAGAAAACGCCGATATTAATGGCGAGATAAACTGAAAAGTGAGAGCCAGGAGACCTATTTTTGAATTGTCGTGTCACTAAAAAATGTGTGATTCGCATGATTTTTGACATCCGCATTTTTGAATCATTCGAAAACGAGCGTTTTGCAACGAGTGGTATAAACCACTCGTTTCCGTGAGGCGAGTGGACGCATTTATGTCAACGTGAAACGAGTTAAAACTATACTTTGATATATATATATATAGCTTGGCAATACCCTAAGTGTGAGTGATTTCAAAAATAGGGAAAATTTTGAATCATGCGACTTACGAGACGACGTGACTTGCAAAACGAGTAGTTTTGTTCGGACGAAGCGAAAATTCAAAAATAGGTCTCCAGTTAGTATAGAATCAGTGCAATTACGGGATGCTACATGGCGTATTTTTTTTTTGTATCTTAGGTATTTGGAAATGTTGCTGAGCGATAACATCAAAGCTCAGGACCGACTGAACGGCTTCACCTTCCTCTTCATGGGCAACAGAGGAAACTCCAAAGTTGCTCTTCAGTTCTTGAAGCAGAGAGTCGCTGACATAAGAGCTGCGTAAGTATCGTACATAGTACATGAGTCTTTATACTTTTTATTTTGTGATAGGTAGCAGACCAGCAGATTTTCCCTTACCCTCTTTTTTTTTTTGTTATGTGATAGGTTGCAGACGAGCAGGCGGATCACCTGATGGTAAGCAATGCCGCCGCTCATGGACACCTGCAACACTAGTAGAGTTACAAGTGCGCTGCCAACATTTTATCCCCTTCCCCCCCGGGTGGGCCTCCGGTACCCTCACTCACTCGGCGAAACACAGCACAGGGGCTGCTTCACGCCGCTTTTCTGTGAGGCAGTGGTATCACTCCGGTCGAGCCGGCCCATTCATGCCGAAGCGTGGCTCTCCCACAGTCTCCTTACCCTCTTCATTTGCAGATGCAGGACCAACATCTTAAAATGATTTCTGAAGCATAGGGGTTCGAGAGTTTCGAGACCTGTATAGTCCTTCTAGAGTAGAATATATTTCATTTCTTTTTTTGTTTTCAGTGTGATATTGCCGGCATCGTTCAACAGTATTTTAAGCAACATGGCTGCTTACTTAGACAACGAAGGATTGGATGACGTAAGTGAATCATCATCTTGTGATTTGATGACTTCAAACTATACTAAACGCAAGTGACATACGGTGTCATTAACTAGTGGGCCGCCCTTACTTTGTTTCTAACAGAACCAACGAGAGTCAACGTCCAGACGGTGATGTACGCCGATTGGTACATCATGAATGCGTTTCGATTTTTCGGTTTACCCATAAGCGTTGTCATCATATCATTTGATGGCCTGGATGGCGCAGTGGCTAAGGTGTTTGCCTAGAAGCGCGAAAGGTCCCGGGTTGGATTCCCGGTCAAGTCAATTTAGAAAACTACATTTTCTAAGTTTTCTTGGGTCGGCGTGTTCTGGGTTGACGCCCCCAGTTAAGTTATCGTCACCAGGTACTCATAGTAGATGGGTCCCTCTAGTTTGAGACCAGGTTGATTGGTGTGATTGGCTGGCGCATTTGTCTATTATTTTTATTTTATATAACCTGTATAGTTGTAAAAATAATAACATGTTGAAAATATTTCTCCAGATGGAGCAGTGGCTACGTAACAATCAAGCAGACGTCCCTGAGTTCAACGTTCGGCCTGAACGCCATCACATCAGCCAGGACCAGCATGAAGTGGGGCACGGACCGGGCCAAGGAAATCCTCGAAGCGGTCCAAGGCTCGGAACGGTCCCAGGGGGGGCCACGTCCATCATAGTCCCGACTATAACGCTGCTCCTCAGCTCTTTGTAGCCATGATGTTAAGATAATCAAGACAACTTACCTAATCTAAGATTGACTGCATAATTGTATATTTTGATATGTGATAGGTGGCAGCGGATCAACTTATCATAAGCACATCCAGAAGCCCATAGACACCCGCAACATAAGTAAAGTCGCAATTGGGCTGCTAACTTTATAACTCTCATTTCCCCCCGATTGCTTTGCGCCGGTTTTAAAAATTTTAATCATCCACTACGATGGACCGCGGTCCCAATGGAGGCTATCCACTAGATGGTGTACTTTAGAGATTAGGTCAATTTACGGGGTGATTGGTTATTTTTGATTTAAGCTGTCAAAAGCTGAAGTGACAACAACCAACGAGGGTGAAGTTGGACCTCGGTCTTAACAGTACGCCATCTAGTTTTTTCTTTAATAGTCATAGTAATCATGTAATAATATTTTCCAATCAAGGTGTTTTATAGTAAATGTTAATACTGTTAGCTAAATTTTATTTTAGATAAATTATGCCTATTTGTAAGAATGAAAGTACTAAGAATAAAATATATATTTATTTATCTTGTTGTTTCATGTTATCAATTGTGAAAACCTTTTAGAAAACCATAAAAAATCAGTTCATGGGTTTGTTTCTTAGCGCTTTTTTCTTTACTTTAATAGGTCTTAATTTGTTGCTCTGTGTAAACAACCCCTACTACTAGTTGATCTGCAAAAATATAACTTGCACAACCTATTGGTTGTTGACACTATTTGGCACAATTATTATTTTCTGTTAGAGCCGACACACGAGCAAGAAAGCATCATAGTCACCGAAGAATATTCGCGAGTGGGCTATGAGTGACTGATGCGTAGCCAGCCAAGAACGAAGGCGCATTTATAGTGCATAATTGTGTGCGCAGACATAAGTGCACTCTACACCCTTTTTAGTATTTATATGGGATATCGTTGGTCTATTGGTACAAGTACCGTGCCGTGATCTCGGAGTCGTGGGTTCGATTTCCGGGTCGAGCAAAAGTTCGAATTTTTCGAACATAGCTCGGGTTTGAGATCACCAATCCGCATTAGGCAAGCGTGGTGATTAAGCCTAATCCCATCATAGTAGCGATGACTTGATTTCTATGATGGGCAGTGGGACATTAAATAGGCTGATGCTTTCCGTTTTTTTCTTTATGGGATAAGCTGGCATAAGGGGCATAATCAAAAATACGGACGACAGTTTAAAAGTGAATTTAGAGGCCCGACTGAAACCGTCATTTTGACGGCACAACTCGTGAATCAAACCCAGTACCACTGTCACTAATACCACTGCACTATCGTAGACATTACGAAATACTTAACTTTAAGACTAGCAGTTTATCTACGAATAGCACCACTGATAAGAGGATACTCAAGATGTCTGTTATCAGTATTGTTCGTCTGATCCCTAACTCACTACCTTGTTTCAGTTTGTAACACTGGTTAACTTAGTGAACACATCAGGTAAGTTGAAAATTATACTTTAAAAATGTCTATTATTTACAGCACGACATGCGCGAACAAAAACATAGGTACGGTGGCCAGCACATCAAGTTACTACAATCTGTCAAATTTCTTCAATCGAACCTCACTTTTATGTCAAACGTGTTTGGTTCAATATCAACTGAGGAAATTTGACAGATGTAGTAACTTGATGTGCTGGCCACTGTACCACATTCACGATCTCATTGATTAAAAATAAAACGCATACAGCGTACCTATGTGTTTATTTACATGGACCCGTATAATATGACTCTTTTTAAAATTAAGTTTTCAAATAAACCATAGAAACCTTTAGTATGCGTAATGAATTTCAAAGTTCCCACGTTACCCTAAACGAATTAGAAATAAAGTCATTTTCACACACACACACAACGTTTAACGTAAAAAAAATAAAACCCCCCAATGTAGGTATAACGGAATTTTGTGGCGGCCGCCATCTTGGAGTTGTAAGTTTTAAATATTTTTTTGTATTTTACTAATCAATACTTATTTATGTACATTTTGACATGACTAAGTAGCTAAAGCACTTGTCTTTCAAATATCAGACAACACAATTGAAAACCTACATAATATTCAGGGAATTGATTATATTTTAAATGCAATTCAAATGTGTTTTCCGTCCTTTTGTGGCGGCGGCTATCTTAAACCAGCGACTAAAACATCCCTAACTTTAAAATATAATCCAAATCGGTCCATCCGTTTGCGAGTTACGATGCCACAGAGAGACATGTCATACTTATAAGATGCCGAGATTGCGTCTAGGCTACTTTGTTTTTCTTTGTTGTTTAAATCGGGAATCAGATACCTAGTTCAAAATAAAATAAATAGGTAAATGCGATAATTAGCGGTAAATGGATGTATCTTTTGATTGCGTTGACCTTCGTTCTGTTTACGAGTATAATTAAGTAACGAGACCATTTGACAAATGTTAGTGGGCCGTATATACGAGTAAAATGTCATTCAATTAGTCGTCAATTTACTACTTCCCAGTAATGACTAAAAATATATCACTCAACTATTTTATACTGGAAAAAATCCAGATAATTTCTCATTAATCATAAGTTTGTCAACGCACGCTGCGAGAAGAACAGACGGCCGTTTGGGGCGGAAAGGTCCTAGAATCGAGGAAGTCGCAACCGTGGCAGACCAACCACAAGGTGGACCGACGATTTAGTGAAGGTCGCGGGAATTCTTTGAGGGTGGCATAGGGAACATTCAAGTATTACGTAAGCAGATTCTTTGGGAAATTTAACACATAACCCATTAATATTTTACTTGGCCAAATACCGAAGTCTGTCAAAGTCACAGTTACTCAATAAAATCGCGCAATCTCAGATTTAAGACTATAAGGTTCAAGCAAGTTAATCACGTGATAGATCACTGGACATAGAATAGCTCTGTGTTAAACCCATTAAGATCGATAAAACGTTTTTATTTTCATATCACTTCGCGGCACTTCACTGCACAAAAAAATACACTTAGCATCTTAAGAGTTTTTGAGTTTGAGTTCTATCCATAAAAGTCTTCTATATGATGTACCACAATAATCGATCCCAGGCTTATCTCCCATTCATTGCCAGCAGTCCTCCTAACGTGACCAACAAACATCAAATAAATACTGGAAATTGTGACTCAACTCTGTAAGGAAACAATGTTATGTCTGTTACAAATATTGTAACGAACTGAGATAAAAAACTAATCTGCATATAATTAGCATTTCCTTTGGCATGACTTTGTAAAAATAACGTGCAAACAAATATAATTAGTGAACAAAGTTTACAAGTAATGATTTCGGTAATCAACATCAGTTTTAAATTTGCTTGTTATGCTTCACTTGCGATACCAATAAGGTAAGATTGAAATATTTTCATGATTATAAACACGATTCGAATCGGTCTGGTTATCCTTCCAAAGAGTTGAGGTCAGATGGCAGTCACTTCGTTGTTTTTTTTAATATATTATAGGAAGGCAAACGAGCAAGCGGGTTACCTGATGGTAAGTGAACACCGCCGCCCATGGACATCAGCTACACCAGAAGAAGTGCGGATGCGTTGCGTTGTACTTAACTTTTTTTTATAAGATATGTGACAGCAGAGCAAACAGGTCATCTGGTGGTAAGAGATTGCCGCCGTCCATAGACACTCGGAACACCAGTGGAGTCACGGTCAAAGGCCCGTTTAGTTGCTTCTTACGAGAGGCTGGATTTACCATGGCAGTATTTTAAATGCTAGGGGCAGCCTACAGAACGACTACGTACCAGTCTACGTAGAGACTGATGTACACATGAGCTTCCTAGCCAGTAAGTAACCAGTTACTCGGCTTGTCTTCTTTTCTCGGCTTATATCGTGCTTTCCGAGGCATGGAATGTATAAGACCACCAACTTACAGACTCCGGGTTGAGAATTACTGAACAAAAAAACTCAAGTTGTTAAGATGGTAACAATTACGTTTATCGTAAAGATAACACTAGTTGAGTGTTTTGAACTACATTGGTAAACATTGTTACCACTTACTATAAGAACCTTTATTAGTTTCCACTACAAATTAATCTATTAAACAAACGAAAGGATTATGTATTGATATGAATGAAAAACGTGAAGTGTGTTGCTTATTTGCTCGTCATGTGCATAGCTTGTGGAGCATTTACATATTACCTATATATAGTGCTACCACTTCAGATTAATACGTCATACTATCATAGGTCATACAAATATCCATCTACTTAGTCAAGAATAGGTAATCTTTCATAAGTGGCCTAGGATTTTGTACTGTATTTCGTTTTAAAAATCAAAAAATATGTAGTGGTTTGGGGAAAAAATAAATAAATGTTGGTATCATGTACATACAATTATAATAATTTGACTCCCTAAAGCGTAAAATAAATGGCATCAGAGGAAAAACTTCATGAATGAATTTATAGTAGGTACGTTTTTCATTTGTACCAGAAAAAGAAGGCATTATATAACGAACTCAATGATAACAGTTTCGTAGATATATTAGTACTGGTTTTTTAAACAAGGTCTAAGGCGAGCCTTCATTCCATTAGGGACATCACCTTTACGAATATTGATTCTATACGTACCACTATTCATTAGCTAAGTTGCTAAGTTTGGATTAGCAGGATAGCTGATAAAATATTCGAATAAATTACTACTACTTTATGTACCTTGTTTGAATAGTCTACTAGTAAACCGTATGGTGAGATGCGGGTTATTCCCAATACAAGTCTCTTTGACTACTTAAAAGGAAAACTCGACTGCAAAAACTGTAAAAAGCAGCTATTGAATTATAAGGATTTATTTATTTATTTATAAATGACGACCTGTGATACTATTATACTCTGAGATAAAAGTAGACTTAAATCATGCATTTGCGAGATATACCTTACACGTAACTTTTTATCTTTGATAGAGGTTTTGATAAAAATATTATAAGGATTACACCATCTTTTATGTATCACTTCAACGCCCCGTTGGTCTAGTGGTTTAAGTACCGGGCCGTGATCTCGGGGACCCGGGTTCGATTCCCGGGTCGAGCAAAAGTATGTTTCGAATTTTTCGAACATAGCTCGGGTTTGTGATCACCAATCCGCATTAGGCAAGCGTGGTGATTCAGCCTAATCCCATCATAGTAGCGGTAACTTGATTTCTATGATGGAGGCCTTTGCCCTGCAGTGGGACAGTATATAGGCTGATACTTTACACCATCTTTTATGTATCATTTTGGTCCTCTAGAAGCCAAAAATACGTGAATCTGTAACCACGAGAATCTGTAGAATAAAAGAATCAAATAAACCTAATTCCTCAAATCTGTTATCCCAATGAGTACAACCTCAAAATGGTTAAAGCTAGAGTGAATACTTTTGGGTAAGCCTGCATCTGGGTAAGCATTTTTTTTAATAATAAAAAACATCACACATAAGATATTCCAAATAATCAGTAAGTGGGACCACTGATCAAGTGATTACTGCTTGACATCGAAAACTGACTGTAATCTATATTGCTCTGTCTCTTTCAAATGCATCACAATGAAAGAGACAAAGCGATAGTTTTCGATAGCGAGGATAGTATTTCAAACTCTATGGAAATGCCACGAGTCACAAATTTGACGGTAGGTACCTATCGAAAAATTACGTACTTGTTCAATTGAAATCTATTCGACGCCAGTTTACCTACTCGCTATCGACTGTAGTGACGTTATGTTACTTTTCGATGCAAACTCACGGTAGCGCTACTTTTTATTTTATAAAACAAATGACTCACTCTTTAATTATCTTCTTTGCAGCCATGTTACGACTGACCTTGGCGTTAGTCCTTCTGACCAGTTACGTCAGTTGCGACCCCAACTACAAACTAAACACCCCGATCAGGCCCATCTCTTACCAGCTTTACCTCAAGCCCTACTTCGAAACCGGAGACGACAGAGAATTCACCTTCGATGGACAAGTCAATATTATGTTCACCACCACAGAATCCACCCGCCAGATAAAGTTTCATTCTGAAGATCTGGAATTCACCGCTGAGAATGTCACTCTGCTAAACAATGGAGCCACCATACCTCTTGATAGTACAAACCCATTGGCTTGGAATACAGATTATGACTTTGCGTACCTAAATCTGCAGAATAACCTTACAGTTGGAGTGGAGTATGAATTGAAGATTGTGTACGAAGGCCCAGTAAGAGACGATCTGACTGGATTCTATAGGAACTACTACATGGAACAGGGAGTTAAGAAGTAAGTAAAAAGACTATACAGGATATGTTTGTAAATTAGTTAGCTACATTTAATAGTTTTTAGAGTGTCCCGTTGAATTGAAACGGGAATTCACGCGACTTAATGGCCACGGGTGGTACAACGTAGCCAAAACCTATCATATAATATAATCGCGTTAATTCGCATTTTATGGCTTCAGTAGCGCTACAATGAGTTGACATCGAAAACTGACATAACGTAAACTATTGCTCTGTCTCTTTCAAATGCATCACAATGAAAGAGACAAAGCGATAGTTTTCGATAGCAAGATAGTATTTCAAACTCATGGTAAGGCAGTGGCCTTCCAAAAGTCTAAGAACGTTATAGTTCAGTGGAACTATTTTGTTCTTAGACTTTTGGAAATTTGAATGATAATAGAACTATTTTAATAGTTAGCTCAAATAGTTTAATAGTCGACAAAGTCAATGATAATGAAGTCGAAAATGTTATCGAATAATTTCCAAAAATCGAAGTACAAAAGTTTGTCTGTATGGTTGGTAGAAATGATGGTTAAAGTAATGTTTATGTATAAAGATGATGCTATGCATTCATATTTGGGTGAAATTATATATGTACCTTACTAATGTTACAACAATTTTACGCTTATTATCGATTGCATGACATTCTGGCTTATAGCAGTTAAAATCGCTGACAAAGATATCCACTAAGATGCGATTAAGCGCTTTGATAGGGATTTCTTCGCATTCTATCTCTAAAACTTGTTCAAACAACTTGTTTGTTTCCAATTGCAATGTGAGAGGTAATTCATCAAAGAGCAGACAAGATGACAGAAGTCACACACGTCATACTTAGTCAAGAAGCACTTGAAGATATTAAGATACCGAAACGTTGCGAAATGTAGCTCATAGTTTTTGATCTGAAGCAGTTCTCCACTATTCTGAACAAGTCTGATAAAATTCTCGTATCTATGTGTCAAGGCCATTAATCTCAAGTGCTTTCTATTAGGTTGAATATCTAAATCTATTCATTCCTTAGAAAATAACACGTATAGTAAATAAAGAATCAGCCTAATACTGTCACACTGGTAAGGCAAAGGCCGCCATCATAGAAATCAAATCAGCTCTAACTATGGTTGGTTAGGTCATCGTCACTATGCTTACCTAATCACTAAACCAAAATATGTTAGATAAAATCGAAACATACTGGAACTCGAAATCGAACCTAGAACCGCGAGACCATGGCCTGGTACTGAAACTACTAAACCAATGGGGCGTTACGGTTAACGCGGCGTACTAATAGGTTTGGAAATAAAATTTTGCTTCCGAAGGGTGAATGGCCGTTCTGACAGATAAAAAGCATTTACACATAGCAGACATACATAATTAGCTTATAGTATCTATTTGCTGGAGTTGAATAAATAACATAGTTTTAACTATAAAGTAATTTCAGCACCCATTTTATCTTTATTGTTTAGATCATGTAGAATGTAGATATTATGAACTTGGATGGCGTTGTTACTGTAAGAGATATGATTTTGTTTGACAAAATAATATGAAAATAACCACTAAGCGGTGTATCTGGCAGATACATCACCATAATAATAAGCGATGCTTACCAATCAATTTCTGTGATGTCTAGTTCTTAATTTGTGAATTTTGTGCAATAAAGTATATCTATCTATCTACTACTGGAGTCACAAATGAGCTGCAATTGTTTACACTCAAGCCATCCTAATCAGAATATTGTATATTTGGAACATAAGTATTAATAATACAGATGTACATATAACTAAATTTGAATCATCCTTCTGTGTAGGTATTATAATTATGGCACAGTCGAGCCAGTCCCTAATTGTTGCTTTCCCACAAATTTGCCTCCCTTTTTTAAAATACAATACAGTAAAGTAAAGAAATGTAAAGGAACTAATGCTGTTTTCCTTACAAGTGCCAGTAAAGTACGAGTAAAGTGACAGCCTATACTGTCCTACGGCAGGACAAAAGGCCTCCATTATAGAAATCAAGTCATCGCTACTATGATGGGATTAGGCTTAATCACCACGCTCGCCCAATACCCTTTACAATCATTATAAAATTTATTGCCTTCTCAGATGGCTTGGGGCGACTCAAATGGAGCCCACACACGCGAGGAAGGTGTTCCCGAGCTTCGACGAGCCCGAGCTGAAGGCTGTCTTCAACATCATCATCGACAGACCAGCTAGCTACCAGCCATCACTTGCCAACACTAAGATCCAGGAAACTGTGAATTTGTGAGTACAAACACAAAAAAAACAATAAGTGAAACGGATAAAATTGCAAACCGACGCAATACACGGACGGAAAAACTGATTGCAAAGAATTGCTATAACGATATTAGCGTTTGATTAGGTTAGATGTGGTTCCATCGTAGATAGGTGTCTATAGCACAAGGGCAAACCTTAGTTTGGGACCTGGATAATGTATGTGATATTGTCTTAAAGTCTCTTCATACAATTTTAATATGTTTATTTCCAGGTCCAACGATTATGTAAGAGAGACATTCTACCCAACTCCGAGGATGTCCACTTACCTGGTCGCTTTCTTAGTCTCTGAGTTCCAAGCTGCTCAATACTACGTCAACCCTAGCAATAATAGGGAGCTGGGAGTCTTCACCAGACCAGAGGCTGCCAGTCAGGGTAACTACACCTTCGACTTCAGCAAGAGAGTCGTCGAAGCCCTGAGTGAATACTTTGGCATCGACTATTACTCCACGAAACAGTCAGCTCAAGTTGGACCATGTCGCATTGATCAACTTCAGGGCTGGTGCTATGGAGAACTGGGGTCTTGTTACATACAGGTTAGTGTTGCTGTTGGTAACCGATCGCCATAATCGATTCTGTCTATAAATCAATCGATACTATCATAAATACTATCGAACCAACTATTAAATAGATTATAAACCTCTAGGCAAATGCGTGTCATTCTAGACCTCATCGTCACTTTCCATCAGGTGCGATTGTGGTCAAGCGGACGGTCTATAGCATAAATAAAAAAAGATCAGATTCTTAGCAAGAAACTACTTTTTGTGCCACTTGTGACTTCAATCAGGCTGTCTCATTGCATCTTGTTTTTTCCACATAATCCCTAAAACTTACAAAATGCAACCACAAGAGAAACATTTCTGATGAAGATAAAGTTTTTGAATTATCGTATCTTGTCACTTCAGGTTTTCGATATGGATTAATCAAAATCCGTAATAATGATATGAATATTCAAAGTCACTGTCAATGATATGAATGAATATTAAGATATCAGTATCTTGACGGATACTAAGCAGAAAAAGCAATGAGAGTTCTGAACTTGTATGAAGGAAATCACATATTTAAAAAAGGCATTCGATTAAGGTAGTTAAAGCTGTTGCTCTAGCTATATATAAATCTAGCTTGCTAAAAAGCTCACTAGGTATAATAAGCAAGTATGCTAATAAACTGTTTACACATACTAAAATTTTCCCCCTTCCACCCGTGGCATGCTCATAATTTGCATGTTCAATACACATGCTACTAAATAAAGATGCTCAAATGTTGCATCTTTTGTGCTTTAAATTAACATGTGTTAAAATAATTACTGAAGTTACAACGTAGGTAGGTGTAAATTAAACTTCATAATTAAAAAACAACATCGTTTTTCTTTCATGATGAGTATTTAATGATGATGCCTTAGTTTAGAACTTTAGTTGCATATCTCAAATTATAAGCATCGGGAGATGCATATGTCCAGCAGTAGGGCGTCTATTGGTTAAAATTCTTCTAATTTATTAATCAAGTTAACATCTGATACAGAGAAGCCTTGCTACTGTACGTGCCTGAAGAATCCACCCCATACTACAAGTACCGTGTAGCTCAGATCATTGCCCACGAGACTACTCACATGTGGTTCGGAAACTTGGTCACCTGCCACTGGTGGAGCAACACATGGCTTAACGAAGGTTTTGCTAACTACTTCCAGGACTACATCACTGCCATGGTTTGTTATGTCTTGACTTAGCTTCATCTTTGGAAAGGCCTTTCGAATATTCTATGTCTCATAATTTCATTTACTTGGCTTATTCCCGCTGCTTGGACAGCGGGTTCGAAAGCAACCCCTTTTACTCTGTTCTTGTAATCAGGGTTTTTGTAGTTTAATCTTTTTTTACAATCTTTACCCTCTTTGGGGAATAGTGGGACAGTAAGTATTTAGGCTGATACTTTGATAATTTTTCTCACCCTGTTTCTTGTTCAAGTATTATCGTAAGATCGAAAACATGTGGCGTCTTCGTGGATAAAATAAATAAATAAACTTTTCATTTGCCAGAAACACAGTTTCAAACAAGAAAAACGATCTTAAGAATTTGTAATTTTTCAGATTGAACCGGAGGTAAGATCCGACGACCTGCTAGTCACAAGTTCTGTATATGCCGCCCTTGACGCTGACGAGTCACCGTCATCTCCACCCATTACCAACGACAATGTGTACACACCAGATGAAATCAGCGCACATTTCGGTACCGTCACGTACCAGAAGGCTGGCTCTGTGATCAGGATGATGCATCATCTGATTGGCGATGCTGCGTTCAAATTCGGATTGAATGTTTACTTGACTTCCAAGTAAGTGTGCAATGAAGTCAAGATTAATCAGACAATACATCAGTACCGCAAGTACCTATACTTGCGGTTCCTCCCTACAGGTTAAAGGATAGAATTCTATGAATTTAGTGAGCATTAAATGACTGGCCTCTTGTTAGAAGAAGCACTCAAAAGAGTACGGGAGACCATAGAAAAGTACTCGTACTAGAGGAAAATGTCGTTCTCCAATGAGATGGGTGTATGAATTAACAAGCTCTGCCAGGTACGATTAGATGAAATTAGCAAGAGCTAGGTAGGGTTTGGAGAAAATTGGAGATCTTGAAAATCTTATATCCAAGGAAACATATAAGTTGTGATGAATGCTTAATGCATTTGTATGGCAAAAAATGAAGGCGAACACATGATTCGCCTTTTGTGCCAATTGCATAATACTTCATATAAACGGGACTAAACGCGACAAAAATTAATAAGTACATTCTAGCACTTACTGCTTGACGTTTCGACTGCGTTACAACAGCCGTGATCACAAGCGAACTTGAGTTTATTATGAAGTATTTGTATAATGCAACGCGAAAGTTTAAAAACATACCAATTGCATAATATTGTAAATCGCATATTCTTACAATGTTTCAGTGCATTCCAATCCGGATACCCTAACCTTCTGTACTCGGCCCTGGAGGAAGGAGTGAACTCCACCAACTCGCTGGCTGCCTACAACGGTGCTACAATAGCCGACGTTATGAACTCATGGGTGTCTCAAGCGGGTCATCCGGTGCTGATGGTTGAAGTCAATTACGAAACCAACGCCGTTACGTTAACTCAGGTATTTTTTTTTATTTTGAGCGGGCGGCTATGCAGGTCCTGCTCAGACCAGTGTCACTTCGACCAGTTTGATCTATTGTCGCCGCTATGCTACAATTCAGTCCCAAACTGGGGGGTGATGCGTAATGGTTTTCAATGTGGGACACCCCCCTTGTCAAAGCTATATATACGTCCGTGCATACTATTCGGATCCCAATGGCTTTGAGAAACATTAGATCGTCTTTCGCCGGTCTTCTTTCTTGGAATGAATCTTTTTAATTGACATACGAGTATTAGATGCCTACTTAATATATACTTAGTAAGTAACTTAAGAGATATTTTTTTAGAAACGCTTCTACATCAACGGATCGCACTCATCGGATGAGACCTACATGATCCCCATTACGTACACGACCGAAGTTTTCCCCAACTTCGATAACACCAAACCAGTATTTGTTATGGAAGGAAAAAGTCAAGTTGTCACCATTACTGAGAATATCTCTCAGAACAGCTGGATTATTTTCAACGTTCAAGAAACAGGTGAGAACATCGTCTCTTTACTTGAATAACGTGATTTTTTTTTCAATTTTTTTTATGTGATAGGTAGCAGACGAGCAGGCGGATCACCTGATGGTAAGCAATTGCCGCCGCCCATGAACACATGCAACAAGTGCGCTGCTAACCTTTTATCCCCTTCCCCCCGATGGGCCTCCGGTACCATCACTCACTCGGCGAAACACAGCACAGGAGCTGCTTCACGCCGGTTTTCTGTGAGGCAGTGGTATCACTCCGGTCGAGCCGGCCCATTCATGCCGAAGCATGGCTCTCCAACAATTAAAATCGTGATAAGTCCATACCAAAATTGATCAAGTACGAGTACATTTCAAAGTATAAGATCCGTTTCTTGCCATTTAGCTACGGAACCCTTATGAAGTGTCACTTTATTTTAAATATAAATAAATAAATAATTAATGAAAATACGAAAAACTCATTCCTTAACACTATTTTATCACGATAATTATGTTTAATACAGTAGGAACAATGACAAAGAGATCTCCCTACTAGTTTAATCTACTAAATTTTTTTTACCGTACGCCGTATGTTTACCGTACCGTACGTTTACTGCAAATCAACGTATTTATCTTTGCCGTTTATATACTTAAAAGGCGTTTTTGTACTGTTTAACTAATTTTATTTCTATGTCAATTAGGTTTTTACAGAGTTCATTACGACTCTAATGCATTGAAAATAATTACGGCCGCCTTAAAGACAGAAGACCATGGGAGGATCCATTACTTGAATAGAGCTAAGGTAAATCAAGAAAAAAATTGCTACCATTAAATAATATGTATATTTTACCCCTAATAGCTTAGGGGGCAACTCACCCAAAAATTTCAAGATTTTTTTGCTGGTCACTGTTCTAACCAAACCAATATTTTTGTGATGATAATACTGACTCACAACTTTTTACGGTAGTACGAGCTGTACGTTAGTTTGCAAGTTTTTGTTTTGCCAGGTATTGATACTTTTTCTTAGTATCAAAATACCGCCACAAGACTAATTTAGTATTCAACTGAAGGCATTTCTAAACATAAGTACTAATACTTTAACGCCCCGTTGGTCTAGTGGTTTACGTACCGGGCCGTGATCTTGGGGTCCCGGGTTCGATTCCCGGGTCGAGCAAAAGTAAGTAAGATCACCAATCCTTATTAGGCAAGCGTGGTGATTAAGCCTAATCCCATCATAGTAGCGATAACTTGATTTCTACGATGGAGGCCTTTGCCCTGCAGTGGGACAGTATTATAGGCTGATACTTTTTTACTAGTAGGTACTTTAATAAGTAACTATTAATTTCATCAAACCTTTTTATTTCCAGATTGTGAATGATATGTTTGCCTTCTTCTTCTCTGAACACGTTACATTCAGCGTGTTGCATGAAACATTGGAGTTCTTGACTGTGGAAGACAACTTTAATGTATGGCATGCTGCCATCAAAGGACTGACCAAACTGCGCAACATGTACATGGGAAGCGATGCGTTAGCTGATATTGATGTGAGTGGGTTGATCTTGGCTTGTATTAATTTAACACAGCCTATTCATTTTTATTTGTCATTAGTGGCCTTTGGCACATACCTAAAATCATCGGCGAGACCAAGGCGTATTGTTTTCGCTAGCTTGGCCACCTCGTGACTGAACGAAGATTGTCTCGTGTCATAAAAACAGTTTCAATTAAATTTGAGTGAGAAAATGAGTAACTCAAAACCAAAATAGTGGCATAGCCCTAAAACACGTATTTTCATTCCAGGCCTACGCACTGTCATTGATGGAGAACATTATCGCAAGTCTAGGCTACGAAGAAAGGAGTACTGATTCTTTCGAAACCCTGCGCAATCGTATGCAAGTCCTTGAATTTGCCTGCAATCTCGGCCATTCGGGCTGTCTTCAGAGCGCAGCCGCCAACTTTAGAAACTTAGTCGACAACGGTGTTGAGTAAGTTAATTTGATTTTTTATACTAGAGGCGGCAAAGGAGCAAGCAGGTCACCTGCTGGTAAGTAATCATCGCCGCCCATGAACATCTACGAGGTCAGAGAAGTCGCCAATGCTTTGCCGGACTTTTATGAAGAAATTCGCTTTCTCTTACTTCGTTACTCAACAGACTCAAAGCCCCAAAATGAGTTTGACACAATTTTGTACCGCTGTACCCCAATATGCGATGGGGCTTTCAAAAGATAAGAACCTTGGCCTTTCAAAAGTGCGCCGCCAGGCAATTGTGACTACTTTGGTTTTACTCATAATCGCTTACAATCAGGTAATCCGTCTATTCGTCTGCCCCCTCGTATAAATCTCCCGCTGAATTCACCACAACCTATTCGATATTTTCACTTGAGGGGTTAAGCATGCTTTAGACAAGTACCTACATATACCTATACCTAGGAATTGAGTATCCGAGAAAGCAAGAATAAATATAACCAACAATTAAAATAGGGAAAGTGTGTCAGTATAAACCAAAGATTACAACAATGGCCTAGAGCGGTTATCCAAACTTATGGAAATCAAAACATATTCTTCAAACAAAACTATAAATGAACACCACAAGTACCGGAACGGTGGTAAATATTTTTTCGAGAAATGGTTTTGACATTGCGTAAGCGCAACACAAGAGTTTGTTTTCATAAACTCTTTAACAACTCATAAAATGTAAATATTGAAAATGCATTGTCCACCTCAACAAGACTAGTAGTGGAAAATATTTTTGAAACCGACGATTATATTATAAGGAAAACCGGACATTGCTCATTATATAATTTGTACCTATCTTATTTTACGATTTATCAATGAAACTACGCTGTTGGTTTCCTGAAAAACTAAAACAATTAATAAATAAATAATTGTAAATAAAAGATAGTTTTCTTTACTCGTTCGATTCATGAAAGTAGTAGAAAGTTAACTGTAACTTTGGAAATAAATAAAAGCTTGGTTCAAAAGAATGATGATAACACTGATATCATAAAAACAATCATCAATATAGAATTTAATGATTTGAACTTTAAATTATTTTGGGATTAAAAACATTATTTGTAAATGTAGCTCACTTAGTGTAATCTATTGACGTGGCGAGTTTTGGTCGACATGAATTGAATCGTAGATAAGTAAAATCTATTTCATAGATCTAACAAAGATTACTCTGCGCACTTGGCGGTAACAAATTGTTCAGTCATTTGAAATTTCATCTTTACTCTTGTTTATTTCTAGAATTCCACCAAGTCTGAGGCCCATTTCTTACTGCGCTGGTCTCCGCCTCGGTTCTGGGTCAGACTACGACTTCATGTGGAATCGCATGCGCACCACCAATGTGGCCAACGAAGCTCGCACCATCGGAGGGATCCTTGGGTGCTCCACCGACCCTACTAGCTTGAACAAGTAAGATTAGTTTAGCACTTGTGTTTATTGCCTTCAATGTAGAGGGTTCGGGACCCTAAAGTATCACTTTCTCTTGAAGTGATCTTTAGCCAGTTTAACCTATCTTCACGCGTGGCTTTGTAGATTTAAGGGGCTATACGAATGAAACTAGCGCCGCCAACCTATTTACATTGATTGTGGCGAAAATATGTAATTTTTTAAGAAAGCAAAACATTACAGACTTAGATCCAAGTAAATTGGATTTTTCAAGATGCAATACAATATATAAAACTCGCGACAAGTAACAATAATATCAATTATTGCTAAAAGTGGCCGTTTTTAGCAATAATTAACATTATTGTTACTTGTCGCGTGTTAGAAATATTGTATTGCATCTTGAAAAATCCAATTTACTTGGATCTAAGTCTGTAATGTTTTATTTTCTTCAAAAATATCATATTTTCGCCACAATCAGTGTAAATAGGTAGGCGGCGCTAGTTTCAGTCGTATAGCCCCTTAAGTTTTTAGCGGGGTGCTGATTTGGTCTGACCAAAGTATTGGGTGTTGCTTTTCAGTCTTTTGCCACTTATTTTGCCCATCAGTTTTTCTTTAGGTATTTACTTAAGTCAATTGATCAAACTTGTCTTCATTCATTGCTGAATGTAGGTCTCCTTCATATTGCTGTTTCTTTCGTTTACTATATCGTTTTTCTAGGTTCCTAGTTTCCATGCAGGAAGAAAACAGCCCAATACTGTCTCAGGATCTGACAGTGCCCCTCAGTGGCGTTCTCGGTAACTACAGCCACGTCCAACTGGTGATAACCTCGCTCGACCAGAATCTGGCCTTATGGAAGTCCATGTAAGTAGTGCTCATAAGTCATTCATATTATATGTACTTAAGTACTTATAGTTTAATAATGAGTACTTAAACAAGCTCGAGTATAAATTTTGTGTTCGTGTGTATATGTGAAGGAAATGAATATAAGAAATCTGTAGGTATGCAGTGATGTGACATTCTGTTACATAACGTGATGAATTTTATATTTTAATGGCCCGCCCTCGCTTTGCTTCGGGACCGTAATTCAGAAATGAACCAATAGATGGCGCTGTGTCCAATTACATCGCGCAAGCGTTTCGTGTTTTCGGTTTACCTTTAAGCCTAGTCGTTGTCTATAGAAGTTATCTCTTTATAATTAGTATTGATATCGGTTATTTTTGTAGTTCAGTTCAGTTTACAAAGTAGCCAGCCAGATACTTACATTACGTGAACAGCTATTAATTAATGGGTTTTGAAACTTATATTTTTTTTTTAATTGTCTATTAATTTGTTCCAGCTACCCATCAATGAACACGGTTTATACAGCAATAGCTGGAGCTCTTCGTACTGATGCTGAACTTGACATGGTAAGTGAAATCACCTCATAATGTTCGTTGCACATCGAGATATGTCATGCAATTCTATTCCTAACAGTTCTGAATTTAAAGATTAGTTCTACTGACCTCATAAATAATGGTATCCACATTTTATTTATAGAGGACGGGGCAAAAGTAATACGCAGAGACGGTTCATTAGCAAATCCCATTGAAACGGTCAAACAAAGCCCTTTGTAAGCCCTTTGTGATGATGTTTACTCGGTGTCGAGTGTTGTTTGCATGGGAACATTTAGGTCAATGAACTGCAATTAGTGGGGGTGTGAAGTGGGGGGTAATACAACTACACTTGCCGGCAAAAGTTTGGAATCAAGACCTAATGTTCAGAAACAACGTAGATAAAGTCCTAATCAAAAACCATTTGAATACTATAGTGACAAACTGCGACCATCAGTATCTCTGCTTGCACAAAATAACATGTTTTTACCAGTAGCTCTGAAAACGTAATAAACAAACCAACCCTTTTAATCCCCTTTTTTCCCGTTTATCATTACTAAATGGGCGCACGCGGAGCCCCAAAAAAAAATTGTAAACACCTAAATATAATCATAAATTTAAAAAGGCACGGACGAAAGAGTCTGTGGAATTGTATACTTATTTAAAAAAAAAAACAAGGGGTTAAAAGGTCGTCAGTACTTTGTTACTCCACTGGTGATAGCGGCGGAAATCGCTTACCATTAGGTGATCCGTGTGTTCGCCGGCCACCTAAAAACAATCTTTCGAACACCAGTACAGTCTCTGAAACACCAGTTTGATCCCAAGTGCGCTGCCAACTTTAAACCCCTTTTTTCCTCAATAATTGGATCTCCAGCTCCAGTTGTCTCCTAATCAAATAAGGTTGCTCCCAAGCTTATGCTCGCGAGTGTAGTTTTGTTCCAGAGCGATTTGGGTTGATTTCTCGCAAAATTTCCTTAATGGGTGTCAGGGAATTAGGGTTTAAATAGCCATACGTCAAGTAAGTAGGACTAAGTCCAGGACGTCGGATTGAGAGTGATAGAACTAAAGTGGAATTGGGAAGGACATTTAGCTAGGCGCCGGTGATGGCAGGTGGAGCAAGATTATGACCGAATGTGTCCAAGAAACAGGACGAAGTCCAGGTCGTCCGGTGGCGCGATGGGTCGACGACATCGCTAAAATCGGAGGGGCTACATGGATCCGAGCAGCTCAGGACGGGCCACAGTGGCGAAAGGGAAGGGAGGCCTACACTCAGCAGTGCTACCGGGCTGATGATTATGATGATGATGATACGTCAAGTAACTATGGCGGTGATTTAAATAAACATAAATATAAATTCAAGAATGTAAAAAACAAATACAGCTCCAAATTACAAAAACATTTCACATTACCAAAACCTTGCCTAGATTCGTCATTTGTCTGTCCGTACGTATCTAAGTAAGTAAGTAAGTAAACATTTATATCTCATAGGCACTTAACTCGGAAACTATATACATTTAAGAACTTTGTATGAAAGCATTAAGTTCTGTAATTTTGTGCAATAAAGAGTATCCATCTATGTAGCTGTTTGTATGTAATCGTCACAAGATAGTTTCACTGGGCCTACAGCGAATCTGTATCAGCAAATTGGAAATGCGCCAAAACACAATAAAATCATTTTCTTTATAATAGAGTTGATTGAGGTGATGATGGTAGTAAAGTAGGTCACGGTTTGTATTATGAATCATTAGGTATATAAACAAGTGTGCAAGATATTGAAGAGGTTGGAAAAAACCATTAGGCCCTAGAAGAAAAATTGGTTTAATTTTTAAGGCAAAAAAAAAATGTATTTTAAGGAATAACATATATGCTTGCGCTGTGTTTCACCGAGAGAGTGAAGGTACTGGAGGTCCAATCGGGAGGAAAGCGGATTGAAAGGTTGGCAGCACATTTGTGATTCCACTGGTGTTGCTGTTGTCTATGGGCGGTGGCAATCGCTTATCATCAGGTGATCCGTTAGCTCGTCTGCTAGCTATCACTATAAATCCCACGGTTTTATAGTAAACCGGCATAAATCAGCGCATACGTTTAATTTGGTCAGTGAGTGGTTACTGTAGGCCCAATCTGGAAGAAGAGGAGTTTAAAAGTTGACAGCGCTCGAGTATCCATGGGCGGTTTTAGATTTGCACATGAGTGCCAATTTCTAAAATTACAATGCCACACAGCGATAAAATTATTATGAGCTAACATGATGTCATTTACATTAGTCAATTCATGCTGTTTTCATCAATTTGTCCTCTAAAAGTGTTAATACGTTTATTAGTTGAAATTCACATCTGCCCATTTCATATATCTAGACGGTTAGCAATCCACAACAGTGCATTTCTGTAGAAACTTTTCGACAAAATTGTAGGATGAATTGAACCATAGTAGTTCCGGACGAATTTTGACCAATAAACCTTCAAGAAAAGAGTAAACTGCGCCTTATGTGATAGAGGGACCACCAGCAAATGAATCACCTGGGGGGTAATTTTCGTGCACTCGACATTGAAGGTGTATTTAGAGATTTCATGTGTACCTTCGTCCATAGTGCACGAGAATTGTTGATCGGTTAGCAATTGCCGCCGCTCATAGGCACTCATCCTTTATACTCATCATTAGGTGATTTTACTCATCATTTCAGGTGATCCTTCCAATCTGCCGTGAGCCCCCCATCTCATAAAAAATATTAATGTTTTTTTTGTCGGATGATGATGATTTACAATTTCATTGTTTTTTATCAAAAATAGTCACCTTAATAATAGTTGTAAAAAGTCGTGAGAGTTAAGTAATATTTTGAAGAACTAACGGAGTTTCCATGCCGTGTCATTCGAATGAGACTATTAATTCGTCACATGAGTTAAATCCTTTTAAAAAAATGCACTCAAAAAGTGTATTTTTTTAAGTTCAGTCAAAATAGTGATTTTTCTGGATATATTTTTGTTAAACTCTTTTAAAATTATTCGAGTAGAAGAATTTTAATCAAGAGTAACTTTTTTTCTTTCTCAGTTCGAATCCTGGTTGACTTCTTGCCAAGACTGTGGGGACGTCCAAGGAGGTCTGAACACGCTGTCCAGCGTCAGAGCCACCACCCAATGGGCTCAAACTCACAAAGCTCAGCTGTCTAGCATCAGGAGCAGCGCGGCAGCCATACCCTCATCAGTGGCCTTGCTGACCATCTGCATAGCAGCTTTGATGAACCTGAGCTAAATGAAAATAAAGGCAACCCGAAAAAAATCGAATTAACCCATCGTGGATATTGAATGTTTACTATAAAATTTTCTATAGAAATTGTTCGCATAATATCATAAGCTAAATAAAAACTTCAAGGAAACGCGAAATAGCCCGAATTAACCCATCGTAGATATTGAATGTTTACTATCAAATTTTATACAGAACTTGTTCGCATTATAATTATCTTGAGCTAAATAAAAACTTTAAGGAAGCCAGAAAAAAAGTGAATTAACCCATCGTGGATATTATTATTTGATGTTTATTATCAAAATATCTACGTAACTTGTTCGCATTGTAATGACAAATTATTATTTTATAGAAACTTTGAAACTCTTTTTCAAAATAAAGGAAATATGTTTTATTATGAACCTAATAGAATGACCCATTGGGGTCACTTTTTAAAAAAAGTGTTACCGTTTTGTTCCAATATTTTATATTATTTGCAATAAGTATGTTTGTCAGTATGTATTTATTCTATATAATATTTTAATGTCATTCATCAATCTATGGCATTTTGTTAATATTTTTTGTCTTTTTTATTTGTTTTAATTTCAAACTCTTTTTCTATTTTTGTGTTTATATATTTTTATCTTCTTTTTTACTTGTATTTATCATTTTGTTATGCAAAAAAACTTACTAAAATCATATTTTTATTATATAGGTGCTGCATATTTTATACTGTATTTATTTATATAATGAAATGAAGAGATGTTTCTCCACTGTTATTAGTTTTAATACTTAGTAAGATTGTTAAATTTTGTAAAAAATAGTAGGCACTAAGGATTGTATGCATTTTACCAGCCAAAACGTAATTTTACCTTTTATTTAGTCAGATAAGAACGAACAATATATTTTTTAAATGTATATTTGATAATAATATAATTAATTATAATTATACAGAAAAAACTTGATTCTTGTATGTTTTTATCAATCTCGCTATTCATTTAGTACTTTGTTCCCGGTTGAAGCTATGAGTTCTGGTAATTACAATCATCAAAAACAATTTGGTAGTGACCCCGCCCCATAAGCCAAAGGTCGTGGGTTCGATTCCCACCCTGGACAAACATTTGTGTGATGAACACAGTGTCTGGGTGTAATATCAGTAGGTATCTATTTAAGTATTATATTTTTAATTTTTCTCTATTGTCTAATATCTGTTAAATAAGGCAAGTGATTAAGTTACTTACCAACAGAGTCAGGTAAATGTTAAAGATGTTGTGAGAATTTATTATTATTTTTATTATACTTATTTAGAGGATACGGCATCAAAACGATAAAAAATATTAGTGTTTAATGAGAGGTAAGGATTTAACCGTGGTAGAGCCATGCTTCGGCATGAATGAGCGACTTCGGCCAGAGTAATACCATCTCACAGAATATCGGCGTGAAGCACTGTCTGCGCTGTGTTTCGTCGAGCGAGTGAGGTTACCGGAGGACCAATTGGGGGGTAAGGGGGTAAAGGTTATCAGCGCACTTGTGACTATTGGTGTTGCAGGTGTCTATGGGCGGCGGCAATCGCTTACCGTCAGGTAATTCGTCTACTCGTTTGCCACCTATTACATAAAATAAAGAAATAGGGCATCTGAGGGCGTACTATAAAATTGCATAGGTAATAAATTAGATCATCTCAGCGTCATAAGAGTCTAATTGGCCTTGTACTCTTGCGCTTAAACATCTATGACTTCATTTAGGTTAAATCACTGTAAGACGAATAATTAAGTAGATCACTTTATTACATCAGTTCGTGAGAATAATTAAATGAATAAAATTACTTGTAAACAGTGGTTACGCACTTCATCTGATTCAGTAATTGCTTGTTACTTGTCTACGGCAAATAAAAAGGAAGTATTATGATTTTAGCAGTCTGTGTTAGTATGTTCCCAGATTGCGATTAAACTTTAACAAAAAATCGATTCCCAATAAGTAATAATGGTTACTGTACCGGCAACCTATGCCGGCGGGATTCGGTAGACGTGGTTTGGTATTTTCAAAATGATGGACAAAGTAAAATTGAAAAAAAAACTTTTTGGTGACAATGAAAAACAAAAGCCGATTTCTTCAAGCCGTAGAAAGTGGTCAGATGAGGTATAGCATCGAGGTTTTAGTCCTTGACAGTTACTTATATCGTATCCAAAAATAAAAGCATACTGGGTGTTACACGAAAAAAAGCAAAACATTTTTAAATTTTTTCGATATTTTTATACCTGTACTTATTGAATTTGGAATGTGCTCAAATGTAAAATCTGTACGCCTCTTTAGTCAAGGGTTCCTGGGTTCGATTCATGGGTCGACCAAAAAAAGTAGATACTCGTATGTTTCCAATTTTTCGAACATAGCTCGTCTTTGTGATCAGTGACCACCAATCCTCATAAGGCAAGCGCGGTGATTAAGTCTAATCCATCATAAGTGTAGCGATGAAAGAAAGAAAGAAAGAAAATAAATTTATTAACTTGAAGATGAAGACCTCAAAGGTCTCAAAATTATGTTTGCTGCATAATTTTATTTGCTAACCATATAATAACATTGCGCCTACTACAAATAAGTCTACATTTTTCCTTATAATTCCAATGATTAATGACATCAGCGCATGCGTGAACTATGACAATGGTAACGGGACGGGACGGGACAGGGATCATGTGGGAGGAAGAATTTCTAAAGAATGGGACAATAGTATACTTTGCCTTCTGGTTCCGCCCACAATGACTTATCAGTAATAAGTAAGTTGGAAGCACAGCAGATACTTTAAATAAACTTAATGCTGTATTTTGCCGAGTAGGTAGGTAAAGTCTCAAAAAGGGGGGAAGGGGAGGGCGCACAAGGAAAGTTGGCAGTTCATTCTCATACTTTTAAGCAGTGGCGATTTTTAGCCCTCAGGTGTCCCGCTTGCTAGTTTCTCGCATCTAGCATGAAAAAGTACCTACCTAACAAATAAACTCAAAATGGATTGATTGCAAAGTTTTTTTTAACATTTGTATTTATTCCTGATTGACAACACATAAAAAAGTCTCATTTCCCCGGGAATATATCATGTAGGTACCTACCCCATGTGGGTAAGCGAGAAACCAAATAAATATTTGAAAATATTAAAAATATATGTATAATATTTCATTCAAAATTCAAAACAAAAACTAAAACCCAGTGTTTATTCATAAGAGAAAAAAAAGTCTTGTGTAGGTATAGATTACTTTTTGCGGTATGAATAGTTGAGCTTACTGACTTTTTTTTTCAAAAATTAATAAAAAGTGTTTATGAAATAAACACTGTGTTTTAGTTTTCGTTTTGAATTTTGAATGAGATATTATATTATTATCTATCAATCTTTGTTGCTCTTTATTATCTGATAGACTGTATGTGTGAATTACATTCAGTTCGTTTCGGTCGTCATTCGTTATGTAAAGAAAAAAAAACGTCTCATAACTTGTCAAAGGTATACTGAGTCCTAATACTGAGTCATTCAGTTCTAAAGGCAAAACAAACGCACCATTGACCAATACATCTAGACCTCTGGCTTAGTACTTGGTTGCCCTCCTTTCGCCTTCCACTGTTCTCAATGCGGGGGAGGAAACGGCCAAGCAATAGTGGTTAGAGCACCCGGCGTCAGTCTGAGAGATTTCCGTACCTAGCGAAAAGAGTTCACGCACGCACGGAGATCGGACGTTTCCGAACGCGTTTAGGCGCGAATTTAAAAAAGTAAACGTCAAAATGTTTGGCGCGCTTTTATTTATTTTTCTTTTCCGCGCGGCATCAACGCAAACCTCTTTCGTCGTCGACGAAGAATGTCTAAACTACACGATATATCCGTTACAATACGATATTACGATAAAACCAATAATTTATAATGGACGATTTTTTTACGATTGTGATATGACTATAACCGTGATAGCGAATGTGATGACAAATATTATTGAATTGGAAGCGAAAGATTTATTCATCAGTGGTGATTCTGTAAGAGTTTATAAAGGAAACCAAGATATAGTGAATAAACCTAGGCCATTTAAGCATGATGCGGAGAGAGGAAAGTTGATAATTTACTTGTACGAACCACTTATACCGTATAAGGGTACTAATACACATCACTATAATATCAAAATGAGTTTTAGGAAAGAAGTGAAAGAAGATAGTTATGGTGTGTTTCTAGTGAAATATATCGATGAAAATAAACTAACACGGTAAGTAACGATAGCCATAATATAATTGTGACATAAGGACAATCAAAACTAAAAAGAAAATATTATGTTTATTGCGGTAAATATTGTAACGAAATGCAACTAAAAAGTGATAATTTCTCACATAAACTAAAGCCAAATAGGCAAGAAAGTATTATCTAAAATGTACTTGTTAAAAGCATTTAATATAAAAAAACACAACTTCACTATCTAAAAAAAACCCAAAATAATATGTGAAAGAATCAAACGTCTATTCTTAAAACCATAATTACAATGCTTTGCAATTGATGGTTGCTTTAAGTCTAATGTAATTAGTAAAGTAATATTTCAAAAATGTTTAGGTACGCACTTTGGCTATACATATACTCAAAGGGTACGGAAGACTAAAATCAGTTCGAAATTTCAATTTGCTATTCCTTTTTACAAAATCAGAACATGATTTTCGTAATTAAGCACTCTTATGAATAGACATTAGGTTACTATAATTTTCAAAACAGAACATTAAAGTAAAATGAATTTAACTACCTGAGTAATAGAACTTATACTTTCAGCTCATGTAATTTGTTCCAATTACCAATATTTTGTTATGTTAGATAAACGTTTCACCTTCAAGTAGGTATAATGAGTGATAAATAAATTAACAATATCGTGTCAGACTTTGCAATTTGCATATGCGTTTACTTTCAAAAATGTTCTATATTTACTGCCTTTGTACATTTCTTAATAATGTAAATATGTAACTGAAAATAAATAAATGCGCCAGACAATCGCACCAATCATCCTGGTCTCAAACAAGTAAATGCTATTGCTAAAATATAATTGCAATTTAGTGTTTCCTTAAAAACGTATTAAATATTTTAATAGGTTCTTGGGTACATTTTGTGCAACGAGGTTTCTTATGAAAATGTTTTATTCAAGAAAACACTGTTACAGTA
The DNA here is from genome assembly GCA_014851415.1 of Cnaphalocrocis medinalis. Taxonomy (NCBI): domain Eukaryota; kingdom Metazoa; phylum Arthropoda; class Insecta; order Lepidoptera; family Crambidae; genus Cnaphalocrocis; species Cnaphalocrocis medinalis. Next base: position 14,728,510 of record CM026280.1, read on the forward strand.
AATTATTATAACTGGTCTCACATAAAATAAGATCGCCCTGTGTTGTGAGAGACTGGGTTTAAGTTTATGACTTTTAGGCTATTAGTTAGCTTACAAAGAACACTTGAAAATTTTAAATCTTCTTATTAGTTCTTTGAGAATTACCCAATTAGTAATCCATTGATTGTATTATCACCTACTGACCTAGACCGAATGCGTCAAGAGCGCGGGGTATTCTTAGCTCTTCTGCGAAAAGCGGCGACCTTGCAATGCGAATGTAAATATTATCTTTGCTTCAAATAATACTCACATATTTTTGGATACACTTAGAAATGTAGTGGATGATTCATATCTTTCTGAAGATTCTTTTCCTGTTTACTCTTTTGTTGATGCTTTAGTTTTAGTTGAATAAATGGTGATTAATTTTTTAGAGTAATGGTTTGGTTTGGTGTGCGGGTTGAAACGCAAGGGTCGCCGGTTTGATTCCTACACCAGCGTAAATGTTTGCAGATAAGACAGACATTTGTGTTGGGTCTAGGTGTTTGTGAGACCTTCTTTGTTCCTTAAAGCTTAGTATGGAACCAGAACAATGGTATGATGCTGTCTCAATTTACTTATTATTATTAAATATATTATTATCTCTTTATAAATCAAGCTAACCGGGAATCAAAATTGAAATCTTCCCCGGTAAGAAATAATCACTGCGACATCAAGACTTTGATCATATATAAACTGTAGATACTGGATGCGAGTAGCCGAAGATCGATCAAAGTGGCGAGCATTTGGAGAGGCCTATGTCCAGCAGTGGACTACAACAGGCTGATGATGATGATGATGATGAAACTGTAGATACAGAGCGTGAACACTAAAGGTTCTATACGAAAAAGAGCGCTATTTGGGGAACTTTCTAACGCACTCAGTATGGAATTGCGTATCTAGATATTATATGATCGAAACATCGAGGCCTTGTAACAATAAAATAAGACAATCAGAACAAAACGTCTTATATCCATCAATGTATTATTTTTACCACAAAACACAAATCATAAACCACCGGACGCTCATACCATAAACAATCACATTGTAAATCCAAAAAGAGGCATGGACCATACCATAGATAAGCACTAAGGTCGTTTCTAAGCGATCGGATCGTAAACTGGGTGCTATTGCCATAAACAAATGGTCTATTGCCATGTACGTATCAGACGTGGGAGGAAGGTCGGCAGCTTAATGTAGATAAAAATATAGCTGTGTTTCTAGGTTGTAGGTTTTATCAATTAACGAAGCGCAGTATGATATAAGAATTAGATAATAAACGTTTGACGATAGGAAATGTACAGTCAGCCTTCAGGTTACCACAACCTGTCAAATTTCTTCAATTGATATTCAACCTAATGTGTATGACAGTAAGATGACAGTCGATTGAAGAAATTTGACAGTTTTGTATACCCTACATACTTTGCTGAGTGGCTATTACGTAATATCGGACTGAACAGTTTGACAGCTCATTTTTTAGTTGTACCGTTGAAAAATGAATTAACAGAGGCGGAACCCAGAACACCCAGACCCTAAGAAAACTTAGAAAATGTAGTTTTCTAAATGGACTTGACCGGGAATCGAACGCGGGACCTTTCGGGCTTTGGGCGAACACCTTAGCCACTGCGCCATCGAGGCCGTCAGATATTATAGTAGCAAAGACTTGATAATATGTATGATAATGACTTGATATACTGTATATTATGGGGGCTTGTGCCCTGCAGTGGGTCTATAAAAACCGGGTATGCTCTAAACTAATTACTGCAATAAATCTTGACAACGTTCTGGCTCGTTGGCCGAAATAAATGGCGCATTCAAGACTATAACATGTTGCAGTCATATAATTAATAATATTGATAATAAAAATAATTTAACCAAAATTCAACTTTGACAGAAAATTAAATAATTATCTGTTTAACCTAATAAACAATGTATAAGGACAAAGAATTATACCGTCCAGATACGTCTTATCTTCGAAAACATTTATTTCAATTAGGTATCTTATATCTTTAGTAAAAAAAACTTTCTTCAGTAAAAAATTGTTTATGAAAGAAATCAAAATTAATTGGACTTATGTACATCTTCTTTACTATTTCTAAAGAAATGAATTCTAGAAATAGCTACAAGACTTATAGGTAAATAAAAAAAAGCGAAACACTTGCGCGATGTAATCGACGCCAAGCCCCATCTATTAGTAGCTTTTGAAACTAATGTCCCGAAACAAAGTGAGGTAGGGCCATTTTTAACCGTGTTCAAGACACAAATAGTAGAACTTCTCGAGGAGTATAGTGCCCACTATCAAAAGGCTTCTCAGTGAAACTGACAGGTCCCCCACTCCTGTTTTGTCACAATTTGTCTCTGAGAAAATGTCAGTCAACACCAAAGACCTTATTTACGTCAACACTGACACATAAGGGAATCAGAATTAGTTTCGACTTTTGTCGGGAGCCCAATAACCGTAGGATGACTATTAGACAGTAGAGACACAAAATAAAGACTGACACAGAAGTCTGACTTAGCCTTGATTTTGATTTAGAAGAGTTCGTTGACATATGCTAGGGTTGTTGCCCGGCATGAGTACATGTACCTGGCCTCTACCACAGACCTCGACAGTTCGACAATCTTATGTCATAAGTTAGGATTAATGTGGTCGAAAAAGCCGTTAGTGCGCATGCGTGAGTACATGACATATTTTTAGCTCTTAGTGGGCAGTCAGCCTTCTGTGTCAATATTTATTTTGTGGTAGAGAGACAGACATAGATAGCAGAGAAAACAAAATCTCACATAATAATGCGGTCGTAGATAGACATTTTGTTATCAACCGACTGAGCGGCATGTCTGCGACATGAACGCATCATTGTTCACGCAGACACGACCTTGACTTGATTCGGTGTAGGCGGGACTTCTATAGGGAATAATGACATCTTCTACTCCTATTTTGTATTCCTTTGATTTTTTTATAGTTATAGTACAGGGTATAAGGATCTGTGAACATTTACATCCCTTTAACCACATGGTCTATCAACCATTGTAAACAACATCTGTTCAACAATTTTCGGAATTCATCGAATCTTTTTTCGACTCCCTACAAAATGACCAATTCACGTGACCGACTTTGTATGGAAAGTTGAATTTTTTTCATGCGAAGTTTCAAAAGTTATAGAACAAATGTTATTCAGAATGGTAGGTAGAAAACGCGGTTAAAGGAATGTAAATGTTCACAGATCAGCCTGTTTATGAAGGCAAACGAGCAAGCAAGCAAACGAGCAAGTTAACTGTGGGAGAGCCACGCTTCGGCATGAATGGGCCGGCTCGACCGGAGTGATACCACTGCCTCACAGAAAACCGGCGTGAAGCAGCCCCTGTGCTGTATTTCGCCGAGTGAGTGAGGGTACCGGAGGCCCACCCGGGGGGAAAGGGCATAAAAGGTCGGCAGCGCACTTGTAACTCCACTGGTGTCCATGAGCGGCGGCAATTACATTACCATCAGGTGATCCACCTGCTCGTCTGCTACCTATCACATAAAAAAAAGCGGGATACGAAATTTTCATTTCGTTGGGAAAATTACTGCTTACGGGGAAGGGTCACTACCAAATGCAGAATTGGGTCAGTCAGAGTAATCAGTTAATGTATCCATAAATTTTCTCGGTATGTTTTCTGCTCGTCAAGGAGGACAATTTTCGTGCACTTTACATTAAAGTCGAATTAGATTTGTATGGACGAATGTATGAAATCTATAAATTCGAATTTAATGTCGATTGCACGAGAACTCATGCACTCTACATTGAAGTTGAATGTATGCCGAAATACTTTTTTTTTTTTTTTTTTCTATGTGATAGGTAGCAGGCGAGCAGGCGGATCACCTGATGGTAAGCAATTGCCGCCGCCCATGGACACTTGCAACACCAGTGGAGTTACAATTGCGCTGCTAACCTTTTATCCCCTTCCCCCCCAAGTGGGCCTCCGGTACCCTCACTCACTCGGCGAAACACAGCACAGGGGCTGCTTCACGCCGGTTTTCTGTGAGGCAGTGGTATTACTCCGGTCGAGCCGGCCCATTCATGCCGAAGCGTGGCTCTCCCACAGTTCCATACAAAATCCTTTGAATAATATATTTTTTCTTTCTCAGGTACCTGATCCAGACGAGGCTATCACCAGACTACGCCAAGTACTTCATACCGTGCTTCGACAACCCTAGATTTGATTCTAAATTCAAATTCGCCGTACATGTGCCGCCGGATAACAGGGATGTCTACAACTCCAGCCTCGTCATATCAGAACAGTTTAAACAAGATACGTAAGTAATACTAAAATGTGCAACTTATTTTATCTATTACTTCTCAAAAAAAATTACATCTCATCACAAAAATTGGCTCGGATTAGCTGTTTTTCTTTTAGACCATAGCGCTACCATGAGTTGACATCCAAAACTGACATAACGTAAACTATTGCTCTGTCTCTTTCAAATACATCACAGTGAAAGAGACAAAGCGATATTATTTCAAAGTATAATAGTATATAGTATTTCAAACTCATGGTAGTGCTACAGGTGTACCTATGTGGTGTGTAACTTTAGGTATTTTTTTTTTCAATATTCTGTGTTTAACAGTTTCAATCAGATAAATATAAATATAAAGTCCACAGAATATTGAAGTTAAATTTGAATAACACCCAACGCCATCTATTGCTATTCTTTGAAACAAATTGCGAATTTTGCGACGCGCCGTAACGAAGTAACGGCGAATCACTAAATAAATGAAATTCATACATTGATTATAAACTAACTGTAACCAAAATAACTTTGGTTACGGAATCAGGAATCGAAGCTTAAACCTTTTTAGACCGTAAGGTAAGAACATTATGCACCATCTTGCCAGTCAAGTGTGAAATATTAACATTGAAGCTTTTGATTCAATGTCAAGGACGGTCCAAAGCCCACAAAGGGTAACTCAACGTGTCGCCGTGTGTACCTATATGTATCTATACGATCCGTATCTAATCTCTCCAAGGTTATGTCATTATCCCTCCATATGGCGATACATGTATAAGACAGACCCTATCGGGGTTGAAGTTCACGGCCCTTTGAAAAGATGTGCTATTTCAACCGCTTGGAATTTTCGAAAAGGGCTACCAGAAATGGTAAAAATACTTACCATTGTACCACTTTTATGAGAATGCCATCGTTCAATATGAAATTAATAATAATAATAATTCACTACATCATATACATTGATCTGACTCTGAGATAGGTAGCTCAAGCACCTGCAGTGTTACAGATATCAGAACCAACAGTGTTTTTTATTAGATTCGGTGAACTTCGATCTATCCAATTTTTTCTCAGTGATTTTGACATTTTATTGGCTATTCAAAGCCAAAAAAAATCTATCGTATAAATCAGTTTATCTGTTTGAGCTAGTACATACTTAATGTAAATGAGTAACATGGATTCCTTTAGCATATAGCCCCTTAACTACGTCAAGTACCAACTATTTGAACACATTTGTTCAACGATTCTTGGTAATGCATCGAATTTCAACTCCCCGTACAAAATGAATATTATGTTACGTGACTGACCTTGTAACCCTGTTGTAAAGTAACTTGTTTTTTTTTTCAAAATCATAAAAAAGTTGTCTCAAATAAAAGTGGACCAAATACTTAAACCAATATAAAGATGTTTAGTCAATACACAAATAAAATCAAATGCACGATAAAACACTTATAAACATACCAGCAGCCCTAATACGACGACAGATTTCACTTCTATTTGGAAAAGGACAGAAGAGTACATGCCTAACAAGTTGTAGTAATGAATGAGACATGCACTTCCTCATACAGCAAGTCGCTATGACGAAAACTGACCACCCTAAAAAGAGCAACGAGTCGGTAACGACATCTGAAAGGCTTGTTAATAGGGTTGTCAGGATATGTTAGTTTACATTGTAATGTGATTATTTTATGATTTTATGAACTTTGACAATAAATTTAAAAAGTACTTATTTTTAAGTAATTTATGCTATTTCGTCTATGGCGACTATCCGAAATAACAACTAAGAACACAGGACATATTATTATGGTGCAAAGGTATGTAAAAAAACTAGTTTATGCGCGAAAACTAGTTTTTTTTAATCTGATAAGTGACAAACAGGTAGATGGATAACCTGCTTATAGGTACTAATAAGCCCTCTAATTTACTATAACGGCATTAAAAATACTGCTGATACAATTCAAAGTAGGTAACTACAAAACGCGCGTGTTAAAGTTCCTGTGGTAATTGTTTTATGTACGACTAACAATTGTATATGCTAATAGGTTTATAAAATCCTAGCATTGTGGACAAACCTCAGTGCATATTTTGTGTGATTAATTGTTAAGTGTTTTGTATTATGCTAATAAATAATATAAAATAAAACAAGTTTAAAAAAACGTTTCCATGCATTTTGTATTTATGCTATAGAAAGAAAGAAAATACATTTATTAATTTGCACACTACAACACAAACATGTTACATGATACAGACGATTGAAACAACATAAGAAAATACAAAACACTAATAAATATTTAAAAAAAAGCAAAAAAACCAACTATACATAATATTAATCTATTTACTTTTAAAATATTAATGTCTCAAACATAGGGTGACGATTAGGACATTGTCAACCCTGCATGCTAGCCGATATCGACGCACGACCACAATAATTGACACCATTCCCAGTAACCACACATGGATCTGGCGCCTTATAAGGTACATACTTAGTGCAGGTAGCTGGTACATTGTAAGCTGTGCTACGTATAGCGATAGATATCATTCAGTATCAGTATAAGCGTTGTCGAACTATTGATACTTTGGTAAACGATGGTTGACCTCGAAACTCATCTCATAATTTAATAGATGAAGGAAATTACACTGCTGCACTTGGAAAGATAATTTAATTTAACCTAGGTGCTCATTATCTTAATTATGGATAGTCTTTATGTCTATCAAAATAAAGATCAATAGTTTATGCTATATAAGGGACAATTAAGGTTTAGTTAACGTCTCTTGGTGCGGCGAGTTGGCCTATCTATTATAATAGTATCGATTTTTACTGATTTCGGTATTAATTAAATCATTGCTTATTTCAAAAGTAACAAACGGTGAAATATTCAAATACAGTAGGTACTTACTTAAGTGCAAAAACCACTGAGGATTTTGGATAAACTTAGAAATGTGGTTTAAAATCAAATATGAATAAGGTAATTTAGTTACCTATCTAACTCATCATATTATAGGAATCTTGTTTTGTTGAAGTTGAAGTAAAATCATCCTTAGTTAAACAGTCTGTAAAATTGTGTTATCGCTTTTGATGTAGCGTCGGACTATTTTTATAAAAACTGACTTAAAGTTATGCCGGGGAAAGCCGATAATATTTTCTATTTCCTTCAAGTTCCTCTGAGATCATGCGAGAAGAAAGTTTGATATTACCCTAACCTGAACGATATAACCCATTCTCTGTTTAGAGCAGCTGTGTCAAGGGTTCAAGACGCCATTATGATCGTAAAACTTCGTTAGAAGATGGCACTTAAAGAAGAAGAACGATAAAAAGAGAAATATAAAAATTACATAAGCATTTTAAAAAACCCTGGATATGTAAATGGCATTTTATAGCGGCGGCCATTTTGGATTTGAAATTTGCCTTATTTTATGCATTCTACTACTTGAGATACCTTATTTGATAAGGAATCTCAAGTAGTAGAATCCATAAAATAAGGCAAGGCATTATTTGATAAGGAATCTAGTTAGTTTTTTTTTTGTTATTTTGTTGCTAAAATACTGTTTCAGATTACCAGACAAAACCCTCGTCATCAGCTACGTGCCATCACCCCAAGTGTATCTCTCCCAAGTTGGATTCCACTACTCCCAGTTTTCAAACATCAGAGTCATTTCAAGATATACCAATGATACTATTATCATTTGGGCCCCTGAGCATCAGATTAGGAACTGCTACTACATGTTGAATTTCGGTGAGAGAATGCTGGAGTTGGTATGGCGTTATTCTATGGAAAACCGGTCTTTGACGACGAGTCCTATTAACATCGTGGCGGTACCAAAGGATTTGAATGGATACGAAGTTGGAAGCTGGAATCTGCTGACTAATAAGTAAGTCACCATGGTCAAAGATCCAAAAACCTTTTTCAAAATGTTTCTATTGTCTTTGATGTCTGTGGCTTACATAGGTACACGTATGCTATATTCTTGATTTTTTTTGGGAGTTACGTGATCATTTTTGGACTTTTAGTTAATATCAGTTAGATTTTTCATGTGTTTTAACTTATTTATGTAGTTTAATTCCTCTATATATCCTATTTTTATAAACGAATTAACTTGTTATAGAAAATTTATTTTACAATCCATATCAACCTTATTTTTGTTAAAGTGCCAGTATAGTATTTAAAAAAAAAACAAGAACTTTGACTTTAGAAACATTGTGGGGCTTAAGTACAGTTGGTAAGTACATAAAAAGTAGAAGCTACAAGTTTTCGACTCACTGTGTGGGCATATTTTTAATAATAACATCTATCATACATTCCCTGCTCTCTTTAAGCCATTTAAGTTCTTTATCTAGAGCAGATCTTACACTTTTAATTGGTTCATCCTACGCACTCAATTTGTAGTGTCGATCGTCACACATAGATCAAATTCTGTCGCCACCTACACACAATCGCCAATAGCTATCAAATTAAAATTTAAGGCTTAAGTGACTTTTACGGCTTCCTAAGTCCGTTTAGAGAAAAAACTTACTTAATGTTTGATTTCAATGTCATCTTTCAAAGAAACTTAAATCAAAAATTAATTTGCAATTGATTTATTTGCTTGATTTATATTGATGATTAATATTTAATGAGCGCTGATGTATAAGATTATGGAAATGTTAATAAAAGATTAAGAACGCGAACAATTACAATCAAATTACATTTGAATCTCACTCAATACTCACAATTTTTTTAAAACTATGTACTGGATTATTGTATTGTATCTTAATCTAGACACGACACCTTGGCTTGACTGACACGCTCCGTGTCAAGCCAAGGTTTAAAAATTAATTTGTGAATGATAATTAGCCAAGTAGGTGTCACCATGATTGATGTTGGCACCTATTTAGATATCATTTCTTTTGACAATTAACTCTACAAAAAAAACTTTTGTTTACATTTCACAGTTACGTTTTTGGTGGGATATCATATACAGGTTGTATCCGTACTCACATTTTTTTAAACTATGTACTGGATGTATTGTATTGTATCTTAATCTGGACACGACACCTTGGCTTGACTGGCACGCTCCGTGTCAAGCCAAGGTAGAAAAAATAATTTGTGAATGATAATTAGACAAGTAGGTGTCACCATTGATGTTGGCACCTATTTAGATGTCATTTCTTTTGACGATGAACTCTACAAACAAAACTTTTGTTTATCTTGGCTACTATTTCACATTTACGTTTTTGGTGGGATATCATGTACAGGATGTATCCGTAAACATTTATGTCATTTTAACCACGTGTTCTACTGACTCCTATAATATTAATTTTAATCAACATTTTTTCGCTAACTTATGAAAATTCGCATATAAAATGAATTTTTTCATACGAAGTTGGTCACGTGCTTGGTAGTTTTTTTTTTGTGGAAAAATTCCGACTAATTTCTAAATGTCTTAGAACAAGTTATTTGAAATAGCTGTTAGAAGACGTGGTTAAAGAAATTTCAATGTCTACAGATACACTCTGTATTACAATCTGAATCTAACATTATTGTAATTTGATTCCAGCGAAATCAGGATCGTGAACCATCCCCAGTACATGAGCGTTAAACAATTAGAAAAAATGCATTTTGAACTCGCCCAACAGTTGAGCAGGATCTGGCTTGGAAACCCAGGGGAGGTCGCCAGGACTAAATGGCGTGAAGAGTGGTTCAAAGAAGGCATTGCTACGTATCTAGCGTATTATTTCTTGACACAGGTAAGGTGTAAAAAAAACATTTATTATTTATTATATAAGGTGGAGCTGTACTAATCAACTTAGCCTAAGCCCCGAGTAATCAAAACCCTTATAATGAGAGCCACGCGATGGCGATATTTTTATAGAATATACTTAGGTGAGTGTGCGAAGGAGCTACATGAGCTAGTTCCGCCGGCGCCATTCCACTATCGGGATACTAGGCGAAGATTGGGTTACCATCCCTACATTATTGAAGTTCCAGCCATTCGCACTAAGCGCTATGCAAACTCCTATTTGATGCAAACTGCAAAGAATGGAACTCTTTACCCGCCGATGTATTTCCTGAACAATACAACCTGGACCTCTTAAGGCAAGAGTGAATAGGATTTTCACGGGCAAGCATGGCCCACCTTAGACCTCATTTTCACATTTAACATCAGGTCTGATCGAGGTTAAAATGCTTGTCTGTCGTTGAAATATAAAAAAACTCTGTTTTGGTTTATTTGCTTATCTCATTCAGTATAACTTCGGCCATCGCGTGGACACACCAAGGCTGCCATTACACTACTACGGTCTTCAAATGAAACACACATCTATGGATAATGACTGGCACCACACCACGCCAGCGCTCATGAGCTTTGACAACGAGCTGGCAGCTTTGATTCCATGGAGATACAAGGAACTGGTGACTATGAAGACGGCATCTATACTATGGATGATAGAGAACTATGTGGGAACCGAAAAGTTCCACCAAGCGCTAGTCAAATATATCAGTAACAGGTAAACACTTTTAAAGACATTCATTGCACAAAAAGTTGTATTAAAAATGTATGCTAGACGAGACTTCATTTTTTTTAAGAAAAAAATACTACATTTTTAGACAGCCGTATAGGTCCTAGCCGATCCTCCATTTAATTTGGAATATCGCCTTTTACTTTAATTGTATGTTGGTCGCTCCGTTGGTTTAGTTAGTGGTTTATGTACCTGGTATTTTTTTATTAGATTCCCGGGTCAAAAAAAGTGTTTCGAATTTTTCAAACATAGCTTGCGTTTGTGATCACCAATCAGCATTAGGTAAGCGTGGTGATTAAACCTAATCCCATCATAGTAGCAATGACTTGGTTTCTATGATGGAGGCCTTTGTTCTGCAGTGGGACTATACAGGCTGATACTTTGTCTTACTTTTTACATACCGTTGAAAATGTCTTATTCATTTTAGGAGAGGGCATTATATATCTCTCAAAGACTTCATGGTGAGCCTCGACCGTGACACGGTGGAGTGCTTCGCAGGCCACAACGGGTCCAGAGCGTCTGCGGTCCTGGACTCCTGGCTGAAGCACCCTGGATACCCAGTGGTGTACGTGAGGGTGTTCAGAGATCGGTCCCCAAACGCGATTCATTTGAAACAGGTATCATCATCATCATCAGAATATTTTTTCGTAATATTAATAGTTTATTTACCTAATAAATAAACTAAAACTTACATTGTTATAAAGATAATTTTATACAGATTCCAAATATAGTAAGACTTTGTTGTCGTTAGAACGCGTGCGCACAAAAAAAATCGCGAAACAATTTGCAAGCTTGGCACTCTTAACGCAGTATTCAAAACTACTGGCAATTGAAAGGACATCAGCCTACATTCCACTCACTGCAGAATAAGAAAAATGTTATTCAAAAATGTGACGTTTGATAAATAATATGAACCGCATCCAGTACTGCAACTTGCCTTTCTAACATAAGTACTCGTAATTCAGAAAGTCGACAAAGATCTTGTTTCAGACTGATTAACAAAATACGAGCCCGTATTTTGTTGTCGGTACAAGCACAAAGGATATATTGATGCCTTAGAGCACACATGTAGTAACTACAAAAATTGCGATTTTCATTTTTTGCAAACTGTATCAATTGACGTGCTCTAACAGATCGCACGGTCTTCTCTTCTTCTCGTGTCGATGGCATCAAGATATTAAATTTATCAGGCCCAATACTCCGCCACAACGACTGCGCTATCGGTAGGCTGCAGGAGTTCACCGTATGTGCGCACGTGCACCGTATGTGTATCGCACTGAGTAAAGCCTTTACTTGCTGGTGTGATAATCTACTATGGAATTAAAATTAAAGTGATGCTAATATTCCCATCATATTTATTTACAGTGGCGCTTCTCTTTCTCTGGTCACCATCGCGAGTCGAACTACCTGATTCCCATGTCTTACGTCATCCAGAACACCACCAATTGCTTGAACTGCTACCAGCCCTGGTTAACTACTGAACACCACTGGTATACCTTTGAGGAGAACCTGAATGGGGGCTGGATCATCCTTAACAGGAATGCATCAGGTACTTAAAAGTAACTGTGGGAGAGCCACGCTTCGGCATGAATGGGCCGGCTCGACCGGAGTGATACCACTGCCTCACAGAAAACCGGCGTGAAGCAGCACCTGTGCTGTGTTTCGCCGAGTGAGTGAGGGTACCGGAGGCCCACTTGGGGGGGAAGGGGATAAAAGGTTTGCAGCGCACTTGTAACTCCACTGGTGTTGCAAGTGTCCATGGGCGGCGGCAATTGCTTACCATCAGGTGATCCGCCAGCTCGCCTGCTACCTATCACATAAAAAAAAAAAAAAAAAAAGTAGGAATGTGATCCCATGTAAAAAGACAGGGTGGAATATTTCGTCAAAAAGTTTCCGTCTATTTATTCCTTTTTTTTTAATTCAGTCTAGGTCAGTATTAGCACCAATTATGGTCATCGGTCGAAACAAAATTAACACGTTTATATCTTCGTTAAATTAGCTCAGGCACTTGTGTCAGATTTCAGACAACAGAGGAAACACAAGAATATTACTGAAATACTTAAAATAATACCCAAACTGAACAAACACAAGCGTTCGTCACACGAATGTTTGTGTTTGTCCTGTGACGGGGATCGAACCCACGACCTTTGGCGTATGAGGAAGGGTCAATACCAAAAGTGCGCATTCCAGCCAGTCTAAATAACAATACTTTGGAAATTGAAGAAGTCGAAACTTTTTGTAAGCAGTGTTTTCATTTTGATTGGATTACCTATAAAAGCCAAAAACAAATTTATCAAAACAAAAAGTTAGGGATATTTTAAATTTAATTTGCATTTCTGGCAAGTAGCTCAGATATAGTAGGTATTTGTAAATCTTTGTTTTAGATTTTGTATAAGTTATAATACTTAGTATACCTAAGTCTAAGATGGCTTAAAGGTTAAATAATGTTTTTTCAAAGTATTTTTTTTAAATATCACTATGAAACAATAGCAATGTAATTCTTGAACTTGGAACCGGTGCAGTTGACATTGGCGAAACCTTGGCTGCAATAGTTAATGTTCGCTATTTCTGGTGCCCACGCGCACATTCTATATTCGCGCGTTATGATTGGTTACACATCGCACTGTGGGGAACATTTGCTCGGTTTGTTTCTGTGTTTAGTTTGTATGACCTAGAATTTATCTTGTTAAAATATGAACCATACGATTTCAAGGACGTGGAAGAGTAGAAACAGCTTGCGGTGTTGCAATCAGATGTATTTTTAAAATTTTAGTTTACGATAATAAATGTTTAAAGTAGGAGATATTTTGAATGGAGTTTGCTTATTTAACGTTTTTTATTTAACTTTACAACTTTAGGACCGATTTATTGCTCTGTAAAAAACTAAACAATAGTCAAATACTGACAAAAAGTGTTGTTTGAACACAAGTTACCTTAACCAATATTCATAATTACAACCAATGGACTGTCACTGTAACCATAGGTTTATTTTTTTATTTATTTTTATTTATTTATTTTTATTAATCAAATATGTTTACAACATAAAAAGTGCATTAGTCCCGCAAAACTATTTCCATAGTTTGTCTGCAGGATCACGAGTCTCTGATATTGCAAAATAACTTATAGACTAATTTAAACTGGACAAATAATATTTTTTTAGCCTAGGTTTTTAGGTTAGTTTTATATAACCAAGTGTCAAAGTGAACTATAGTAAATTTAACCAAAAGGTAACTACGGATCATAAAACTGCCGGGGCCGTCTTTTAAAGAATCTAAAATTTTATGAGATTTTTTTTTAAAATGAGAATGTACTGGCAAAATATTTATTTGTACATGTTTTTTACAGGATACTATAGAGTAAACTACGATGAGTACACTTGGAAGCTGATCGCTAAAGCTTTGGAAGAGAATATGTTTGCAATTGATGAACTAAATCGGGCTCAGGTAAAATCAAACTTTGTAAATAAATATTTTCATCTTCTGTACGTGGGGCAATAGCTTTCCATCAGGTGATCCGCCTGTTGGTCTACCATCTATCACTTTAAAAAGAAACTTAGGTCAAAATCAGTAGGATTGAATTTAGGGGTGTCATCATCTCAACTTTTGAATCATGGAGTTTCAAGTTTTGAATTAAGTATAGATAATGACGGGACACCTAATTGAATATTTTTTTTGACGAGATTAATCGATTCGAGAAATTTTCTAATGTTTATCGTTGTACTCGTAGATTGTTGTTTCATTATGAAAATATTTCTAATTCCAGATAGCCAATGATGTCTTCGCTCTATATGTAGCTGGAGATCTAGACCAGGACTTGGCAATGGAAATCCTAAATTACCTCGACCAAGAGCGAAGTCTCATAGTATGGGAAGCCGTATTGTCTGGTTACGAGATGTTGAAAACAGAAAACGCTAACTGTGGCATGACTAAGTTTATTTATAACGATTGGCAGGTTAGTTTCAATAAAAAACTTAATATACTTTCTAATATTTTGCTAATTCTAACATTTTTAACCACTTCCTTGTATTGAACAGAGTTGCTTCCGCTCTTTTGGCTGTGTCCATACGTATATTAGATCTTTAAAACTATGCAACGGATTTTCATGTTTTCTTTGAAATAAATAGAGTGATTTAAGAGAAAAGTTTGTATGTATCTCTATATAGTACAAAACAAATACGCATAAGCTGTCAGATACAAGAGATTTCATTCAATTGTAGCCGCTAGTAAGATTAATTTTATACGTTTATAAAATTTATCCTTTTTTAAATATAATAAACATACAATCATTACTTTGGCTGTAATAATTGTATGTATATTTTATTTTTTGCTGAATAACCAAATAAAAAGAAGGTGGGGCCTATAACCGAACCTTGTCGAACACCATCCAATACAGCCTGTTTATTATTTTCTGACCCTATAGAGCACTGTTTACAGTATCAAACACTTTTATAAAATCTACATAATTATTTTGCAGATGTTCCTACGCAAGAAAATCGTACTGATTTACAAAATTTTAACTACAAAAGTGGAACAGCAGATTCACACGCGCTTGTTTAGAAGTAAAATCATAGAACTAGCTTGTGATGTGGGTTACCAGAAATGTTTGGACTACACAGAAAATCTGTACAAACAATGGAGGACACGAAATTATAGGTAAAATTGAGTTCATAATAATATTAACTAAAATGATGTCAAAACAAATAGAGGTACCGAGTAAAGGTACTGAATGCCCAATTGGGGGGAAAGGGGGTTAAATGTTGGCAGCGCACTTGTGACTCTAGAGGTGTTGCAGTGTATGTGGGTGACAGCAATTAACTTATCATCAGGTGATCTATCTGCTCGTCTGACACTCACATATATTTTTTTTATGAACTCTGCTGCTTCCCGCCAATTGGCGGTTTGACCAATTGTATTGTAACAATGCGGTAAGTAAGCCCAATCCCCAAAGCTTCTAGGAGTAATGGGTTAGAAGACTGCTTCGGTAATGATTTTTTTATGAGAATAACCCAATGGTTTGTTAATCTTTAGAATTGATCCTGATTCCCGACTAGCCTGTTATCGTGCCGCCTACGAGACAAGAGAGTCGACTCTGGATGGCAGCAGTTTTAACGCCTACGAGCAAGACGATAAGAAAACTGCAATACATTCAGTGTAAGTAGAGTAAAAAGTAAAAAAAAAACCTATTAACTACTTATCTCTATGAAATATGCAATAATATCCTGTCCTATTATTCCCAAGTTAGGTTAGTTAGTATGTCATTAATCGTCTTATCACCCACCCCTTTACAGCCATGACATTCTTCAAATATCCATCTGTTTTGTGGCCATCCTCTGTTTCCTCCACCTATTCACATATAGATAGCTATTAGCTATCATAATAATATAGGTCTTTACAAGAAATTGGCGTTTTTCGTACTGGCCACTTTAATCACAATTTTCTCATATTTGGCAAAAAATTCCAAATTCAAATTTGTACAGCTATTTACCCATGTATTTGTGCTTTGATGATCGTCATTCATTTGTTTTTTTTTTTGCGTTCCTCCCATACAAAACGCCGATTTCTGCAAGAACCTAACATTAACATTAAATAATCTGATAACTTAAATTCAATTTACAGCCGAAAAGAAAAGCACTTCATGTACAAGATCCCAGTGGGCGAACCACGGCCGGAAAACATCACTATGACGTCATCTACTCCTGAGCCAGTTACTGTGGTAAGTAAACACACTGTATAAAAAAAAACTAAAAAATATACCTTTGCACAGTAGTTAGTAGTATGATGCGGACCCCGAGAAGAGTACTTTTTTTCCTACTATTTATTAGAAAACTTGTTTTTTTTTTTGGTTTTTGTTACCATGGCTTTACTTTAAATTAAATAATAATGTTGCAACTGCAACGGGCGCTGTCCTTTTGCTTATCATCAGGTTGGGATGAGCCAATATTAAAAAAAAAGTAGCATTTTATATTAGTTACTATTTTCTGTCAGTGAACATCTAATATTAGCTGTAAGGTATTCACTGTTACTAAATTTATCGTATTAATATATTATAAAAATTGATAAAAGTTACTGAAAATTTTTTTACCATGAATTTTGTGAAATTAATTTATTATTTTATTTTATTTTTCAGTCGACAGAAAAAAGTGCTCTGACCGGTTATGGATTAAGAAATGCAGCTCTATCGTTATTAATTACATTTAATTTAATAATCACAGCACTGACTAAATTAACATTAAGTTAATTTTAATTTACATGTTATTGTACTTTCTATATTTAACAATTACTATATTATTTTGGTGTTTATCGTAGTACCTACTTATAGCTGTATACGTACATATTTTATTACCGTTTTGTATTTTAATGGTATGGTTAATCATGAGGGTAAATAATAATACCAATACCTGTTTATTTGCCATTTTACTTTTTATTTACTTTAACATTCCTTAAATTAAACTCAAATTAATTTTTGAATTAAATTAAAACTGTAAGTATAACTCCATAAATTTAATAGCATTTTGTTTTAAACATACTCGTATTTTGTATATTTAATTCATTTAATTATCATGATTTGTTTAATTTTGGTAATATTATTCTAGACACTGCCTTTGTTATTGTTTCTAGTCATAAAATTATACCTAAGTGTTTTTATAAGGGAAAAAATCAAAGTTTTTTGTTACTGTCTTAAGTCTAATTTATTAATGAATAAAATATAATACAATGTATTATGTACATATTACATTTTAAAATAATGTGTTGATAGTTTAAGATTAACTAAATCAAAAATCATAATAAATGTGCCTTATTATCGACTTTTAATGCTTATTTTAAGTTACAATAAAATCATTTATAAAATAAATATTAAAACGAAACTTAATTTGAAGCAAGAGGACGCGTTTGCTTCAAATTTAGTACAAAATAATTAAATTACATTTTACTTACGTTTTTATTTATTATGTTTGCTAGCCCTTAGTAATATTACTAAATTAAAAATAATAAGTAATTATATTTTATGAGTGAAAATGCAGTAAAAAATTTTAGCTTAGCCTACTTATTAAAATAAGTGGTTAATTTATATAAAAAAACTTAAGTTTAATAAATTGGTTACACTTTATATGTTACGATATTGTACATAATGCTAATTCACTTTGTGCAATTAATTACTACATCTATCACCTAATAAAATTAAAATTATATTATGTATTATTACACTATTTAATTTAAATTATTTATTGTTCATAATAATATTTTGATTAAATTGTTAAAAATAATAATAATAGAAATAATGGCATTTTTACTACCATAATAGTATTTATAACCTACACTTTGTGCAATTTACGAAACACTCATCAACAAATTACCTACTTATAATATTTAGTTTTTCTATTAAATAAAACTTAATCTTACCAAAATTATTGATACTTTAAATAATATATAATTATCTAATATTTTGACATCAATCATTTATGTTACAAATATAAATGTAACAGAATGTGACTACACAACCATATTTCTTTTAAAATACAATATATTCTTAAAAGTCTGTCTCATTATCGTGTTATAGCTAAAATGCTGTATATTCAAATACCGTTATTTGTTTATCGTTAATGTCGGACCCGTCATAATTTTGGTAAATAAATATTTGTTATGATGATATGACCAATTCTTTGAAATACCTAAATCGTTTATGTTTTTTTTATAAACGTATTTATCGAGTCACTTAGATCATCTAGATATACAAAAATATTCCAAAATATTATTGCCGGATGGAAAAGTATGGCATTAAAAACGATAAAAAATACGCTGTAAATCAAATGGCAGTACTTCTAGATCGACAATGCGCTCTTAAACTAACTTCTGCTAAATATTTGACCCAAATTTATGATGATCCATTTTTTAGATAGAGTTGAGTTTTATCATTCAATCTTTAGATTAGAACGAAAGATGAGATAATATAGAGTAAACTTGATAAGAATATATTGTATAACTAAAGTTACGAACGTCTTTTGAAACGGAACATACTATCAAATATGATAGTATACGTTTCTCGCCTTACCCGTGTACATAAAAAATACTAAAATAACAAAACCCCGCCATAAAAAACTAGCTTTGTTAAACAACATAGTATATGCCTAATTATTAAAAAAAATAAAACGTATTACCTATCCTAGGATACCTAATCTAAATTTATTTTTAATGTTTACTTTGATAAATGATACCTTAGAAGTACTTATATACCTTTACAATAAAATTATACATTGGCCATTATTGTTTTAGTCTGATTTTTGAAAAACAATTTTATGAAAATATTTGGCAATTTATCGCAACAATTCTAGTACAAATTATTTTTATTTTGCTTGTGACCATTGAGAATTAATTTTCATGTGAACTTGCATAAAAGAAATAGCTAGCAAGAAATCAATTATCAATCGATCTTAAATTTTAATGGCCAAATTTAATTATTTGTTCTAATTATTCTTACCTACTTAAAGGAAACCAAAGAAGATTGACATAGGTAATTTGTAACATAGCTGATGTTTCCCGATTAATATCCATCTTCTGTGCTTTTGTTCCTTCAAGCTGTGATTCCTTTATGACTTGCAATCGAATGTCAATATCACCGGTTACGGCATTTCCTAGAAATCGGCTTTGTTACAACTCACCTGTTACAACTCGGTTTCCCCTACTGAAACTATTACCATGACTATTCAATATTTAAAAGATTTAGTCCTTAGACTATTCACGAACATCAATGGTTGAACATTGTAACCATGAACGTAAGGAGGACCAAGAACAATGATACGGCAGACGTGGTGGCGTCGTTCTCGACGGATATATGGATCGATATCCACTGGTACGCTTCTTCCAGTAGATTATTGTTCCATGCTAGGTTCTCAATAATCATGGTTCTGGCTCGCTGTGCTGATTGTATGGAGTCCTGTAATCCGCTGTCCATATTTTCAACCCATCTGATAAACTGGAATAAAAAAAGCTTTGACTTAGCCATCCATATCCATATTTATATCTACATATATTATTTATAAAGAGGTAATTTTTATTCATATCGAACAACCCTATACATAATTATATGTATAATCCCAGAAGGCGAAACACTAGCGCAATGCAATTGACGTCCAGTGCCATCTATTAGTACAAAGTGGAACTAATGTCCCGAAAAGAAGTAGAAAATTATAAACGTTACTAGTAAGTAACGTTTATAATTTTATTCTAAACAAGCTTTTCCAAACTGTGGTAGTAGCTTCTGTTATATAGCTATATCTTTTTTCAAATCACATGATGGTAAGCAATAACCGCAATTTTTTAACCCTCACCACACCAGTGAAGCACTATAGTCATTCTTTTTTTTCCCTTTGAATTGGATTTGTAATACCCTCACTCACAAACGAAATATTGAGCAAGCGCTGCTACATATCCGCTAAAATTAACGTTATAATAAACAAAATGTCCAAGAATTATGCTTACCATATCAGATAATTCTTCATCAGCTGCGTTATCCACCATTTCAAATATAATTTCTTCCAGTTTCAATGCACCACCATAGCTAAAATCACATTGAAAATTGGCATTATTTTTATATCTATATAATTGCTAGCAATGGAACTCAAAAGTTAAAAAGTTTTTTATTCATATTATAACATCTCATTCATCTACATCATTTCAGGCAATAGACGTCCATTGCTGGACATAGTTCTCCCTAAATATTCTCCACACGGTGGATTGGTGGTGATTCTACCCGCATCCAAGGAATTCCCGTGACTCGCATAAGATCGTCGGTCCACCTTGTGGGAGGCCTGCCGCAGCTACGACTTCCTGTACGCGGCCTCCAATCAAGGACCATCCTGCCCCAACAGTCTTTCCTCGCATTATGCCCTGCCTAATACCACATAAACCACGCAGTTCTTTGGGCTAAGATAGAATATCTGCCAATTTGCAATTAGTTATACGACTGATAATGTTAGGTATACGTACTTGTTTCTTATAGCGCCTGTTTGCCTAGTGAGGAAGTTCATAGCAAGATTTGCGTTTTCATAACTGCTTGATGCCACCGCTTTCAATATTCTTGACCTTTCTTCGATACTATAAGGACTACCGCCATCAATAGTTTCAAGAAGGTATCTGAAAAAAAAAAACAATGATGATATATTTGAAAACAGGAATCTTTTTTTTACGTTCATCCTATCATCATCCTAGTCCTCGGTTGCCAGGTTATTTCGGATCATTGTAGTGTATGTTCTTAGTCGTTCCTTTTTATAAGCCATGAGAAAGTGGCGTTCTCATCTTCACTAAATCTAATGTCATTACGAGCACTTATTAAAACGTAGATTAATTATCATACTGTACTTCCTAGGGAAACCTTTAAAGGGCTCATTCCACAGCCAGCAGTCGTGGGAGATAAAGAAGATTCGATTTTCTTCCCTTTCGCATTATTTTATAAGATATCTATTAACGATAACTTACGAATTAATAAAGTCCTCGTCTTCAGAGCAGGCCAATGACTCTAATATGACCACTCGCTCGTACATAGTTGGCGCTATTTCCAAGCGTCCCTGCAGAGCTTGAAGGCCTTCTTCTTCGCCTACTCGAGCCATAGTACAGTAAACGGCCGGCCTAAGGTCATCAGGGATGTTAGGGTTCCTGCAAGAACAAAAGTTTTGAGACCTTTGCATATATTTTTCTACTTATCCCACATTGCTCTAATGCTGGAAAAGTTGTTCTTAGTGGACTATGTATGTGGGGCTTTGTGGGAATCAGGCTAAAACGCATAATCATTTTATACAATGTTAGAGGAGCTTGTAACCCTAGAGTCAAAGATGCGAGTCTTCCTCCTACTACATCCTTTTATAAAGATCTGTCGGCTATTTATACCAGCTTCCCTTGAACTGCGTACCCAAGTAGGTAGACAAGTTACACAACACACAAATACTTAGAAAATGAGAGAAAAATCTACTTAGATACTTCTTGTTTCTTGGGGCTAGTACTTTTTTTTCATTCTTCAACTTACACAGTAGGTTCCTCAGCATTTCCATCGTAGAACATATCAAATGCAGCTGCGATGCAAGGGTCATAGTTAGACCTGCAAGCATGATCCATGACCAAAGCACGAGTCAGTGAAGCCATTGCTGGCTCGTTCGGTGGCACCTCCTCAAACCCAAGCTCTTCTTCTACGGCTGCGACGGCAATTCGTACCATTCTCTGTGGAATAGAAGAAGTATGATAACCTTTGATATGATCAAAACCCTGGATATAGCTCAATGGCATTAGGAACACTTTATCTGAATCAGATTTTTTATGAATTTAAACGATTACAAGAAACTTACCAAATAAATATCCGGATCTCTTTCTTCGTCCATGGCAATAACAGCAGCAAATCTTTTCTTGAGGAAGTTCATGTTTCGAACAAACGCTTTCCATACTGGGTATTCCGTTTCAAGTTGCATTGACAGAACTACTTGGAATGCTATGTCATAGCCAAGAACTCCAGCCCTAGCCAGGTTGAGAGAATCGTCTACCAGCTGTAAAATGCATTTAGTTAGATTTGGTATTATAACTATCTTCGATCAACAAGTTCTAGGTCTCAGTCTCATTTTGATGTGTGATACCTGCCGGGCTAAGATGCGCACCACGAGATAATTATGTCGACACTCGTATTGCGTCAGCGCCAGTTGCTTCTCGTTCACCTGACTGAGCGATGAGCGGGATAGAAGGATGCCCTCTCGCGAACGAGAGTCGACAAAATTTTGTCGCGGTGCGCATCTTAGCCCGGCTGGTGGCGTCCAAAACAGTCGCTTCGGAACCCAAGGTACCCATAGATGATGATTCATATTTCTACAACTCTATGACATCAGACCATGCTTAATGGGCATCCTCTGCTTTGTTTATCTTGTTTAGGCCAATGATTGGCTCCATTTTCCGAATGACCTGCCATTTGAGTGACATCAGGCTTCCTTAGTTCACAGTCTTGTTTCCGTATTAGGAATGTGACCTCCTGTGCTGTTATCGGTTAACATCGAAAGTTCAAAATTTGATACTCACAGTAGCTCGATTTAACGGATGTATTTTAGATCTTTCATCAGGATCATTCAGTGCTTGTATTATTCTTTCCCAGAGCTGAAGTCCGTAATTGACCCGGTAATAACCTGGTTTAAAATAATTTATAAGATAATGTGTTTTGCAGGAAGGTGTGTCAAAAGATTTTTTAGTTTTAAGAAACAAAAACAGAAACATGATTTTACTTCATAAAACACAGTTCATGCCAAGGTTATTATAAGAGGTATACAAGTGAAGTATAATACAAGTGACTTAAACTAACAGAATGATTTAAAAAGCCAAATTTCTGAATGAAGGCTTTTAAATCTGATGTATTGCACGTAGTAGGTATTTTAGTTTCACGCTGTATTGTCGTCAACTTTGAATAGGTAGAGCAATAAGTGTGATAAGCCAGAGCCTAGTAGTGTAGACAATCAACGTTGATCGATGATTAATCGATTTGTCTGGTGCCAATGGGCTTGCGCTCACCATCGTCACTGCACGTGTTTAACGTGAGCAAGGCCTAATAGGGAAATATATAAATTATACATTACCTCTTCCTTGGATGTTGAAGAGCACCCAGTCCTCTTCACCGAGATTCACTTCAAGAGAACTTAGAGCAGGTCCTAACATTCCAATTGGATAAACATTACCGAAGTTTGGATTCACACTTGTCGTAAATGTTATTGGAATTTCATAAATCACCGAAGGTCGGGATGAAAATCCAAAGCGTCCCTGTTGAAAAAAACTTCAATAAAAACTCAGTTTTTAGTAGGTATACGAATGAATATCAAAGTGCCTACTTCGATATCGAAATCGGTGCTAAGTACCGGTACCTAAGAGAAGCTCAAGGCATTCATAAGGTAAGGGGATAACGATGTTGGTAGAAAGGAATACTATACCTAAATTTTACCACCACAAACCAGTGGCACCCACAACAGCAAAGCTTAATTCCGCTACTTCCATCACCGACACAAGGTTTTTGAAATCCAACAGACCCGAAAATTCTATTCAATTAAGACTTTTTTTTTTACCTGAGTCAATATAACAGATCCTCTTTGGCCTAACTCAACATTGACCACAGGGTAACCGTTTTCTTTCAAATATGGTTGAAGGAATTCTTCCACGTTTTCAATATGCCGATTTTCTTGAGCCAGCCACTGGCTGTTGATTGCATCAATGAAGTTCAAAGATGTTACTGGTTGTAATGACCTAGAAAGAAAAATAAAAATAATTAGTTTCTAAAAATGCCAATGCCTGATTTTGGCGCGTTTTTTGGCTATTACATTGACTTTATTATTTTAATTTATAATAGAGTAAAAAAACTCATAAGACAACTATAACTCTGAATTAAGCTCTGAATACAATCCATGCGAAGTTAGGCAACTTTTTTTTCAATGACATTTTTTTGAAAACCACCTTAACAAGAGTGAAATGACAAGACAAGAAGGAGAAAAATCAAACAACGAACCTGCTGATAAAGAGACCCTTAGCTGCTATATGGATAAAGTCGTTATTTTCATCTCCAAGAATAAGTCTTAGCATGGATATGAGTGCTGGAGCCTTGTAATCGATGAGGCCGTTGATGTTGCTCCTGATGGCATTCTCTTCAAAGATCCTGTTATTTGGCTCCAGGATCAGGGAACTTGAAAACGAGTCTTGTAACAAGCTCTCTTGGATCACATCAACAACAAATAACGTATTCGCGTCTAAAAGCAACTCGTCTTCCTCATTATTTGGATTTGTTTGGAACTGAAATAAATTACATATTTTGATATTATGATCATTACCATCAATACCAACAAATGACAAATTTCACAGTTTCGTAAATATTGTAAATAAGAATTCCATTTGAACCAGCTCTAAGATAAATTTTCTTGAAAACATGAAGTTAAAAAAATAACACCTGAATGATGCTTAATCAACGATTTATACAACTGTCAAGATACTTATTTGGGATCAAAGCGATATAACATAACATTTTTAATAAGATTTTATTTTGAGATATATTCATGTTTGCAAAATGTTGAGATCATCGAGTTGATGATATTAACTGATCTCTACAAAAACTTCAACACACGTTGATACGTGTGAGAGTGATTGTGTTAAGTACAGTTACTCACAAATTTTTATTCCTAACACGGATTATGTAGATCTGACTTCGACCTTTCTTCTTTACCACTTATTCATCTTTGTTATTCGTCATCAACTAAGTAGGTATATTATCGCTCGTGTTTATAAAAGTATCATCATTATATTAGCCCACATCCACTGCTGAGTACAGGGCTTTTCTATTTCACGCTATTGCCTACGATCATCCATCCCCATTCATTGTTTCCCTGCTACCTTTACAATATCGTCGTTCCAGCGGGCAGGTGGTTTTTAGTTGCCATTAAATATGTTTTAAACTAAATATAGAATGGTAAAAAGAATAAACTAAAAAATAATTAAAAATATTTACAGTATCCAGAGCCTCGTATGCTGCATATGTCCCCAAACCGGTGATTACCCATTGGTGAATCCAGTTCTCTGGATAGATGACGAAGCCGAACCATTGGCGAGATATTGCGTTCGCTATTTCCACTAGAGCTGTTTTTCTTTGCGTCACTCCATGCTGCAGCTGCATAAAGATGTAAGGTTCCCTAAAATTAATAAATATTATTTAATATATGCGGCCGAAAATCTCACTGTTACCTGTATCTTAAACTAGGCTATAAAACTACTGGTCAACGTTTAGGTTAAAAAAAAAGCGTAGAATTTTATTTTCGACCCTAATCCGTTGTGATTGGTTTTAATTCCAAATAGCATAATTTTGCGAATGGAGGCTTCACTGGCGGCGACACTTTTAACGCATGCATCTGTTTCTTTGTTCGAAGCTGTATTTTAGGTAGATTACTTTTTTTATTACACTGCCAGCAAGCTACGTGACGCAAATTTTAGGGTTGACACCAGCAATAACTTACCATATACCGACGACTGATAGCGAATGCCACTTAGTTGACACATCAGGTATGGCAATAACGTGCATTCTATCATTTTGGACACCCTCAACGATGCTGAAGTAGTCCTTCTCTGTCCACTCGTTGAGGGTTCTATAGAAGGAGTTGATGGCGACGGAGGCTTGCCCTTCCTGGTTGTTGACGCCAGGTCGGCCAAACAACATGACGGCGTCGACGATGGGGTTGTTGATGTTAATGAAGTTATGAGCTATCATGCCCCAGAGATGGGAGGGGCCTCCCATAGGCCTGAATTGCGATCTGTAATAAAAACAAGGTGAACGTTCTTATTACGATGTCTGGAAGTCTTTAGCTAATGAATATACTGTTACTTAGAGAAGTATAATATCGTACTTGAAGTAGCTTAAGCGCTAATCTGATACGATATCAAACCAAAGAGGGAACAAATTTCTTCCCCCTCTCTCACACTGGAATCTCCGTGGACAAGCTTTATGAGGCTGATTCTTAATTGTCGTAAGCCTATTTTAGGCTATGGACATGCCCACAGTGCTTTTAAAGATGGATCCGCGGTTGCAGCATTCTTAAGGATAAAGAAGACAGCATACTTTTTAATCTATGTTTATATCTTAAAAGAAAAAAATCTACTTACACGCTGTTCTCATCTAATCTAGAATTAGAGACTATATGTTGGAATTCTACGCCCTCGATGCTGAAGGTGGTAGTCGAGGATTCTGTCGGCTCGTCGATACCAGGGAAGACGCGTCTTGCGTTTGTGGGATGTAAGTTCATTGCCAGGTAGGTACTGCAAACAAAAATAAATGCTCATCAAATAAACTTGGATTCGTTCGTGAATATACTGATCGTAAATATCCTAAATAGAGAGGTCAGAAAACCGTCGTAAGAAGCACCTGTACTGTGTTTTGCCGAGTAAGTGAGTGTAGCGTTGGCCCAGTCCAAGGGAAGGGGAATAAAGGTTTACCGCGCGCATGTGACTCTTTGTGTAAATTTAAGATTATTATGTCAATTTCTGAGGAATTTGGACTTCAGGTCATCCAGAACATTCTTTAGAGACTTTGATACTTTTAAAATACTTTTTATACACTTTTTTATATAAATAGATAGGTGGTAAACGAGCAGGTGGATCACCTAAGCAATTGTGGCCACCACAGAAAGCTGCAACACCAACCGGGAAACCGTACCAATTGAATCATGGTTATAGGACGATTAAAATTTTTGGTTATAGGCAATTCATTCAGAATCTTTATCTCAATTACAGGACAGAAACTATCCAAAACGTGCACTTAAGTATGAAGTTTTACCTCACGTCAAGTTGATGGAAGAAATACAGTACACATTCCGAAAAATTCAGAGAGGGGAGGGGAGGGTGTAATTAAACCTTTGTCATTTCGTATGAGAATTATGTTATTATTCAATACTAGTGGGTTGCACTAATATTGTTACGGGATTAAGTTTTAAGTTGTAATAATGCAAGTGTTTCAAGTTTTAGGTTTATCTAATACCTCTTTACTAGTATAGATTTTAACCAAAACATTTTTTTTATGGTATAGGTAGCAGACGAGCAGGCGGATCACCTGATAATGTAAAAATAGTTTATCGCAACCATTGCTGAATAAGAAAATAAAAGTGAAAATTACGAGTCAGCAACTCCTCCTCGATAAAATCCTTGGCCGTCATTGCGAATGTTTCCCATGTATTCTACCACCACAACGTAGGAGTTCGACCTTGTCGGGGGATCCACTTCAAGCCTGTTTCCTAAAGCCATCCAGAATGGAGCTGGCCCAGCATTTGCTTCTGATATCAATCCGACTTGCACAGATGTGATGATCAACCCTTGAACATCGAATAAGAGATTTTTGTTTCTTGTCTCCCCAGTTACCCTCACGTCCATAACAATCCGACCGTTGAAGGAATCGCCGTTAACCGCAACATTGATTGATGAAGATTGAATAAACATTCCAGGTCTTGCATTTGAATTGCCCTGTCCGACATTGGAGTTAGAATTTCTGCCATCGTCATTCATACCAAGATCGTTGTTGATAAACCAATTAGCATCTTCAACAGATTCTGTCTGGCTTTCCGTTTCCGTCAACTGAACATTTTCCGCTTCTGCTACAAGTTTTTCCACTATGTTGTCAGCATCGTTATTTAAGCCATTCCTTTTGATAGGCAATGATTTCACAATATCACTTAGTAATGATACATGTAGAATCACCAGACATGTCCATTTTAAAGTCACTTGGACCATTTTTTTAATGGCCTAGCCTGGCTACACTGCGTATAGAAATCACAACACATACGGTCCACTGGGAAGAAAACTACAAAATGCATGAATGTTGGGAAATTTTAATCAATAGCACCAGATCTCCAGCTAATCTCGATAGTGTCATTCAAGTGCTTGCAGATGTTTATCTCCCAATGTAGAGTGTTGCTTGTTATTACTAACATGTAGCCAAAAAGTAAATATTATTTTGTAGAGTCGATTTTGAAGAAAAGTACATCAAATTTTAATTTATGTAGGTAGTTAAAATAAACATAAATTAAACTTATTTCAAACACATCATCTCTAAACATATGTAGGTAGGTGTCTCCGGTCATGTCATGTCTCCGGTTGTTCATTCTTACTAAAATGGCCGAACCAAACGATCGAACATCGATAAATCAATTAGTACAACACTAGGATTTTAGTCGATAACTCATATTTTTTCCCCGAAGATGATTGTGATACAATTTCTTAGAACATTGATTTACTGCATAAAGAAGTAGATATAAAATAAAATTATGTACAAGTTACAGTCATCTAAACAGAAATCATACCCATCTTTATTATTATTGGACTCGTTGCACGTCCTGGCTTGTTTCGAGACGTAACTTTTGCTATTAGTTCTAAATCATACCAACAGGCGGGGTGTTAATTACATCGCGCTAGTGTTTTGCTTTTTTTTCTCAAAAATAAGTTACATAGATGTCTATCGAATTCAGGTCTAACATTTTAGGTTCATTATGTTAGAATAACTACCGCTGATGTGTGCCTGATGATATAGACTGACCTGATGGCGAGATTTCTAACCCCTTGTGACTCTACTGGTGTACACCTGCAGTGTTAATAGGCGGCGGCAATCACTTACCACCTTGTGATCCGTCTGCTCATGTGCCGGCTCATAAAAAAAACGAGAATCATAAAATATCACACTACACGGGGATCGGTTATATTTTATTTTCCCCCATAGCCCCATTGGACACACCTAATTTAAATAATATGAGCCTTATAGTGCTGGCAGAGTCGAGGTTACATTTTATTGCAAGCGACTGTACCTTATATTGAGTATTACTTAGTGAATTTTTCTTTTGTATCTTATGTATGTGTAAATAGATATCTACCTTCATTCCCGCGACCTC
Organism: Cnaphalocrocis medinalis; assembly: GCA_014851415.1. NCBI lineage: Eukaryota > Metazoa > Arthropoda > Insecta > Lepidoptera > Crambidae > Cnaphalocrocis > Cnaphalocrocis medinalis. The sequence continues at coordinate 14,757,703 of CM026280.1, forward strand.
ATAAGTAAACAATATCAAATTAAATAGGTTCATTCAGTAGGTACATCAAAGTACCACAACCTGTCAAATTTAATGAAAATGTATGTAACAGAATGTTAGTATCGTGTTGCGATGGTGTCCAAAGTATATATTTATATTCCTAAATTTTCCCGATTGATAATCAACCTTATGCGTATGACAGTAAGATGAGAGTTAATTGAAGAAATCGTACAGTTTCGTATACTTTTGTGCGTGGTTGTACGTACGTACCTACATGAAAAAACAAAAAAAACATGAAAATATGTTCTTCAGCATCTCATCACATGTGGCAGCATGATTATCAACAATAATTTTATCACCTTCCTGCCGTCAGTGAAACATTTCAAGTCCCGATAAAGGTAAAGACATAGCCATTTGATTGACATTATCACAGGAAATTCTTGTGATATCGATTTATCTTAACTGCGCGTACGCATAGAATTTCAAAACCATGATTAAAGCACAAATAACTTTTGACTAAATGCAAAGTAGGTATAGATTTTTTATACAGAAAATAGTCGGACTATAGGTACCATCTATAGTCCGAGGCAAGAAAGTGTAGTTATGACCTTGAGTGCGCAGAAACCAATTTGATAGAAAGTCTTCTTTTTTACAAGTGCGCAAAATAACGGTCATCGCTATACTTTCGTGCCTCCAGCTATAAGTATTACCCTGTCAATAAAGTCATGAACTGTCATGGGGTAAACGAGTTTTGGAGTGAGAGAGCGTCACGGTAAACGTAGTGTGACGGCTTCAGGCCAGATGGAGTGACGATCTGCGCAAGAGGGCTAGCTGGAGCTAGATGCTAGCAGCCTAAGATCGATCAAAGTGGCGAGCATTTGGAGAGGCCTATGTCCAGGCTGATGATAATGATGAAAGTCATGAAATATATTCTAGAGCAGTGCTTCTTAACCTTTAAGTCATGAGGGACCATTTTGCCAAAATTCTGTCAGGGACCACACACTTTGGACATGCGTCGCGGCGCCGTTTGCGTTGTGTTGACTCGACTCATCACGTCACGTTACTTGTTTATTACGATATCTTCGCGGTCCACTTGGAATGCCTCCAGGGACCATCAGTGGTCCGCGGACCACCGGTTAAGAACCATTGTTCCTAGAGGAACTATTACGGAGTTTCTTAGATTATAACCAAATGGGATACCACAGTAGAGTAGTTCATAAAGAAGTAGATATAAAATAAAATTATGTACAAGTTACAGTCATCTAAACAGAAATCATACCCATCTTTATTATTATTGGACTCGTTGCACGTCCTGGCTTGTTTCGAGACGTAACTTTTGCTATTAGATATCTACCTTCATTCCCGCGACCTCATAAGTAAACAATATCAAATTAAATAGGTTCATTCAGTACATCAAAGTACCACAACCTGTCAAATTTAATGAAAATGTATGTAACAGAATGTTAGTATCGTGTTGCGATGTGTCCAAAGTATATATTTATATTCCTAAATTTCCCCGATTGATAATCAACCTTATGCGTATGACAGTAAGATGAGAGTCAATTGAAGAAATCGTACAGTTTTGTATACTTTCATGCGTGGTTGTACGTACGTACCTACATGAAAAAACAAAAAAAAAACATGAAAATATATTCTTCAGCATCTCATCACATGTGGCAGCATGATTCTCAACAATAATTTTATCACCTTCCTGCCGTCAGTGAAACATTTCAAGTCCCGATAAAGGTAAAGACATAGCCATTTGATTGACATTATCACAGGAAATTCTTGTGATATCGATTTATCTTAACTGCGCGTACGCATAGAATTTCAAAACCATGATTAAAGCACAAATAACTTTTGACTAAATGCAAAGTAGGTATAGATTTTTTATACAGAAAATAGTCGGACTATAGGTACCATCTATAGTCCGAGGCAAGAAAGTGTAGTTATGACCTTGAGTGCGCAGAAACCAATTTTGATAGAAAGTCTTCTTTTTTACAAGTGCGCAAAATAACGGTCATCGCTATACTTTCGTGCCTCCAGCTATAAGTATTACCCTGTCAATAAAGTCATGAACTGTCATGGGGTAAACGAGTTTTGGAGTGAGAGAGCGTCACGGTAAACGTAGTGTAGGACGGCTTCAGGCCAGATGGAGTGACGATCTGCGCAAGAGGGCTAGCTGGAGCTGGATGCTAGCAGCCTAAGATCGATCAAAGTGGCGAGCATTTGGAGAGGCCTATGTCCAGGCTGATGATAATGATGAAAGTCATGAAATATATTCTAGAGCAGTGCTTCTTAACCTTTAAGTCATGAGGGACCATTTTGCCAAAATTCTGTCAGGGACCACACACTTTGGACATGCGTCGCGGCGCCGTTTGCGTTGTGTTGACTCGACTCATCACGTCACGTTACTTGTTTATTACGATATCTTCGCGGTCCACTTGGAATGCCTCCAGGGACCATCAGTGGTCCGCGGACCACCGGTTAAGAACCATTGTTCCTAGAGGAACTATTACGGAGTTTCTTAGATTATAACCAAATGGGATACCACAGTAGAGTAGTTAAAATAACGAACTGCTTTCCTAAAATAAATTAACGTTCCACCAAACCCTAAATCGCAAACATTTGTTAACAGCATCGCCGCCATATATTGTAAAGATAGCTTTTTCTAGCGCTAATGTCATGTTAACGTTCAAAGAGATTAATTCAAGTATCAAAGAGATGAGGTAGAGTTTAAGAGATACTTAAGTATTATTCTAATGTGAGTGATCATATTATAAGTTATGTGTAATCATGATTCAGTTGTTCTGGTTCCACTGTTATAGGGTTACGAAGGTCAGATGGCAGTCACTTCTTTGTAATTACCAGACTCTTCAAATCTTGAATCATGGTCTAACCGCTACCCGGACTCCAAAGCGATAGAGCAGTTATTTGGACGCAACCGGGAATCCTACACCATACGTAAAGAGACAGAGGCTCGTACAAACCTACTAAACATTAGAAAAATTAAAATGGTTCATTAAATTTGAGTCCATACAGAACACACGAATGTTAACATGTTTACTAGTGGTTTGGAATGTGGGTAATGTTTCCAAGAAGACTAGGCATAGGCACTAAATTTGTTTCTATCACGCTCGCTATTCATTCGTATCACATTGTGGAGATAAAACAGATAAAAAATTATAATCTTAAAAAAATACCTATGTACACTTAGTTTGGTCAAAATTCGTGCATTCTAGCGCCATCTGGCTTTTATCAGATAAATTACAACCTTACTGTAAAATAACTTACAAGTCTTGTCAGACAGCGCGAATGAACACTTATTTTCATGGGAATTGTCTAGATGGCGCTACATGTAAATATGTACGGACAGAGCCACCACAAATCAAATGTACTTATATATACCAATTATATTCAAACATAATCAAATTCCTTTAATCGATATCACTTGATTACCAAAATATATAGGTAATTTTGGTTTGTGTCTTTGATGGAAAACTATTCGACTTTTCTTCTACCCGCTTATAAGAACAGCGACCTTTCACCTATGAGGGTGTATCATTACAGTATAAACATTTGCACACTCCTTTAGCCGAGTTTTGAAAATCCATTGAATTTTATTCAACTCCCCATACAACACGACTAACTCACAGACCATGTATAGGAAGGTACAATTCTGTAGGTACTCGTACTTTTGGAAAATTCAATGTCAAGTTTCTGAAAGAGGTGTTTACGCCCTATACAGTTTCTCTCTGTGAACATTTACTTACATCCCTGTAACGTCTACCTGTAACATTTTGTCTAGAATTTTGGACATTCATTGAACAAATATTTCGACTCCACGTAAAAATTAACAAGTAACGTGAACTTAGTATGAAAAGTTGCAAATCTCCAAAAGTCAAAACAAAATGTTGTTTAGAATGCTTGGTAGAAGACGTGGTTATAGGGATGTTAATATATACAGATGCACCCTGTATCTGTAGGTCAAATCACTATTATGGCGGTTTAAAAAGAGAGCGCATGAGATAGACTCTAGTACTTTCCTAAAAATTTATTCCATTAAGTCACCCTTAGATTTAAAAGTTTGTTTATCTCTTCTTGTTTATCCTGTTAGATCGTGTTGGATGTCTTAATAAATAAATAAGTGCAGTTGAACCAAAAAATATTGTTTTTAAAGGTTTGTTCACTTTTGGAAACGACAATAGATCTGAGTCACATTTTTTGTCATTGATACCCTGATAAATAGACTTTAACAATGAGTGACAGTGTCACTGCAAATCATCATAAAATGGTTGTTTATTGTGATGATTCATGCTTGTCAACTAGCTAGATTTACGGATTAATCAATTGTTTTGCAAAATTAGAATAAATATTGACAGCATTAACAATAGGGCGGAGTTCACCAAATTACAAAAGCCAGCTGTTTTATAATCGGACGACAAATTGGTGACTATAGCTTGACAAATTATAATATCTTGCTTACTAACTTGGACCGTCATTTACCAAATGTTCCATGAACATTATACTAATCTCTATCTTACTCATAGATTCATTAAACTAGTCATAGAGTTGGCTTATAATTAGATGCGCTTGCGGTTGATGTTGAAGATTAACTTATTTAACACCCCTGGTGTTAAGCGCTAATCCAACGAGGCGCAAGACAATTTAAAAATTTTACTCCGTGTTAACGAATAATTCGAGATTTAAGTGCTTAAACCTATCACGCGCGAGGACCTTAATTGTTTTTGTGTTGTCTATTAATGGTTAAACTAGGTCTGGTTTTTTCTTACTGTTGAACAATTCTTTTATACTGATCCTGTGATAGAATTAGTTATAGTCTTTGTTACTGTCCCTTTCCACGCACTTTACGTCTTTATTATTTGCGACAGGTTTTTTTTTATTAGACTATAGGCCAACGCTTGACCACAATCGCACCTGATGGAAAGTGACGATGAGGTCTAGGATGACACGCGTTTGCCTAGAAGATGCCTGTTCACTCTTGCCTTAAAGATAAATACAGGTAAATACAGAGATAGGTAGGCTTAGATACCACGGAGAGAGCCTTCACAAGGCCCTGACTCATAATGTACTTAGTAATCTCTTGATCTTTGTCTTTTTATCAATGGACACCACTTGAATTGAGAAGACCATTCCCAATCTTGATTTCCTGAGATGGGCACTTGAAATGTGTGTTTCTGTCCGTGGTTTATAAACTTACGACGGTGATGAATATACTCGTACGATCCACGCTAGTTTGATCGATAAAATACGATCAGCTTTAACTTATCATAAGATTTAGATACGATTCTTGGTATTTCAGATGTGTTGAGATTATTTTGAAGAGGTTTTATTGAAACATGACATAGATGATTATTAGAGTAATTTTTGAAATGATTTTATGTAGGTATACATGAGGCAATTGATTAAAGATGAGATAAAAAACGGTAAACTTTTTAAATTCCCTAAAGCTCACCACCATCACCCATCCTCTTATAATGATATAAAAAACTATGTTAGTCAAATTTTGGCGGATGAAACAGATATTTGTGAGGGGTATTTGCGGTTCCCTCGTTGCTTCTGGTTTCCATAGCATATGTGATATTATTTCAATTAATTTATATTATTGAGTTACTCGCAAGGATTTACATTGACATACAATGGTCGCTTGAAAAGTTACTGCACTGTAGATAGGAAAAGGCCTCGTGGACGCAGTCCTATACGTTGGTCCTACCAGATCCGCACCACACTCGACTCCATGGTACATATTGCCCTCTACACTACTATAGACAGAAATAGATGAAAAGAATAGCATCAAGGAAAAAGTGATGCAGGATGTGTTCCTCAGGTAAGACTTCATCACTGAGGAATACGACGCAAAGCAGAGGAAATAAAGATATTATAGATACTCACTTTCCATTACCAAAAGAGCCAGAGTAAAAGCCATTAGCTAAACTCAGTTCTCCTTCAAATGTGATTTCTAGCTTGTAAAGCGTACCCCTGATTCCCGGTTCAATTGTCAACAATCCATTTTCTTCATCCACTTCAAACTCCGCATCTTCAAATGCATTTGCCGTCACTAACGCGGATCTCACTCCAGTAATTTCTAAATCCTCTACACGTAGAACTAAGTTTTCATCTCTTGTAGTCTCATCAAGTACCACTTCAGCTAACAGTTCGCCACTAAATGTCCCAGCATTAATATTAGGTTCCAAATGCACAATGTTGCTTCTAACAAACATTCCAGGTCGAATCGTATTTCTCGCTGCACTCCTACTCACTGACACATCTTCTGTCTCAACATTATTGGGAATTACTTCTTGCAAGTCCTCATTATTTTTTGTTCGAATTGGGAGACAGTTCATTCGAGCCACGAAAAGTGAGAGTACACATAACAATTTTAAGCTGTTCATTTTTAACTATTTTTCAACTTTTATTCATGACCGATTTTGATTACAGAGATCTGTGGATGGGACAGCTACTACATTGCAAATGACCAGATGGTACACTGTGAGTTATATCTTAACTTTATGTAGTACCAGTAATATAGGAAATATCTGTGAGATTAGCTACTGAAATGCAGTGCGTGGCAAAAAAATATCACTTATATTTCAACGTCAATATATTTTTTACGCTTTGTAACAGTTACTCTCAGGTTGCGTTTCTACCACAAATTGACGGAAAAACTGCTTAGCAGTAGGAGATGCTTTATTTTCAAATTTTGAAGTAATTTCTGATATTCTGTTGGCCGGCAAACTGTCGCTGATAAAAATCTCGCATTTGTTAAAATTTAAAGCTAGCCCAATGGAGCTGAATTTATGGATTATATTTGAAAAATCTGACAGGACGGTTTCTGCTTCATCTCCTAAGGTCCCATCATCCAAATACCAAACATTAAATTTAGAAGACAAATTTTGTACTACCGGGTTTATGGCCAGACTGAAAATGGCAGGCCCGAGGGGATCACCCTGCTGACAGCCGACAGCAGAGTCGAGCTCGTTAGATTTGTATAAGAGTTTGGAAGGGCTATTATAGCATTGAAAAAGGTAATTATAAATTTCTGGGGCGTTATTTTTGATTTCTGAAAGTAGGGTGTCCCTATTAACAGAATTAAAGGCATTTTTTACATCTAGTTTCAAAAGCACCTCACTCCGATTTTGGGTCAAAAGAGTCCTAGCTGCGTGAACAGCGGCTTCGCAGCCGCCTTTGCTGCAGAAACCAAGCTGGTGCGGCTCAAATTGCGAACGTAGTTTTTGGCTTATATGTTTGACGGCTAATTTTGAGGTTAAACGCCTAAATGTGGAACCCACAGCGATTGGCCTAACTCCGCCATCCTTTTTGGACAAAGCAATCAGGTTTGCGCCATAGAGGATGGGGACAATTTCGTCGTTAATTTTTCCAAGAAGCATAAAGTTTATTAATTTTGTTAAACAGGAAATTAAAACCTGGCCTGCGTTGCCCGCCTGAACGGAAATCAGGTCTTTCAGGTGTTGCGGTGAAAGACCGTCCAGGCCAGCCGCTGAACCAGGTTTGAAGGAGGTGATTGCCGAAACGAGGTCATTTTGTGTTATTTGTAGGCAGACCTGGGCATCTGTCAGGGGTTCCGGAGGAGGAGGTGTGGCAGGAGCTGGGGGATGTTTAGAACGTAGGGCTTCTAAAGTTTCTGCAGTGTCCGGTGATACCACGTCACTGGAGAAAAGGAGTCTCGAGGCTCCTCTGAGATCACCGTCGGCAATTTTTTCATCGACTTTCCTGGAAAAGTTGTAATTTTGATGATTTCGCCTTGGATGAATGGTTAAGGTTAAGTTAAGCATTAACAATAGGGCGGAGTTCACCAAATTACAAAAACCAGCTGTTTTATAATCGGACGACAAATACACACGGACTATAGCTTGACAAATTATAATATCTTGCTTACTAACTTGGACCGTCATTTACCAAATGTTCCATTAACATTATACTAATCTCTATCTTACTCATACATTCAGTTAGCTTATTTAGATGCGCTTGCAGTCGATGTTGAAGCGCTAATCCAACGAGGCGCAAGACAATTTAAAAATTTTACTCCGTGTCAGGCCTGTCCCACTCCGCGTGTAGGTATCGAACTTGCAAGTACATGCGGCGTCCCCTCCGGAGGGGCAAATTAGTAGAAAATCACGAACGAGCGGCGACGCACGCGCGACAGTTGCTTGCGATAGAAAGAGAACGCACTTCTAGGTATGAATAATGGTAGGCATTGAACGCTGGGCGGTCGGAATTTCAACATTATGTTATGGTAGCCTGAGTCTTCATTACCATAAACGGTTTTTAGGAGTGGGCTTTCTGTACATGTACTATTAAGTATTTTGTGTCCGTGTTAACGAATAATTCGAGATTAGACCTTATTTATAGGAATTGGTCTAGAGTGACACCTAGCTATGTGTCAAGTCGACTATGTTGCAGTGTCATTGGTTGTCATGAAAATAAAAATTGGTGTTTTAGATTGAGAAATTAGTTTATCTTTAATAAACCGAACCAGGTTATGGGAAAGCACGTTGTTACGATAAATTAAGAGCAGAGAATTGATAGTGAAATATAGAATCGCGTCAATTGTATTCCGAAATGGATGTCGGAAAATTGAATGTCGAAAATTCGACGGCACCAATTTAAGCAGGGAAATTTCAAATGAAATGTGCCCTACGTGCTAAGGGTCTGAACATCAATGCGCCAAAAACCCGATAAAGACGATGGTAGTTGGAACAAAGATGACGGAATGGCGATGTTCATCTTGATATCGGCCATGGACTGAAGCAAATTGCACTCGTGGAAAACTGTGAACTGCGTTAGAGAGCTTATGACTAAGCTTGAGTCTATCTACGAACGAAAGTCAGAACTGACTAGATGATGACATGAGCGTTTTACAATTACAGAATGTCAATAGGAGATAGTATTGCTCATCATATTGCTAAGGTAGAAAAGTTTTGGCCAAGCAATTAAAGAGAGTGGGGAAGAATTAGTGACAATGCTATCATGACAAAGATAATGAGCTCATTACCTCCGAAGTATAGATCACTTAGACAGCATGGATGTCTCTCGATGTCAAGATCAAACTATCGTCAATTTGACAGCTAGATTGTTGGACGAAGAAGCCAGCTGAGTGGGAAGTAGAAAATAAAATAGCATTGTTGGTGGCAAGACAGGTGCCATAAAAAAGCCATATGCTGCACCATCCATGA